>JAFBJR010001264.1:6557-184760 GCA_016785285.1 Brachirus orientalis | reverse complement strand
ACCACATGACCTTCTTCCATTGCTCCAGAGTCCAATCTTTGTGCTCCCTAGCAAATTGAAGCCTTTTTTTTCCCTGTTGTCCTCACTGATTAGTGGTTTTCTAAAGGCTACACAGCTGTTCAGTCCCAATGCCTTGAGTTACCTTCACATTGTGCTTGTGGAAATGCTGTTATTTTCACTATTAAACATGAATTCTACTGTTGTTTTTCTACAATTTGATTTCACCAAACATTTAAGTGATCAGTGTGGGCTAAATAACAGCTGAAAGATGCAGTAATTATCCAATCGGAGGCTCTTGCCTATTTGCTCAGTTAAATCCAGGTGGTTTTTGGCCAGTCAGTGTATATACACTCAATGATCTTTCCTTTCCCTGATTATCCAAATATATTGTTTTTTCAATGTATTATTGCCAAGCAAATAAATATTTATCTGATGTGTATCATGTGTTTTTGTCAGTTGCCCATGTAGGACATTAAATTGCATTTAATCCGTTTGGAAAGTGCTATTTAAATATAGTTTAATGGAATACAACTTCTTAATCGCAGAATATGTGAGTTGATGCTAAACATACATTGGCTGTCTGGTGATTTGATTTAATTTGCCAGAATAATTCCACTACTCTTCATTATTTTCTGCATTTGAAAAGAAAGATTTGGATATGTTTCTTGAACTGATATATCCCTTCTAATACAATACAGTGCAAATCAATACCCGTGTGTGTGTGTGTGTGTGTGTGTGTGTGAACTGTACTCCACGAACGTAGGGTTCAATCACTGTCACATTTGCCCCCAGGGTTCATGCCCTGTGGAAGCAGAAGCGACTGTGGACACACTTAACCTCTAACCTTAGCATATTTAATGAACTGTTACAAGTGCCCCAACTGCACAGCAGCTGATACATGTTGAAGCTCACAGTTTTTATCTTTTATTTTTCCTTCCTGAGGGTGAAACTATGAGCCCAGAGGAACTGTACACTTTTACGAGGTAAAAGTGGGAAACACATTAGAGCGTGACTGTTTGAGGAAGGTAGAGGTACAGAGCAACTGAAGGAGATGATTCCGATTATCAGCGTGGCTGCAAAAAAGGCGGGAATTTAAAAAATTTGTATTGTGCATTCTGCAAATTTGCAAGCTGAAACTTTGTGGTTTCGGGGTATCAAAAAGAATCAGAATCAAAAAGACAAAGCAGCCAGTGGAAGAGGCAGTGCAGCTCTGTAAGATCTGGGGTGAAAATAAATTCTTTGTGGAATGTGTGGTGGTAAGGGTATGGGTCAAATCACAGGGGAGGGTGAATATATTGCAACCGTCTCTAATCCAATTAACATCAGGGCATTTATAGATTATAAAATAAAAGAAAAGAAATAACATTAATTTGTACTGGTGTCTCCAGTTCACTCAGCCTTCTATGGGGCAGCAAAATTAACATTTTATGGAAGATTCTATGGGCAGACATGGGCGTGTAAATGTGTGAACAATGACTCACCACTAGGTTTGATATTATAACAGGAGTGGTTGCATATTGCGCTCCATTGAACCAGCAAAAACGGGAGGAGACGACATGACAGTTTCCAATACTTTCAAGAGCTGAGTGAAAACTGGAACACACACAAAAAAAAGAAATTCAGACACAAGTCTAATGTGTTGACATGAGAACATCTGAAACAGGAGAACAAAGCATGTGATAAAGAAATGAAACAAACGGGCTAAATAGATTATTTAGAATTATAATGTTGTGGAAATGTTGTGTGTTCCCCGGTGAGAGAGAAATAAAGGAGTTTTGAGAGTCCACCAGTTGTCTTTATGTTTTATTCTGCAGAAGGAACAGGTTTACAGGGCATAAGGTGATCTGCAAAGGAGTTCAAAATAGTGAAGTGTAGCACAGCTTCTTATAGGCAAAAGATGGTTACACAAGATGAGGCTGTATGTCCATAAAAGGACAAAGCAATTAAAACCAAAATAAATCGAAATGCAAGGTAGAAAGATGAAAGTAGAGACCAGCACTGCTTACAGTATGGTCAGAGTGACCTCCTCAGCAGAAGTTATATTGAAGCAGATATATTAAAAAAAATATATGATATATGGTTTTATATTAGATATGGGATTTTCCATTACAATAATCAACACAGAACAAAGCAGTAAAATGCTTTTACGTACAGTGTTTACTCATCAAATAAAGTTTGAAGAGTAAACACTATTTATTTCTGGCGTTGAATGCAGTTTGTTTCCATTTGTCTCCCTTCATCTGTGTGGAAGCAGGTACAGTGGTCAGCAGTGTCGCCTCAAAACAAGGCAATACCGGCTCCTACAAGAGTTACATTTTAAACCCTGAAAGCTGTTAAAACATCAACGTTTCAGAGAGGGATTCACACCTATTATCTGGCCCCATGCATGCACTCACACTGAGTTCATTTTAACTCAGAAGGTCAGAAACTACATTCACAAAGGCTTCCACTTAAGAAATAAGGGCAGCAATGCACTGTCTGTATGTACTGTAGATAGATAGATAGATAGATAGATAGATAGATAGATAGATAGATAGATAGATAGATAGATAGAATAGATAGATAGATAGATAGATAGATAGATAGATAGATAGATAGATAGATAGATAGATAGATAGATAGATAGATAGATACTTTACTGATCCCGAAGGAAATTCAAGCATCCAGTAGCAGTAACATACATTGAACATACATGCATTAGAGTTAACCTATAACACAGTCACCGTACTCTAAGATTGACCCCACCGTCTGAAATTGACAGTATTGTAAATACAATGTAGTATTGTAAATTAAAAAAAAAAAAGAAAGGAAAATGGCGCAGTAAAGGAAGTGGAAGGTGAGGGTGATGCAGGTGATGTTACATGACATACTTGCTCTTCCCACATCCTGGTGGTCACCTTTTTAAAACTGGAGAAAAGACAACTATTATACTATAGGGTTATTCTGTACTTAATGTACAAACAACAGTGGTCAAAGGAATGGTCACTGATAAATTGGACTATATATAAGTTGCAGAATGGTTTACTCCAGTAAAAGAGTAAAAGGAGCATGCTGATGGATGAACATGGTCTCCCTTGGCTCATATAAACAGAGTTATAATATATATAAATAGGATATAGTGTGTGTCTTTGAGAAGGCAATTGACGTGTTATATAGAAGGAGGGGCTCATTATAAATCTGTACAATTTCTGTTCCAGACCTGGCCATGATGCGTCCCCAGGGCCACATCTTGGCCCTTGGCCCTTCCTGACCAGCCCACATAAGCAACTTTACGCAACTTACATGAGATCCTCCTTAAAGATGTCAGCTCATGCTTGAAAAAGTTTGCCATGTTTATGGAATACAGTGTTGATTTAAACTGTAATCCTACATTGTATTCAAAAATGGCATGCACATTTTCACTACTGCTGCATTTGGGATTTTTAATTGAATAAATATGATCTTGGTGTTTTTGTTCTGCCTACTTCCATTTTTTCATTGCCTAATCATAACATTTATTCTTAGTTCCAGCTTGTGAAACCCACACAACTTACGGCTTTTTATAAAGATTCATTTAAATTAATATTGGTCAGAATTGAGCTCAGCCTATCGGTCCGGCCCTCCATAATATTTTCTCTTTCTCATGTGGCCCTTTTGATTAAAGCTGATAGTGTAAGAATATACAGTAAGAAAACTACATAGGTTCTGAAAAATATATGGAAATGGGACTGACCATAACTGAAGGAGTGTTTCTTTTTCATGATGAATAAAGAGACAGAAAAGCAGGGGTTGGGAAAAAATTATTAAATTTCCCCCCATATAATTCACAGGCTTTTTGAAGCAACATTGATTTTAACCCTAACAGGAAAAGACAAGGAAAAGTATAAAACACAAGAGATAAACTGCAAAAAAAATGATTAATATGAGTGAAATAAAGTATAATATATGAGTAATCAACTTTCAAATCAGCTAAATGTTTTATTTAATATAAAGTTCTATACATGTGCTTTGTTAATTGATCAGGAGAAGAATACACTAAGCACACGTTCACTGACAGCATCAGCCTGAAGAGGGAGGTAGTGAGTTGCTGCAGGGCATGAAGTCTACAGGAAAACCATGAGGAGGAGGAGAAGAAGAAGAAGAGGAAGATAATCTGGGAGCAGTCACTGGCTGTTGCTTCTGCTGTTGCTTCTGCTGGGGGAAGAACCTATAAACAGAAACAAGGTCAGTTTACATTTCATAATGAATGAAGTGTTAGTTTCTGTGGGGTTTAATCTTATTGCACTGAAAGGTCTGCAGTAGTTACCAGTAGCTGTGTTTTTTCAAACACAGAAGAACAGTGGATGTACTGAGTTCAGTAAATTCCAGACTGTAGTTAGACATTCATGTTTACAAGGATTAGAAGTGGCAGTCCAAAGGTTCATGAGTTCAGAGTTCAGAGTGTTTGATTTTTAATTGGACTAAACATTTTAGAATCAAATTAGAATAAAATTTAAGTGTTTGCACCCTGTCTGTAAACATATAAGCATTTATCCCTCACCTCACTTTTCCTTTTCAAGTGTGTTGGAGAATCTGTGTAGCCTCCACATGTTAGTATCAAAACTCAAGATATTAAGTTTGTCCTTTATGGGCTATTATACACGGGCGTCCGTAGAGCTGACCCAGCTCCTGATATACATACATGTAGATATTCTGTACTGAGAAACAACAATTCATACAATCGGGTGATTATACACGTTTTAATTTGAATTTTACTAGGGATGAGCCAAAACAATACTCAGTATTGGTCTGATTGGTCAAAATCACTGGATCAGATATTGGAGGGATGAAAATATTAAAAAAAAAAAAAAAACTGACGAAATCCAGAAATGTTATATATGCACAAATATGTAAATAAAAACTCCATAAAAACTGCCATTTACTGTATACTAGACAGTAAATGTTCCTCAAATTGAGTAAAAGTTTACTAAACAGAGTAAAAATTACTCGTCCTGCAGAGGTAAATTGGAGTAATTTTTACTCCAGTTTTTATTTTACACTATATGATGATAATTCACTCTGTTTAGCATAAACTTTTAACCATTGTGGGTGTGGAATTACTCCCACTCTGTTGGCCACAGTTACAGAGTTATACTCCAAAATGAATACTTATGACTCTGTGGGAGGAAAATAAAAGTAACCCTGCTGTACAACTAGACCCATAGTTATGTTTTGTTGGAGGACAGTCTCGATAGGTGAGACTGCATCCCAAATACATGTTGTACTGTGTTTATGTCTATCCTACATATTGGATGAACCATATTTCTTGATTAATCCAATCCATTTCCACCCTGTCTGTTGTTTGTCTCGTCTACAAAATAATTTATCAGTCACCTGTGTGCTTTTAGGTTGTGTAAGGGCCCTGATCACCGGTCAGAGCATCATGTCTGAGTTGACAGGGAAGGTCCAGACTGTCCTGGGCCTGGTCGATCCGAACCAGCTGGGCCGCACAATGACCCACGAGCACCTGACCATGAGCTTCGAGTGCTGCTACTTCCCTCCTCCTCCAGGTGACGAGGCCGTGGCGCAGAACCCTTTCCAAATGGAGCACATGCACTGGCTGAGGCAGAACGCCTACAGCTGCCACGAGAACCTGCTCCTGCAGCAGGAGACCAGCGCCGTCCGGGACGAGCTGTTGGCCTACAGGAAGGCTGGAGGGGGCACGATTGTGGAGAACACCACCCAGGGCATCGACCGGGACCTGCCCACACTCCGGCAGCTGGCCAAGGACACCGGGGTCCACATCGTTGCAGGAGCAGGATACTACGTGGACTGCACCCACACTGAGGCCACAAAGAGCATGAGCGTGGAAAAGGTGGGGTTCAGCCTGAGAGAGGGTGGAACGGCCACAAACTTACTGTACATCAGGAAGTTTAGGGCCATCAGTAAGAGTGAATCTGACCAAGACCAAGAGAATATTGACGGAACCCAAAATGTGTCCTGTAGTTGCATTCAATATACTGTTTACTATAAATAGTAAACCCCAGCTCCAAACAGAAACACTACATCAGTCAGTTTCTACTTATTATCGCACATTATTAATATTTATTTATTTATTTATTTATTTTAAAAAAGGGATTTAATTTCACTCTATTTTATCCTATGTTTCACTAAAATAACTTCAAATTACCATGTCACCTGACATGACTGAACCAAGCCAGGCTATGGAATTTTGTCCAACTTTTTGTTTACATGTGCAATTTTTTTCCAATCGGATTAAAATCATTCTAATCTTAAATTACAACTTTCCTGTTTACACGGACATAAAAATGGAGGATCCCAACAGTTAAATCAGAATAAACCATTTTGACAGAGTTGTCCACTGTTCTGTCATTAAAAAAAGAAGGCTCCTTTTGCACCTGTATTGTAAAAGACACACTTTAACAATTTTAGTTAATAAATATGCCCAGTGCAAGCCTAAAGACCCTTAACCGACACCTTATTTCCTGCACTTCAGCTCACAGACATCATCGTCGGAGAGGTGCTCCACGGGGCAGATGGGACAGATGTCCGCTGCGGTGTGGTCGGGGAGATTGGCACCAGCTGGCCAATCACAGAGAGTGAAAAGAAGGTGCTGAGAGCCACAGCACATGCTCAGGCTCAGCTCGGCTGTCCTGTTATTATTCATCCCGGCAGAAATCCTGCCGCTCCAGCTGAAGTCGTCCGCATTCTCCAAGAGGTCGGAGGTGACATCGGCAAAACTGTCATGTCCCACCTGGACAGGTACAAAGTCCTGGAGGACAGGTCGTCAGTAAAGTGAAAAAACAGTGTTACTGACAGTGTAATGAGCTTTTTTTAAATGTAAAACATATTATTGGTTACGGTTCAGGTCATTGTACTCCTGGTATGTTGCTACTTGTCCCATGTCTCCTAAGTCTTTGTTTTCCTTTCCAGGTTTAATAAAAATGTGTTGGAATTGTTAATTCATATATTTTAACATCTACACATGTAAATCACTCCTCCTGTTTAGTCTGTAAGACGGTGAATATTTGATTTAATCACCAATGAAAGAATTTTACAGAGAATCCTATGCATTATTTTTTTTTCCTCACTATTTATTGACATTCCTTTATCAAATATTTAGGCTTGTTGCAAGGGAACCTTAAGTAGTGGTGATCAGTGCCATAGTGCTGCAGGAAACACAACCTTAATGCATTAGGACGCAGTTTACATAAAAATCTGTGTTATACTGAGTGTGCTTGGTGTGATTTGGTTGAACTACGTGGAAACAGAAAACAACCAGCTATGTTTTGTGAAATAATTTAGGAATAATAATAATAAAGAATTAGTTTGTCTTGTATTGTAGCCTTCATTTAAAACTCAAAGGGGCAGAGTAAGTTGAGCCGCTGTTGCGATGGTGGCTGGTATTTTGTATGCTTATATACAGTATATTTTGAATATAATGTTTAAAGAAACATGCATCCCTCTGATTCTATCCTCTCTATCTTGTTTTCTTGCAGGACCATATTTGATGAGGGTGAGCTTCTTGAGTTTGCCAATCTGGGCAGTTACCTGGAGTATGATCTGTTTGGAATAGAGACGCTGAACTACCCTTTCAACCTGGAGGTGGACATGCCCAGTGACAGCCAGAGAGTCAAGGCGTGAGTCACACTTATTTTGCCTTACAGGGCTATATAAACTAGATATATAGAACATATGTGTCTACAATTAGAGAAAAACCAATTAACCAATTGTTTGAGCCGATTAATCAGTATGATCCTTGCCATTTTTTTAATTATCAACATTGGCCAATTATTTCAAATTACACATTTTTGCGCACAGAAATTATGAAAATCTTGTTTTTTCAATCCAAAAGTTTATTTTTATAGTTTCATGTACTTAATATTGAGTTTATGTATTATTTGTCTTGAAAAGACTATAATTGCACTGTAGTGTTAATATAAAATGTAGATTGGAGAGACAAACCATCAGTGTTACTGGTTAATAAAGTTAAACACTTTTGTGTATTAATTGTTGTCATTAAACAGTTATAATTTAGCAAATTATATATATAAAAAAAGGAAATAGTGTAAATATATGGGCCAAAAAATGGTATCATTTACCATAATTTTTAAAAAAAACGGCTATAGAAAAACCCATATTGGTTGACCTCTATGTATGATCTATACATTAATGTGTTCAAAGTTTTTTTATACACCTGTCTTTGTGCCTCCATCCCTGCTGATAGAAGAGCGTGTCATACAGTGTTTTTTTTTTTTTTCATATAAGCTGTGAGACACTAATCTCTCACCTCAGTGCAGCCAGGAGTGTGTGTCAACAGGAAGATAAAAAATGAGTTTCGTTGCCTGTGTTATTCACATTCTGAGCAGATGTTTGTTCACACACACACAAAAGACAAGTTCAACAAAGCATGAAGGTTGAGCGACAAATACAGTGTGTTTTTAAGCTGAAATGGGATTAGTTTTCTTATGTTCAAGGCCCTTTGGTTTTTAGTTGTTTCTTTGTTTTTATGCTCAGGTTGGCGCTCCTGGTGAAGGAGGGCTACGAGGACAAGATTGTTGTCGCACACGACATCCACACCAAAAACCGCCTGACCAAGTACGGCGGCCACGGATACTCGCACATCCTGAAGAACATTGTGCCAAAGATGCTGATGAGGGGCATCTCTCAGCAGCAGGTGGATAAGATTCTCATTGACAACCCCAAATGCTGGCTGACCTTCAAATAAGGCAAACTAGAGGAGGCCATAACCTTTGCTGAGGCCTGAGTTTCTTACAGAGTCAACATATTCCCCTATCTAGCAAGACTAAATCATCTCAATCTGTTTCCAAATCACTGCCAAAATCAAATCCTGTCTTCTGATGGCCATAATCTACATTGCCAGAAAATTTAATTCAAATCCAACCTTTGCTTTTTGGGTAATGCTTCTCACAAACAGCTAAAAACCTGAACTCCACAGTGGAGGTAAAAATAGGCCAGTGACAGGAGTTTTGATGTAGCGATTGTTTTATCTTCAGATGTTTACTGAACACTCTGCGGTTGAACATCTCAAGCTTTTTGCAATAATAACAGTCCAAAGCGATTCACAAAATGTGGCTTTGAACCCTTAAATCGACAGCACTCCAGTGCTGCTACATAAATTTGCCCTTAATCTCAATATTTTTTTAAAATTTTCAGCAAAGATGTTTTCTAGAAGATAATTACAGACTGTTGATTCATTCAGCTGAAAGACCTTTTATAGAGATCCTTGTAATTATAACCTAATTTCATGAAGTGATGATGAAAGTGTTGATTTTTTATGCTGCAAAGTGTTTGTGTCCGCATAAATATGAATGCAAATGTATACAAATATATAATTCTTCAGAATGTGTTGTTTATGATGGTGGTTGCATATATGGGGCTAATTGATGTGTCAGTTTCACTGCTGCTTGTTGCAGATGCTTGCTGTCTGTTTTTAAGTGACATTTCTGCAAACACGGTTTATGGAAGGTAAATAATGAGCCTGGCAGTAATCAGTATGCTGCTCATCTCTGCTCTCGACACAATGTGGCTATGTTAGATGAGTTGTCCTGTCGCCCCTCAGTGGGTGACGGGGCGTCTATGGGAGGCTGACTGTCTGGCGAGCGCAGTTGAAGGACATGTTCTCCTCGCACCTGGAAACAGGTGGCCTCACAGGGTGACTTCGCCACATGATCAATGACGTGATTTCAACAGCTGACTGTGCGCCGTGAAAAACTGTAACTTTGATGAATCTTCTGAGACGATTACAGAGCGAGGCAGAGGATTTCATTTTACAATATATTTAACAGTGTAGCCGACAGGCTTATCTGGAGGAGCGTAACAATCAGCAGGCAGATCGATGAATGTTGTTGAGCTCGGGGAAACATTTCTCTCTCTGTGTGACCGTCCAGTTTTGTGATGGTGACTAACTACCAGACCAACCCTGTTGTCCCAACCAGCTGTCACATAGAGACAGACAAGAAAAATGAGTTATGGTGATCATGTTGTGACAGCATGGACGTCATTATGGCGCCTTACAGAGTTCAAGTATGTTTTAACCTGCACAAGAGTTAAAATGTTTAGTTTTTATATTCATGCATCACTACAACTTTGAACATTTTTCCTCCAACTACATCAGTGATCACTTATTTTAAAAAATAAAGCACACATGTAGACTAACAACACTGTGAACAGAACAGTGATTATGTGAGCATTGCTTTAGTACCTATATTCCAATGCTTAAAGTCAGTACAGTACATTCAACTTTTAATCTACATTCACTCAGTATGTGTTAGCATGGTGAGTATATGCCTGACATGGCAGCTAAGAGTTCATTCCAGGTGCACTAATCAATCTGACAAGCATACAGTTAAACAAATTAAGATTTGTTTTTCCTATCATTTACACAGAGCAGCCTTTTTGCAATAAGTACAGTCCTTTCCCTTTTTTCCTCCACATGCCTCCCTCCACATCATCCTTTTGTAACATGGAAATGGTGAGCTCTGTCTCTGATAATCCAACTGACATTGAATCGAGACTGAGCAATGAAGCAAGCTATATTTGCAGAGCGCATCCCCCTCCCATTTCAGACCGTTTCCATGTTTCAATCAGCGTACAACATGAAGCCGGAGAAAGTGCTGTACTTGTTGTTGTTGCCCCCGTGCGCCTTCCCGCCATCCAGTTTGATGTAAATCTCGTCCCCGGGCTCGAGGTGTAGGACAACACTGTTGCTGGCGTAGTCGTAGTTCTGGTCAGCGTCTTGGGCAATGGCACTGGCTCTCACCTGCAGGAAAACATCACATTTAAATTGTGAAACGAGAACAGGCGCGTTAACTTCATTTCAGCCTGAAAATAATCATCACACAACTTTTTTTTTACTGAACACTACATGGGAAATACACTACTTATGCGTCCGCCTGTGAAAATCCGTGCGTAAAAGTTGTGCGTAAAAACGTGGGAATTCTGAATTTGTCGTAAAACAAATGTAAACTGTCACTCATTTCACTGTACACACCTGTACCTAAGAGGGTGTTTTATTAACTGTGCAAAACTATTGTCACACCATTTCAATATGAAGCGTCCTACCTGGTTGTTTTTACAGAGGTCAGCCCACATGCTGGTTCCGTCTCCTCCTCGCATCAGCACATGGTAAACAAAGAAGTAAATCCCCGGTATTGAGCAGGTGAATTTCCCAGTAGAGGGGTCGTAGTGGTTGCCAAGATTTGTAACTACGTCGTCAAATTTCAGCACTTCATATCCCTCATGCTGCTTTTTCAGTCCTGCATAAAACGCGATCTTTGGAATTGTGTTATAAGTCGCAGCGCTGATGGCACCGGTGGGGCCATTTGCTCCGGGTGCTCCCGGTGGACCTGGGGGACCCGGGGCCCCTCTCTCTCCAGGCGGACCTGTAGGTCCAGGTGGCCCGGGCTCGCCAACCGGACCCCTCGGTCCCATCCTCCCTGTGCGCCCCGGCTCTCCTTGAGGACCTTGGATGAAAGTCGGCAGCGACTGAACCAGGCGGTTGTCTTTGATTGGGTTGGTTGCTTTGGCTGTGGCTGTGGCTGCGGTCCCGTGGGAGTCGCACACCATTTGACAAGACCCGAGCATCTCGTAGCGCGCAGGATTCCCGGCGGAGTTCACCACGACAGGGATCAGAACCACCAGCACCAGCACCAGCGCGACGCCACAAACACCAGTTGCGATCATCTGCGCTCGGCGGATTCGTGGTGTTCTCCGGAGGCGATGGTCTTCCAGCCTGCTTGTGGGTGGTTGTTTTTTGGTAGAGAGAGAAGAAGTCGACCTGCTCTGGTTTTTTGATGCAACCTTTGGAGACCAAATAGTCCTGTAAATGTTTGTGCGCAAAAGTAACCATCCACAATTTTTACGCCCTGCAATATTCGCCCGACTAGTTCATCTCCACTCCCTCACTGCAAGAGCAACACAATATTTTCTGAGAGGAAAAAAAATAAAGAATCAGCGTTGTGTGATTGTGCAGTACAAAGTCTGCTGCACGAGTTTCTGCTCACCGCGGTGCCACAGGAGAGAATGGGCTAGAAATTAAGCGTTGCCCGTTTCAGTGTTTGGGGAGTGAGGGAGGGGTGGAGGTGATGGATGGGTTAGAAGCCGTGCATTTCTTTAATCAACAGAGAGAAAGTGAACAACGTACACACGTCGATGCAACTTTGAAGCTTCCAAACAAATCGGATTTCATGCATTTGTTGGTGAAGCAACTGACTGTCTTCAAATCATTTCACCTGCACTTAAAACTCTGGATTTCTTTTCCTAACATTGTTTCCCCCACTAAAGGTTATTAGCAGTTATCCAAACAGATCTAAAAGGTCTTGAGCATAATTAAGCCCATTAAGACAAAAAGCTATACTCTTTTGGCACCTGGTCACACCTCAGTGGCTCCCCGTGTCCAATTTATCATTTGGAGAAAATCTATAGGGCCATTGAAAGAAAGGGGGGAGTCACTAGGAGCTGGCAGTGAAGGATGACTTCATACGGAAATGAAATGACTGAATACTGAGGCATTTAGAGGGAAAATAGGATTAGATCATTTAATTACCAGAGGGTATTCTCCTTTTGCATCTGTAAGTTAAAAAAAAGGTTGTTATAATCAAAGTGGTAGTTTATTTATCTGAATTCTGAATTCTTAAGTATTTATAAAACAATACAAATAATCTCTATTGATTTTTAAGGTTTAAAACCAATGTCTTTGCTCAGGTTTGAGTGATGAAAGGCTAATCGTTGGTGAGGAGGGCAGATGATGATGTGCTCATGAATGCAGAGGCTGTCACTCTGTCGATGGCACCACTCGACCAGGTGGAGAGATAGATGAACAGGAAGTTCAAAACGCGGACAGTGATAGTGATAGTGTTGTTTTGGAGGGGGGCGGAGAGCTGATTGCAGCCTGAATGAGATGCAGTTAAAGTTCAAATACAACAATGTGTTTGTGTGTTTTAATCACAAAAAGTGCCAGAAAATATTGGTAAAAGGATACAATAAAATAATAGGAATAAATGAGAAATAATTCTGAGCTGTATCAGTTTACCAAATTTCATTCAAACACAGAAAATTGCATTATTATTATTATTATTATTATTATTATTTTGAAATGGTTAAAATTAAAGCTGCATTGATAACTTTTGATCATTTTTGTTTGTGATTTTTCTGACTCTGGGCGTCTTAAACAGAAATAATGTAAGATTGTGTGTATGCTGATACCTTCATCTGAAAACTGGCTCTGTCAAGCAACACTATCAGATCTCACTGGGGGAGCGTTTGTGTGTATACATCAGCAGAGCAGGGATGGGCGGGGACAGAAGCAAACTGCTAAATGACCAAGTTTGTTGAGTAGTAGAACTTTAAAATTTAAAGATTACATACTAGATTTTTTGAAGGTAAAACACCAAAAAAGTAATGCTCGATTAAGATTAAAGTTTGGTAACATGCTTTGGTAAACCTTGCAGTTAGTCTTCACAGGTGATTTAAAGTTATAATTATATCCAAATAATTTCATCAAAATTGAAGTTGGTCAGAAAGTTGGGAGAGATTAAATTGAATATTGCTTTGTATTTTTAGAAAACAAATCCACTTCAGTAGACACAAATATGGGTCATTCAAAACACAGGCAGACCCATGAAGGACATCAGCCTCTTTTGTGGTCCTACATGAACACGGAATGTTCTGTAATCAATGTTTTTCAAAAACTATTAGTCCTTCCATTTTGTTTTGATACTCAAGGTTAAAACCATTTCGATTTGTTCCCATTGGAGATTAATGCAGCCCTTTTTTGAATTTGTCATTGTTTTTCCTGTCGGTGTATTGGCTGTAAATGGGCTGGAAAAGGGATGATGTCACAAACTTCTGTGTACCAATTAGGATATTCAGCAACAGTTGTTGCTGGTCAGTCCTGCACATCCTCATATGATACTGGACAAAGCCACATTCACAAACCCATCCACTTTATTTGAAGGTACAGTATAGTCCCTCGGTATTTTAATAAACTCAAATATTTTTTTGAAGAAATAGCATTTATCATGTGTCAGGTCAGATAAAGGATAGTTGGCTGAAGTGAGCAGGTCGCCCACTGATCAGAAGGTCAGCAATTTGATCCTCAACTCCTACTTGTCTAAGCATACTTGAACAAAAGACTCTGAACCCTGAATCCATTTGTAAATTCATGAGTGATAAATAAAAGTATAATAAAGTATTGGAGAAGGGTTTGATACATAGAAGTGCTGTATGGATGAACAGGTTAATGTGACATGTTAAGGGCTTTGAGTGGCTTAAAAAAAAGGACTGAATTAATATATGTTGTTTATCAACACTATGGATAAAACCGCCTAGTCATATTTCGTTTTTGACACAGTTACATGCTATAAATGTATAGTAAATACAGACTTGTTTGTGTGATGCATGAGCTGAAACAAGGCAGTGCAATTTTAGTTTTTAATTAATAAACAACAGCCAATAATGAACATATTTGCCCACAAACTACTTAAATTGTTGCATTTTAGCCATAAATACGTACGCTTCTGGAGAAATTGGGCTTTGACTTCATTTAAAGTGCAATCTAATTCTGCTGCATCGTAATTTCCCAGATTACACCCAAGAATGGGTGCTAAATTTAAAAAAATAAAAGGCATGATTTAAAAAGACAGTAGAATTTCATAATTTCTCGCCCTGAAAGTAGTTTATGAGAGCTAAAATTCATTATCATTTCTAAAAGAACACATTTTCTGTGGGATGGGTGCAAAGTGGGAAATAGGAGAGTATATAATAGAATATCATATAAAGGCACACATGCACAGTGGGACATACTGTGGCGCTATGAGTCAGTGAACACTTGTTAGTGGTCAGGCTCTTTCCCTCCAGTTGGCACGAGCCTCTGGTGACTCAGGGGGACTTGTCAACGGGGAGACAGAGTGAGCATTGGTTTCAAAATCCACCAAAAGCTGCATGAAGAAAACACAACTTGTATTAGAAAGCTCTTCAGTGTCAGTGTACTTTTCTTTTTTACATCTGTTAAAAAGCTAAAAATAAACTCGCACCCATCTAAAGTTGACTTTTATCACTCCTTTCTGGCACTTGATTTGAGTCGATTAGCTCACCTCCTCTGCCATATTGAAAGATTCCTCTGTGGTGAAGAGATCTGACAGGTTGTTTTCACTCCCCACTTTAGAGTTCATTTACAACCAGTCAGGCAGGAGTCCTGTGGGAGCCTGATGATTTTTGACACCCGGACAAGCAGATGTTCAGAGGACATGAATAAAACATACAGCCCATCTGACCACAGAGCGGAGGCTTTCCGAGGGTTTAATGAAATATGAGGCATGATTTCAAATCACATACACACACAGACAGAAAGAGAGAAAAAAAAAATTGTCAGTTAGTGTGATGCTGCATGAAATATGTATGACATTCATGTATCCAGACCTGGGCGGCTAAGTAGGGTTATGACAATCAAAGCTGAGACAGGTTTGTCAAACTGTTTGCATGGTGAATGGGAAGGAAACTGAATGAACCTCTCATTACCAGCTGGGAATACAAACAGAAATATTATGTGACCACTGACACCCGAGTGTTTATCAACTGATAAAGCATTAAGTGCGCCATGGAGTGATGAAATGCATGTAGGTTTCACACGTCCTGCTCTTTCAGAATTTCAGTGTTTATTTTTCTTTCCGCTCAGAAAAGGCTTTTGCTCAGCAGTTCTGCTCAGTGGGGGGGGGGGGGGAGCAGTGTGTGTTACCACACCACCCACTCAAAGCTGGTCCTGTACTGTATTTAAAATCCAGCAACAATCACAGGCACCCAGCAGGGAAGGTCTTTAGTTACATACTGCAGAGCAGAGCTTTTCATTCAAGTGAAAATCAAAGCGTGATTGGTGATTGTTTTGTTTGATTTCATTATTTACTTCAAGTCAAAAGACAACCTTTACTTTAAGTCCATTATACAATATGTGAGCAGAGTGAATAATGGCACCTTGGGTAAACCTAAAGATTTAGGCTTTGAGTGGCTGCAGGTCATTTATTTATACTTTGTATGACTGTAGCACTACGGGACGATGGTGGGTGAGTGGCAGATCAAGGTTTCGACTTCCGGCTACAGGCTGATGTGTCCCACACTTAACCCCGTGTTGCTCCTAATGGCTGTGCTGGCAGTGTATGAATGGGTTTGAAAGATGTGTCATAGAGAAAGTGCTGGATATGAATGTGTGAGGTGAAGGGCAGCACCGCAGTGTAAAGCAGCTCTGAGTGGTCATCAAGACTGCAGACCATTTAATAATGAAATGTTATGATCGACTATGTTTTCTTCTCTGTGATGCCCCCAGTTTTTAAAGTCTGTACAGTAAATATTATGTTATCTCAAGAGTTGAATGTGATGTGAGTCTATAGACCAAATAATAAGTTAATAAAAAGAGCTGTATGTCCTAAAGGTGCTCTTTGTAAGAAATGTATTTTATGAAGACGTAAAATGATCATGATGTATAGCCATGAGATGACAGTAACTACTGTCACTGGCTTCACTGATAAATGTGCAGCCAGTATGCTCATACAATGCATTTTCATTTGAGGGCCTTAAATTGTTCATATCTATGTTTTCGATATAACACAGCATGTAGCCATTCAACACACGGGATGTGAGCATCTACTGAACCTAAAAAGCCTCATACCCCTCTCAAAAATGTCTCAACCAGAGGAGAATAAATGTGAGGTTCTACAGTGGAGATCCATTAAAATAAAAAAAAAATCTTGAGAGCAGAGAGGAAGTTGAAACCTGACACGCCAATGGGGATTATCTTCTCCCCGATGGGTAAGTAAAACAAGAACTACCAGTCACCTTGTCATCTCCTCTCATGTGATTATCCTCTGCTGCTGCCCCTCAGGCAGACACTTTTATTTTCAATTTCCACCAGTTGCTTACATGTGAAAATGAACCCTATGTTTCAATGTTTATAAAAAAAAAATAAAAAGAGATGGTGGGACAGATAAATATGTGGATTTGCATGAACACTGTAACGCCGAGTAAAAGTGCAGGATCTTATTTCTAAATTTTGGAAAATTTGACAACCTATTTGAGCCAAACTGCTGCAATATTTTTCGAATTGGGACTGCAGTCACCATTTTAAACCCTAAAGATACTGTAGCTGTATTACAACTTTTAAAATATCACCTTTAATAAATCAGAATGTATTAAATATCACCTTTAATAAATCAGAATGTATTAATTGAATGGGCTGGATAAATTGTTCCAAAGATTCTCATTTTCTTGTACAGCTGTTTCACACAGATAAGAATAACGAACTTCTGAAAGTGTCTTATTGACATGCCGCGTGTGTGCATGCTCAATTTAATGTTTATAATTTTAATATGGTTTGCTGATATTATGCACTTTTAATGCACTTGGTCCTGCAGGACATTTTCATGGTCACATCAGTACTTACTGTGACCTAATGAAAAAGTCCACCACAGAGTGAGGACATGGCGGATTTAACTGACGCATCTATAATGGTGCATTTCATTGGTTTACATTTCAAATCATAACAAAGTGCCATTTAAAAAAAAAAAAGACTCTTTGCATCATTACACTGCAGTACACAAATGAAATAAAAACATCTGAACTTGAGGCCAAAAACCTTGTGGACATTTATCTCTCGGTCTGTGTGTAACAATCTCCTGGGAAATTCCAAGCTCTTCGTTACTGGGGTGTTTTGATTGCTCACAATAAAACTGGAATCCAGGATTACAACAAAGGATTATAACTAAACCAAATCCCCAATGCAAGAAGAAGAAGAAGAAGAAGAGAAAAAAAAATAAGTAGATTGATTTTCATCGAGATGTCAGTCGATGCACTGTTTCGCTGATGGCATCAGAGGGCGGAGTGTCACATTTTCTGCCGATTAGATTGAGCGGCAGCGAGGGGCTTAGTGGCAAATACAATCGAGGAGTGTAAACATACAGAGGGCCACAAGAGGCCGATCAATGCCTCCAGTCTGGGATTGATTAATTACCCCAAGAAAGAGACTGAGGTGTGAGGGCACCAGAGAAACCTGATCAGAACAAGATTTATCACCCAATCTTTGTATCATCACCAACCCTCCCCCCATCTGTTTACTCTTCTTCTACTTTTTTTTTTTTTTTTGCCAAATCTGTCCTTCTCCATTTATAAACTTGTGGCAGTTATGTTTAAATGTAAAAGACTTTTAAACCATTTAAATTAACAGAGGAAGAAAGAAAAGGGTCAGTGTGGCTCAAATTAAAACTTTCAAGGATCTAACATTTCAAATATCCCCAAATTTCCCTGCAGAAACTGTGTTGTCCAACAAAACACCTGAAAAGGAAGTCCTGAACATCAACCAACCAAAGAAAATTATTGATAAAATGATGAAAGTAATTTGCTTTGTTGGTTTCTCTCGAATAACTCATTAGCCACTTTATTAGATACACCTGTTAAACTGCATGTAGATCCACATATTCAATCAACCAAAAAACTGTATGGCAGTTATTTGAGGCATTTTGGCATTTGGCATTAGAACGGAGGGGGAAAAAAAGGTGATTTAAGTGTGTTTGAGCATGGCATGGTTGCTGGTCTGAGTATTTCACCCAAAAAAGATTCAGACAGGAAGCATATCAAATAAAGTTTTGTTGTTCTAAGACGTGACAGGTGTGATGCAAGTTTACTTGCTCCTAGGTAATTATTCACAGGATGAATTGCAGGTATAGGTAGTTAGAACTTGGTTAAATGGCAGAGAAACAAAGCAAAAGTTAGCTGCTCAAAAAAAATGAAAGCACAAAGCACTCGGCACTCACACAAATAGACACAAATGTAGACTGAAGGATGTGGGGACACGAGTTTGGAAAGCAGCAGCTCTTGTAGAAGCAGTGATGAGTCGATGAGGTGCAGGTGTGATGAACAGATGAACAGGTGAGGCGAAGCTGCATTTGTCTGAAATTGGTCCACAATTTGTACATGCAGTTGGTCACAGATTGGAGAACCTCTGCCCGTTTTTACATCGCTGCCTCTCTGAAATGCTCCTTTTATGCCAAATACTGTTACTGACCTGTTGCCAGTATTAACCTAATTATTTGTCAAATGATCCTCCAGTTGTTTTTGATATGTGCCATTTACTTTTCCAGCCTTTTGTTGCCTCTGTTCCAACTTTTTTGAGATTTGTTGCTGCCATCAAATTCAAAATGAGCTAATATTTATAATTATGTTCTACTGGGGAAAAAAATATGGGTTATGAGATGTGCAAAATATTGCATTCTGTTTTTAATTTACATTTTACACAGAATATACACCAACTTTTTTGGAACTGTGGTTTTAAACAAAAACTTTTATCTTATTTTTTTACAGATACTTTTCAAAGCTTATTATCAAAATCCCGGTAAAGTGTTTTTTTTTTTTTAAACAAAAAGTTAATTTGAAGGCTTACCCAGAAACAACCAAACATTCAGCTGTGGAAGCAGAAATCCCTTTTTTCAGAAATCCCTGTTTTCTTTAAAGAGACAATTACGCAACAGCTAAATGCAAATTATCATGCTTGACATAGTAATTACAATAGATTTTAGCACATTAAGCCACATATCATGGGCTAAAAACAAAGAAACAATTCAGTTTGTGATTGGAGCTACTGCTGGTAATTCAGCAACTTGCAAAATGCATGGCTATTACAGAGAGTACTTTTGAATTTCAGCATTTAACACAGATAAAAAAAAAAAGGGACTGAATAAGTTTGGATTTCTGATTACTTTTGTGGATTTTCTTGTTACCAAATTGGCATGTTTAACTTCACACTGTGAGAAGGTTTGAGTTATCTTTAGAATTTGATGGAATCAAATCACATCATATCAACTCTATATTAAACCTCCTGACATGTCAACTCCAATTCATGGGCATTGATTGTGGAGTCCCCCAGGGTTCAGTATCAGGCCCATAACTCTTTATTTATGAGTTAGCCTAACCCTCAACAATTTCAGAAAAACAAAAATGTTACTTTTAAATTTTATTTTGATAGAGGATGAAATAGAAAGATTAACATGGGTAGTGCCAAAACTCAAAATGAACACTAATGTGTGTTTGCTGGACACACTCACCTGTGACACACTCACCTTTATATGAAATCATATCAACTTTAATTCTAAATACTCCTTGACATTTAAGATTTCATATGCCCGAGTACAAACAGTGGAGCGTCGGTTAGTAAAAGTGATACCTTCACCTTATCACCTATACCACACATAGTTGTTTTGACTGAGGGAGTTTGCATGCTCTCCTTGTGAGTGACTGAGCAAGTGGGTGGGTGAGTGAGTGAGTGAATGAATGAATGTGTGAGTGAGTGGGTCCTTTCCAGTCAGTCCAGATTCCTCTCACAGTGCTAAGACATGGTAAAATGTGTCACTTTCAACATCTGATATGTTGTTCTACTGGGAAAAAAATAAGGGTTATGAGATGTGTAAATCATTGCATTCTGTTTTTATTTACATTTTACACACTGTACACAGCAACTTTTTTGGAATTGGGGTTGTAAACAAAAACATTTTTCTCATTTTTCACTGATAATTTTGAAAAATTATTAATTATTGTTTTTTGTTTTTTTTTTAAAAAAAGATTGTTAAGGTTTGACATTTTGGGGTTAGGTTATTTTCTTTGTACAAGAAATAAAGAGGTAAGCATAGCAGGAAGAAGCAGCATAAGGTTTTTCTTACCTTAGGATCTAAGGTAATACCTAAGGCTTAGGTATTCAGGTCTTGTGCTAAGCTAATAGATGCTGTCTTATGAGACAGGCAGATTTGCAAAGAGTCTTAATGTGTTTAATCTTTTCATTGAATTCAATGTAAAGGTCCTGAAAGGTATAAAAAAAAATTGAAAACAAATCAGGCTCACTCAGAACAGAAAGACATGCAGATTGGGGATTAGGTTAACTGGATTTTGTAATTAGACACTCTAAATTGAGCACAGGTGGGAATGTGAGATATAAATTATGTTTGTTTCTGTATGTTGGTTCTGTGATGGGTTAGTGACATGTTCATTGTTGACCCAACCTTTCACCTTGGGTCAGCTGGGATTGGCTCCACCTTCCCCAGGTGACCCTAAGAGGAAAGTGGTGGAAGATCAGACGAGATGAGATACTTCTGTGGAATTGTTCTTCATTTCAACCCCAGTCAAGGCATGAACCAATTAACCTGTCTATTATTAAACACAGCCTGACAATTCACTATGTCAGTACATAAATACCTGAGTCTCAATAAACTAAACTCCATAATATGAATCTCCTCATATAAAAGACTGCACTTAATGGGTGAAGACTGGTCATCGTCATAACCAGGGAAGCCACATGACAGTGATGATGTGTGATGCATGGCTGTCTCTCTGTCGCCTTACATCCTCAGCCCAACTAATGATGACCTTTGATTCCCAAAGGATGTCAAGAGATGAGAGGGGTAAAAAAAAAAAAAAAAAAAAAAAGCAAGCCCACCCAATTAAATTAGGGTGCAGAGGACTGGAACGTGTGAGCACGTCATGCTGCTGGAGTGAATGGTGAGGGGTTCCAGTAAAGACAAAACTCAGTATAATTAGGATTCAGGAGGCCCTTTGTCAAAGATAATTAAAGCTGACAGCCACTGTGGAGTCGAGAAGAAGAGCAGAAAAACCCCGTCAAACTCCAGGCTTCACTTTAACATACCCTCTACATAGACTTTTAGTCCCCACCCCACACACACAGACACTTTTGGACAGCCTAAACAAAGTGTCATCCCTAACACACATAACCAGTTCATCCCTAACCTTAACACAGTTTAAGTCTTAGTCCTGAACTTAACCCTCTCAGAAATGAGGGTCTGCCTCATGAGGACCAGGTTTTGGTCTCTAGAAGGACTACTGGTCCTGACAAGGTCAGTGTTTATGTCAGAAAAGGTCTAAAGAGGTAACAACACACACACACACACACACACACAACCTGCAGTACCATTCATCATTCATAGCTCGCTTGGAAACTGCATAGTAGGCGATAAAAGAGATGACAGATTAATAGACACACTAAAGACAGTTGTGGTATCTACACATCCAGTCTTTTGAGGCTGACATCAAGCTGAACAATATCATTATTAGAGGTGACGCTTTAAGCAGACAGCTCATATCTCATCCTCTCACAGATCTGTGTGGTGTCTGTGCAGCGACCTCAGTCTCACAGCACTGCGGTGTTTTGCTGATATTCACTTTAGTGTCAAACCAACAACGATCTGTCCTTCATTCGCTTTTACACCTCGACCCCCGTGTAACGTCTGTCAAGTGACTTGACTGAAGTGACACCTTACAGTTTTCTAAACAGTGACATCTGGAGTCATGCAGGTGAATTCTCCACATTCTGATGCAGACCACTCTGATGTCACTGCATATTAAAACAAAACTTCTTTTGTAGTTGTTTTGCACTTGCATCTAAAAGCAAAGCTGTGGAACCTAATAATACACACAATAAAACTCTTTAAAAATGGGTTTTGAGATATGAGGGCGGGCAATTGGAGTATAAATTGGCACTTCTGTACTTAATATAATAATAAAATAATATTCTTGTGTGGCAGGTGTGAAGATGGCTCATTAAATCAGTCACAGGTGAGTTAATTGACACAGATGGCGCTGCTTTGCAATCGCACTTTCTCCCATTACCTGTGGGGAGAGGACTTTCAAACACAGGATGTTTGAAAACTGAAGCCAGGTATTGCATGGAAAATGTGTGACAGCATCATTGTTTTTTTACGTGTGCAATAAAGTATATTTAGCTGCAAAACAGCCATCTTTGTGTCAAGAGAACCCACCATTTATGTTCATCTACACTCGACCAGTTCAAGCCCCATCCCAGCCTTTTACAGTGTGGGGGTGATTAAAGATCTAATGTGTCAATGGTGGTGACATCTAATGGTGAGACTGCAATATTATGACAAACAGAGGACTCACCACTCCATTTCCCAAGTGTGATAGGGAACTATGGTGGCCTTTGAGAACCAGAAAGGATGTTCTTTGTTTGCATTACTTCAAAACAATGTAATGTATGCACTAACTAATTGTGAAAGTGGCGAACAATCGATAAATAAAACAAAAAAAGAAATAATGATGATGTAAAAAATAATAAATAGATTGAACAATAAATATGATAATTGTTAATGGCAGTCTTAAGTCAAATGGCTGTGTATTTGAAAAACAGTGTTAAGTGATTTCATAGTCTGTTTGGGATGTTTCTGTTTTCTGATATGAAAAATAAAATCTAGTGAATATTCATTAGAATATTCAGCTTAGTTTTGAGCTTGCTCTGATGTTCCATTATGGCCAATCACTAAATTTTAATATATATATAGTTCTATGTAGTTTTGTGGCATGCTTAAATCTCACTCACTCACTCATTTCCTACTGCTTTATCCACTAAGGGTCGCGGGGGGCGCTGGTGCCTAACTCCAGCTGACATAGGGCGAGAGGCAGGGTACACCCTGGACAGGTCGCCAGTCCATCACAGGGCCACATAGAGACAGACAACCATTCACTCTCACATTCACACCTACAGGCAATTTGAGTGTCCAATTAACCTAGTCCCCAAATCTGCATGTTTTTGGTCTGTGGGAGGAAGCAGGAGTACCCGGTGAGAATCCACGCACCACGGGGAGAACATGCGGCATGCTTAACCGTGTCACAGAAACAGTTAAAAAAAAGTACAAGTTACTGTCATAACAGACTTGAATTTAATTTCACTAAGCAAGTGCATTTCACTACAAAAGAGTAATTTTATCTTCAGATATTATGATCTTGATTCCATTTAAACTTCTGGGATTTTTAGACACTTTTCAAAGAATACTCTCACCTTTGGCCTTAAATCTTAATTTCTTGATCTAAAATAAAAGACCAACTGTAATGTTAATGTTTCTGCATTTGACAGTTTTTTTTCAAATATCAGACATCAACCGTTTTTTTGTTTTGTTTTTTTTTTTGCTAATCCTCTACTTAAATTATCCTTAAATAAGGAGGAAGGAAATGTTAAATAATGCATTTGTGACATTTTGTGACACAAGATCTTCACGGTCGAAGGACGTGTCCAACTTGTCGCCTTGATAATTCTAAACACATCTGAAAGTGCCTTCTAAAGTAATGAGACAAAAGATAGATGTTACATTTATTTTTGTTTTATTTATTTATTTATTTTCTACAAAATCATGTCTGAATAATCATGCAAATGAGACTTTTTATATATATTTCCCATCAAGTGCAGCCTTAAGGAATGCAATCGTTTAACAATTTCCACACGTACTGAAGGTTTTAATGCATCACATTTTCTTTTTCAATTGTACCTCTTCTTGAAGCTTGGCAATGACATTAACTATCTTTCATACTCACAGATACTCAGATCTACACTAAATACATCTTTCGTAATCCTGAAGAAAACTTGATGAAGCTATAGTTTCTGCACTAAACTCATACACATCTCTGAATTCATTACTTTATTTCTGGTTTGGTTTGTTTCTCTGACACCAAATGGTGCAATGTCCAATTGAGAGAGCTGTAGAGGCTGCAGGTGTCATCACAGAGACCACCAGAGCCACCTTAGAGAAGGCACTTGCTAGTGACAGATAAACTGTGAATGGCTAAGATTTTATTTGTGGTTCTTGACAACCCCTCTTTGTGATAAAAAAGGAAAAGTGGAAATTTAAGAATACTGGAGAGTGAATTTCTGGTGAAACTCCTTGACTTTGTTCAGCAGGATCTCTAGCTTGTCCTTTGGCGGCAAGATGGTCATTCTGGGTGGCAAAAAAGGAAGAAAAGAAAGACCAAACAATTAAGGCTATGTTTGGATTACCAGACTGAAGTGACTCATATCTGGAACCAGAGATCAATACAACCTGCCCCTGTTAGACTTATTCCATTTTGCTCCTCTATAATTAATTTTATGTATGCACTCCTGTAATATTCCCCACCCTCACATGCTAGGTGGATCAGAAAAGTCACAGCACATTTAAAACTAAAATATTACAAGACATGGCAACCCTTCCTGGATTATTTTGAAAGCCTTCCATGTACCATTGACTGACTAAGGTTGTCAAAACACCCACCACTCTTCCCCAACCCTTTTCCTTTTCTTTAATTGTATTTACTATTTATTATATTTAGCATTTTGTTTCCTATGTGCATGTAATTTAACAGCCAATTTTAACTGAAATGGTACTTTGATAGGTTATCTGTCTGATTTTTTGTAATGTTAATTTTATGATGTAAAATTCAATAATTAAAAAAAAAAGGGAAACAGTTGAAATATGAAGTGGCTCATATCTGATTTTTTTTCAGTGTGGATATAGAAATCCAATCTCCAGTTCTGATTTTCAGATCAGATCCATGTCATTACAGTATGTTGACCTAGATCAGATATATCCAGTATGTGGCCAATGGGACATGAAGAAAAGCAGTCATATCAGAATCCATGTGCCTTTTTGCCAGCACAGTAGGTACATCTTTTGTAACATTTTCTCAAAATTAGCTCAAACTAATATTTCATGGCACGCCAAATGATTGAAGATATTTGGTTTGACAGTGCCCCCTGCTGGACAAGTGGTAAGTGTTTTGAACTCTGACGAGTTTTCAAGGTTGAGTCTGAATATCTTTAATAATTAATATATCCAATAATTAATTGGGGGATTATTACTTGGACAGTCACAAATATTGAAGCTTTTCTTTTTTAGACTTTACTGTTAATTTATGTCAAGCTGCAATGATCCTAATGTTCTATAAGATTTTCTGTACCTGAAGTGGTATGTTCCTTCCTTCTGACCAAAGCCGCTTCCAGGTACGAGACAGATTCCAGTTTCTTCCAGCATCTTCATGCAGTAAAACATATCTGGCAGCTGGCCATTGTCCTGAGTGGAATGAAAATCAACGATGAACAACTGGAGCCTTAATATTCTGCTAAAATGGGACTATCGTAAGTAGCAAGACTTTGATCAGGAATACAGCAACTTGTGCATATCAGTTCTGCTGCAAAAGAGCTTTTCATGATTAGTTTCCTTACATTTAATTGTTTAATTAAAATGAATACAGAGGATATTAATTTGCAGAAAATCTACTGTAGAAGTGGGCCAAACTGAAAGTACGTGCTTTTTAGACTCTTCTTCATTTGAGTGATGGAGAACAACTTGTTCTCCTCTCCACTGAGTGATAATGTTGACAAAAAGGAAGTCAAAAAGGAAGTGTATTAATGCAGAGTTTTAGGAGAAAGCACAGCAAAAAACAAGGTGCTGCAACAGTTGTGCCCATATGGAGCGATCTGAAGAGTCACTGCGATTGATCAGGTGTCAGTAGGTCAAGCTTTACTCTGACCTTATCCTGTGCGTGTCTAATCAGATTCTCAGTGGACTGATTCATCCACCCTCCATGACATACCTACTGACCAGTCAACCACAGCAAAGAATTAAAACCACAAGCTATTGGAAATCATTTGTCCTTTCAGTAAACAGGGTGGACTGCACTGTATAGAGTATGAAATGTTGGTTTCATGTGCTCTAAACTAATACCAGCCCTAGCTGTGGTTACTTTTATTGGAACATGAACATTAGCAAAACAAGGGCGGCTGAACCCATGAAGAGAAATAGTGTGTGTGAAAATAAATGAAGTGCCTCAAAGTAAGCAATCACTCAGTGGTAAAAAATAAATAAATAAATAAATAAAAATTGCATGACTGTATTGTCTATTTTATTCCTTTCCTTTTTGCTGTTCCTGATCAATGAAATTTTCTTTATTTGATGAAACTTTCATGATGAGAATGTTGAGGACTGACCCTGGCCTCCTTGATGGCTTTTTCAGGGATGGTAATGCGGGGGAAGGAGTACATTGCACCCTGCACAGGATTGCAGCTGATGCCTTGCACAGTATTGAGAACTTGTTCTGTAAGTTTGGCCTTCTCTGCTAAGGCACTCAAGGTGGCTGTGCGCTCCTGGAAGTGGGCAAGAGAGAGAGAGAGAGAGAGAGAGAAAGAAATGAAAAAAATCCCCTGCGAAAGGTTGCAACAATCAGTAAACACGGGCCATTTCATCTGTGCTTGTGACAGACGAGACAAAAGCACTGATTAAATGTAGCTGTAGGCCTGTTTAGATAAAACAGCCTAAAACAATATAATTTTCACATATACACGATAAAGGCTTCAACTAAAAACGCTGTCACTCACTTTAAATGGAGTGGCATTGAGCATCACTGCACTGCATTTTGGGTCTGTTGCTTTGCTCACATTACATGCATCAGCAGCTGAGAAATGTTCAACTTTCCAAGTAGCAGCACCAAGTGTCGACCAATCAAATCACGTTACGCAAATATTCCAGCTCAAGCGCCAGCCAATTGAATCAAATTAATGCATTGAACTCAAACACTAAAAACCACAAATGAAGATCTTGAATAAAGTATCTATCATGGACAAGGTTGTTCTCCCTGTTGCACACTAATGGTGGAAACAGTGGACATTCATGCCACAATTCGTTTAGATTAGATTTGTTTTTTGTCCTCAAGGGAAATTCACTTTGCACAAGTCACTTACATTTAACAAACAAGACAATAAATAAATAAAAAAAATATTTGCAAAACAAATATGATATGGATTTTACAAGCAACGACCTCTGATCTGTTTGTTTATACTGGCAATAATAACAACTCTTGTTATGTAGTTAGCCATGGCAGTTGCTGGCTATGTTAACCTCCAATAACTACCTTCACTGTAAGTCAACCACAATTCCTCGTTATTTTATTGTTTGTTTGCTTATTAAACAAAAAGCAAACTCCTCTAAGTGCCTCGAGACACATGATATACAGTCTGAACAATTCATTAGTTGGCCAATTAAAAGCAGCCGATATGAGCCTTTTATTGATATCATTGTTAACATTGGCTGGTGTGTTTTTTTTTCATGATACTGTATATGCAGTGTATCATATGAATTTGGGCTAGCATGGGTTTTAATGAAAAAACAATTCAAATCTCAGGATTCCCTTAAAAGTTTCAAAATTGTGAAAATCTGGATGGACTGTGATGGGATACACCAATGTAAGCGAAAACAAACTCAGCCAGATGAAAGAACCAATATATTAGTGAAAAAACTTCATAATCAAAGGCAGTGAGCTGCCAAAAGAATGTATGATCGTACTAGTGCTACTGTACTGACAATACATCACAACATATTGTTTTCTGTATCGGTAAAATGATTACCTGTTTGTGCTCACAGGGAGAATAATGAGGCTTGGAGAGAGAGTAAACTGTGTACCTTGATGAAGCTGTCATATGAAGGCTCCCCAGGCTGAGGAGGGTTGACCACCAGGTCCATTAAAGCCTGACCAGGAACAGGAGAACACAGACGGACTGAAACCAGTTTATTCAGCTGGGCCTTCACCTCATCATCCATGTTGATGATCTCCATGTAGCCTCCACGAAAACCGCACCTAAGACGGGCACGGAAACAAGAAGTGAATGAGTAGCACAAAAAAAAAAGAGTTAGCGTCATTCTTGCCAGATTAATCCCTGCATAGATTTGAGCTGATGACTTACTCCCCCATGTAACACTTTGAGGTTGAGTGGAAGGATACCAGTTCTACTGTGTTTGAGTATTCTGGCCCCATCTCAAACAAAACCTTCTTAAAAGAGTGGAACTGACAACCATCGGCATACACATTATCCTGGTACACCTGGGACATGGAGACAGAATGAGATGAATTACAGGATGAAATAGATAATAAAGTAGGCAGATGTGAAATGAGGAGTAGTACCTCATCAGCTAATAGGAAGAGGCGTTCCTTTGCTGCAAATCGGATCACATCTTCAATACACTCTCTGCTCTGGACCTGACCTGTAAAAGAATAGGACAGTCATCAAAGAACTTATGTCCATTTGCTGCCATCTAGTGGCTCCTCTTTGAGGTGCATATTAAAATCTATGGTCCCAAAACTGTAGTACAGTATGTGAGGGTCTTTTTGAAAGACAACAAAACAAACCTGTTTTTCCAGCAGATCTAAAATGAAAGAGATATCTTAATGTCTTTTTCCACAAGAAAATTATTTCAAATGTGACTGTCTCACTTTCACAACTTCATAAACTAAAACCATGAATATTTGAATTTCACTTTGTCATTTGACAAAGGCTTAATGAGTTTTTTTATTAGTAGAAGAAAACAAAAGGTTAAACACAAACTTGTATCAAAAAAAAAAAAACACAGACAAAAATAATAATGAACCACCCTACACATTTAAAGAAATGTATTTCTATTTCCCAAGTTAATTGCACTTGAGGATTTAGACAGAGGATTTTAAGTTATGCTGTTTCACAACGGTAGAGGACAATAATGTTGAGCAATTTGAGTTAATTTAACCTGTAGTCACACGTATTATTATTAAAGACATATTCCTATATTAAAACAGAAACAGAAGTTTACCTGTGGGGTTTCCAGGGTTGATGATGCACAGAGCTCTCGGGTTGCAGTATTCCCGAGCTTCATCCAGGGAGCGCTGCAGCTCATTGATGTCCAGACTCCAGCAATTTTCCTCATTAAGGTAATAGTTGATTTGCACAGCACCAAGTTCAGCTAGTGCAGCTGAATACAGGGGGTATTGAGGAATGGAGATCATGACACCAGTGCAACTCGCACCTTCACCACACACCAGCAGCTTCAACATGGTCTGAGGGGGTAACACAGGAAGTTAATGAAGGCATTAGATGGACATGTTTGCTGTTGTGCACTGCATTAAAGCTCTGCAACATGGTCAGAAAAATCATTATGTGATTAATTTTATGTGACTGACATGATTCATAATAAGTAAAACTGATCAATTTAAGCTTAAATGTCATTTTCACAAACATAAAAGCATCATCCAGCATATTTTTGAGACCGTAAACTATTAAAATTAACTAATTGCTTCAAAAACAAGGAACTGAACGTAATGACCTTCAGGAGTGTCATGAGCTCTTGTTCTATTGCATCATCACAGTAATTTTTGGAATGCTTTATTTTGTTCCACTCTTTTCTCACCTACAGCATTTTTAACAATGAGTTACCTTCATAGTGCCTTTAATTGTTTCTGGTGTTTGCCCTGACTTGATAACTATTTTGAAATATGCAATATTTTTTATTATTAACAGTAGATTTGTACACACACCAACACTATATAAAAAAAATCTGTCAAAATTCAAAAAAGGACATTCATGCTGCTATGCCCACTAACTATGTAAGTGAGAAGCCCTTTCAGACACAGGACTACAAATGTAAACATTTGGGCCTCAATGACCTCATGTTTTGTCAGGTCAGTTACATAAACATTTGAGGCAACCTCCTCCTTGACTACAGGGGGGCTACATTTTGAGTAGATATTTCCAATGGGTCAACATTAGAAAGCCAAAATGAAGGTGTTGTGTACCACAATTCCATCACTGGCCCCTGTGGTGAGGTAGATGTCTTCTGGGTCGCAGGGAACACCGCCATCCCTTCGCTCAATGTAGCGGGCCACATCCTCTCGCACTGAGTTTATGCCTTGACTGGCACTGTAGGATCCTGAGGGTGATTCATATGAAGACAAATTACGTTTCTATGACCTTGGTATGTGGTAAGGCTTTAACACAATAAAGCACCACTAGAAAGTATACTGTAATTTAATGTATTTTCAGGGACATAAAGACACTGAGTCACATTAGCCAACATGCTCATACACACCCATACTGTTCCCTCCACATGACTGCAAAATGCGGCGTGCTCTACTTTTAGCATCCTCTGGGAATGTGCTGTCATTTAGCAGTTCAGGGTAGGAGCACAGTGCCAGGACCTTTTAAACAAAAGGATTCATGAAATAAAGGATGGAAGGGACATTTTATCACATCCTGCACAGATTTCAGCTTAAAAAAAATTTAAAAAAAAAAACTGATAACTGACAACTTATCTAAGAAAGAAAAGATAATTCATTTAAACATTTAAACAGAAGTCAGAGGGGAGGAGCTATTCTGAGAAGAGAGGTTGAAAGAAGGGTAAGCAGACCTGTCGGAAGAAAGTGATTGGCTGTTGTCCCATAGCATGTGCGTCACCAATATTGGCCTTGATGACCTCAGCAAATGGTTTCTTCATACCCTGCAAAATATTAACAAAACATACAGTAGTGATTTAATAGGTGTAAAAGTGAAACAAATAGCAATTCAATAACTAGATTTTGTGTCAATTAAGAACCACAAATTTTCTTCATCTTCAACTTTCAATCAGGAGTAAATATGCAACACTGTAACATGATCAAGTAATCATGATTCTCAACGAAAAAGTATATGGCCACTAATGCAGTGACACTTTTTATTGTTTATTCTTTTAGTTAACTTTTTATTCTTTTGTGTTTTTAATCAGTATTTTCATGCTTTGGTTTATATTCTCTGAATTTGTTTTTATACTGTGTTTTTAAATGCTGTGTTGCTGTAATTACTGATACAGTGTTGTTATTTTGTAAAGCACTTTGGTCACCTGTGGCTTGTTGTAAAGGGCTATAGAAAGTATATTAAAAGTACATTACATTACATATCACTCAGCCATACAAAAAAATGTCATTAACTTTTCTTCATTTTATGGTGACCGTACATTACCAGACCTGATGCAATAGTCAACAATGAAATGGGGCTGCCTACAACATTGATACAATATTGAAACAAAGGCTTAAATACAGACAGTAGATTTTGCAACAGCATGAGAGCACAGAGTGGTTAGTGGTCAGACAGTTATTTACCTGCAATTAAACTGCATAAGTAATCAAGAGAAAAAAAACAACATAGTCAAAAGTTATAAGTCTTAACAGCTTTATTGTCTTTTGGATGTTTTGTTTGAAAGTATTTTTTGTCACAATTTATCACTGTCACGTTGCAGTTTTTCTGCTGCTTCAGGGCTATGCACATCCTTAAAGTCCATCCATTCAAACGTGCAGCTTTACACCTCAGAGTACCTTTAACTTCCTGTTCCAAGACAGATTTGCTGAGCAACAGCATCAACTCAGGAAGTCTGTTTCACTCTTATTAAGGAAAACGACTCTATAGTCAGCTTTTCTCACACGCTTACTGAAACTGATATTAAAATTCAAATCCTAACTGCCAGAAGTGAAGAAATTGAATGCTCCTCAACAACATATGTAGAAGCTACTGTACACTGTAAGTGGCACAGAAAACACGAAAGAGACACCAATACTACATGCCAACATGGGACCAATCCTCACTAAAGCACCTCATGAGACTGATACCATTAAACTTGTGACACAAACACAAACCTCCTTTAGTGTAGAATGACAGTGGAGCAACACTGAACAAAATAGAAGAAATAGGTGTTATTTACTTTCTTCAAGGGTAATAATATTATATTGTATTAAAACAGTCTCATGTGCAGCTTTGATAGATGATGGAGGACAAACGGGCAGACGCACACAGGCTCACAAGGACACGCAGACACATGCTGTTAACACCAGATGTTAGGAACAGCATGACTGCAAAACAACATGCCACAAAGTTCAACCTCACACTCACACCCTGTGATAATCAAAACAGCCTGTTTGTTTGATTTGTCCAATCCAGTTCAGATTTACAGACATCTGAGTGTGGCGCTCTCATTGGTCACCCATAGGAGGCGTCTCTCAGTCTGGACCAATGAAAGTATGGGGGAGGGGGGGGGGTTGAGGTTTTAAGTGCCACCCATTCATGATGTGGATCTCATAGAAATTGAGCTGACCCATGCTCCTGAGAACCGGCTGGAAAGGACTATACTTTTTGTCCTCCATCACTGATAAACATTCCTGCAAACAAAGCTGTTGCTTTTGTGAGGTGACGCAGAACTCTCTGTGTGAACTTCAGCTAGTATTTCCTTTAACTTCAACAAATCACAGCAAAGGCTCATTGATAAAAAGTGAAAAACAGAAAAAGCTCTTGTAAATAACACTGACCCAAAAAGTATTGATTGTGTTATGATAATAAATTCAAATCATTTTTTAAAATGCTCATTATTTTCAGTTATCCATTGCAAGGAACATCCAGCATACAAATGCAAACTCACTCCCATCACTGAAAATGTTTTTGAGGTTTGCATATTGCGTTTCATTCTGGCAGAATATATGGAAAGAATCTGAAACTTAGTCCCCGTGGCTCTCAGCTAGCTGCTCACAAGGAATAAACAAAGCCCACGATGTAATAACTGCATGTGAAGCCTTTATCTGTGTACTTGGTAATTATTAGTCTAATTTGCCTCAAACTGGGACAACCCTGTATTTGTGCCTGTTGGGAAAGGCTCTGTAAACACATTATCTTTAGTATCCGTTGATAAAAAGTGAGAACACTGCCAGTCTTGTACTACAAGTTTAGAGAAAATAAACACAACTCACATTGTAAATAAAAGGTGTGTAGGAAACCAGAGTAGGGGATCAGAGTGTGTGAATACCACCGTAGTCTCTTTCCCAAAGTAACCCAACCCCATCTAACAATTTGGATAAATAGTAGGCTATAAAACTAAGCAGAATGTGTTTTTGACAAAACTCTGGAACAACATTTTAAAAGCACAGTTCCTTCATCTGAAGACTCTTGGTGTGGTGAGAGAACTGGAGCTGATTCCTTTCAGGACATTTTTGCCTTCTGGCTTGGTGCTGCACTATTTTAAAAAAAGACTAGTAGTGGGAACATCTGCAGTTTAAGAAATTCCAGCACTTCTACGGGAAATGTGATCAATAAAGATGGAGTGGTTTAAAGCTGTAGTCAAAAGGGTCCATAGAAAAATTGTTGAATTTTATTAACAGTATAGTTAATAGTTAAGACTCGCCCACCCTCCCACCAGAGGCACAACTTGATAATGACCCAAAGCTATTTCCCCACTTATGAAATACCTTTATTTTTATTGTCCAAGTCCCTTTTTAGTTGCTTTGCAGCTATGGTAGATGTTGCCAATGAAGGAATGTGTTTTTCTAATAATTAGTAGAAAAGCCAACAGACTTGTCCTCTCTCCCTGAACTGCCCTGTGATTAGTTAGAATCCCGTCAGGGGCCAGAGCAAAACTACTGTCAAAAAAAATTAAGAGAATATTCCCATTTTAATAAAACTGAACAGTATCACACTGTGAAATGTCACAGTATTTTAGGCCACTGAAGTTTTCTTAGCTTTAAGCAAATACATTTTTGCTTTTCCAAAAATACTCTAAGCATTGAGAATACAGTTGAGTGTTAAAAAAGAGTCTGACATATCTGTGATGGTTCTGTTTTTCATGCATGTATTTTCATTTTCATTCTCAGGAGTGTCATTTGACCTTGAGATGCAAGTTGACAACTGAACCCTTACATGAGGAGCTGAGTCACATTTACACTATGACTCAAGTGAAACCGACGACCATAGACTGTGTGAGAGGGTGCAGCATTCACTGGATTACATAATAACTCTTAAAACAAATGATTAGCCAAGAGGTTTAATGTCTTCAAGAGAAACCAAGTGAGTCTAGTTGCCTATTATCCACTTTGGCTGATTATGACTGCAATCATCTTTTAACTTGGTAATTTATTAATCAACCCAATAAACAGTGAAGAAAATAAAAATGTCTTCAGAAAAGAGGATCACCTTCAAATATACAATGGGTCAGAACAGAGAGAACATAAAATCTTTGGTGCCAGTGAACTATTTGTTTAAAAAGGTCACTACTGTCATTACAGCAGTTGCCTGCTCACATCACCGTGCCTTTCACCTGTGCAAGAACCTGTCCATATATCCCTTCCCGAGCAAAGCACTCAAGAGACGACAGTTTTCACACCAGACTGCACTCAGTACACTAACAGCTGGTTGCCACATCACCAGAACTCACAAAAACAGGAATGCACAAATGATGTTCCCTTTACAGTGTCAATAACATGGAAGGGACCAATAATATCTTTGGTGTAAAGCAAAAATACTTATCTCATGCTCTAATGCAATGCTCAAGAGAAAAGATGAGCCCAAAACAGAAAGTACCTGTTTATTCCTTTTCATTTTAGGACAACCATAACTATATTATACTTTTCTGGGAATGAAAAATAAAATAAATATATAATTTTTGACAGAAAAGCCACATTAGACAGTTTGATTTTGATTGGTTTAATCACATTATCTGGATCATTCTGGTCTTCTGTCTGACAAGATCAACCTCCTCAGGAATTACTAACAGATGGACTCTGACATCAAGCTGTGTCAGCAATTTAGCAAGTGAAACAAGAAAAAGTTTCTTTTGGTAAAGTGTATGAATGGTAACCTTGAGAACAGAAGAGAAAGCCTGCCCATCTGCACATATGAAAAAATGTAATGTCATGGTAAGACACTAAAAATATATTTTTACTTAACGGAGTTCGTTTCTGAGGCTCGTTGTATGTATAGTAATGCTCCACTGAAATGCACAAAATGTTAAAAATGACAATAGCGGCTGTAGCCTAGTTAGATAGAGAGTATAGAGAGTTTTCGAATCAACACTTTCAGATTCTAAAATCATCTGCCAGAAGTTAACAGTTCACAATTAACTTCATGGGCATGAGATGGATCTGCCAGTATCCTCTGCACGTTCTTCAGTACAGACTGCTCATATACAAGTTGGGAAGACAGCTGTACTTTGCTGCTAGTGAGAGACAGTGAATGGATTCATGCTCAAACAACACAAGCATTCACTGGCAGCAAACACACAAAGCTCTGTTTTAGTCTAATCAAACATTTCACTGATATTTTGGGTATGGTTTTACATGTAAGGTAGAAACAGATTCAAGTTGCAGTACAGTCAAATCCTTCATAAACTAAGTTTAAAAAAAAAAGGGTAACAATAATGATTTAAATTCCTTAAAGCTCAAGTTCTCCATTTCATATATACATAAATTAACTCAATTTGTTTTATCAGTTGAAGTAATTTCTTAAAGTTCATCCATCCCAGTTCCTTTTTTCACTGCTGTTGGACAAAATTCTGACTACAAGACTGTTGACTAGAATGACTGTGCAAACAAGAAGTCTCTGCATACATAAGTATTGGCATTATTTTTACACTGCTTTGTGAATATTACATTCAAATGGAAGTTGTGGCCAGGTCATAACAGCCTGTCAACTGTGAGGGACTAAGAGCAGCTGTAGAGAACTGGTGGCAATGTAACTTTAAATCATCATTGTTGCCCTTTTTTAGTTTAAGAAAATATTTGACTGTATTGCAACTTCAATCTAGAATATATCCACAGTACTCCATTTGATATGAATATGTGGTTTTCTGCATCCAGATGAGCATTTCAGATCAGAAGCAACCCATGTACATACACTTCTAAAAGTATTATCACAGGACTATTTGGGTACACAGAGCATGCATACTCTGGTGTTAACAGGATGCTAATCTACTCCCCTGCAGTTGGTTGATTTGTTTCAGTGCAACTAAATGAGAAGCAACACTGTTAATAGGTAAGGGCAAGGATTTCTCTAACTGGTGACAATCTAAAATTGAAATGTTAATGGAGCTTTTCAGTCCCAGCTGGTATTCCAGTCAAGAAGAACCAGTCAGTAAACGAATGCAGGAAACAGCATCATCATTTTCAAAAGGTCTTCATTTCTTTTCCATCCACATTGCCTCAAAGTTTTAAGTTGAAAACAGAGCCAGTAGCGATCTCTAACTTCTCAGTTTTCAAGTCTCTTCAATGGTGGTATCTACAACATAACTGATGCTAACCCTTACCCTTAACCAAAATGAAGCAGTCTAGATGTAGCCATACAGACTATGGGCCACACTTAGTCCTTTAATGATGGTTATTGGATTTCAAGGAGGCCTTAAATATTAAACAACATCCACACGGAGGTTTTAATTTTGTGGCAACTCTTTATTAATCTCTTGAGTTTCTTTTCTTGGTGGGTAATATTGTGATGTAATAAGCTATTCTTTAGTGGCAGTAGTTCTGGAATTAGAGGTTACTGATATGGGTTTTTTTTTCCTATGGCCGATTCTGACCTTTAAAAAAAGAAAAGATGGTAGATGATGACCAATGTATGATGCCAATTTCTTTTTAGTATTATTATTATTTCCTTTTTCCCTTTCATATTAACAAGTCATTTAAATTAATGTAGGTGTTAAAGTACACATTCATTTAACTATTATAGTCTGAATCTGCTATCAGCACTTTGTGTTTGCACAGCAGAGCACAAATAATTTTACATAAAAATAATGTCCAAATAAACACAGGAGAGTTTGTAGAATGGTTGGACTAAAGTAAATATAATACAGTTAACCGCATAAAAGTGGATTGTTACAAAGATGGCAAAATGCACAAATGAATGTATTAAGTGGTCTACCTTGAATTTCATTCTAAAAGTACATTTTGTGATGAAAGACAGGTGACATGCTGTAAGGCAGAGTATCTGCAGCGATTAATCGATTATGAATCAATAACTAAATTAATCATCAACTATTTTGATAATCAAAACAAGCTTTCTGATTTTTCAGCTTCATTAGTGTGAATATTTTCTGGTTTCATTGCTCCATTTCACAAGGAAAAATTTCAAACTGACAAATGTTGGTTTGTGGACAAAAAAGACATCTGTGAATATCATCATTTCGAGGTATGGGAAACACCAATTCACATTTTTAAAGATTGTATGCACAAACAGATGTTCAATTACACGAAAAAATAATCGAGCATCTGTTAGGTCCAGCTCTAGACTATCAGATGTGACCACAGCACAAACCTCAGAGAGTTCCCTCTCCAGCTCCACGGCCCGCTGCACGATGGGCCCCCGCACGGCGTACTCCACTTTCTTCACCGTGGGGTTCATGGTGTCGATGGTCAACACCTTGGGCCGGGACACCACTCCATTTTCGGACATTTTTTCCTGGGGGAGTCCACGCCGCGTTGCACTCAGACTCGATAAGGCTCTGCCGGGAGAGGAGGGGGACAGAGGAGGTGAGGTGAGCGAGCGGACCCCGGGAGCAGTGCCGGGCCGCGGGGCTCCCAGTTCGATTCGTCCCCGGCTTAAAAGCAGGACGTTTCTGGGTGACAGCAACTGCATCCGCGAGGCTGACATATTGTTGGCTGTTCTTTGAACAACTTGAGCAACTTTGGAAAACCTATGCAGTGCGACACCAACGCAGCGCACCACGCCGGTTGCTTCAGTCGAAGGGGAAATCTTAAAAAGTTGTGCAAGTGGAGACCACAGCGCGCTCCTACAGAGACTCGGACCTTTGAACCGCACACTGAGCTGATAAGACGGCTGAGACTTCTACTAAACTGCTGGCTGTTTTCCCTGGCTCTACCCACTGAGTCAACCTTTCACTGTGAAGTTTTTGGAGTGCGTTTCCTGCACACATGGCAATGTAACGGCCAGCGATCGTGTATCCCTGTCTCTCTCTCTGTCTCTCTCTCTCTCTCTCTCCCTCCTTTCATGTGCTCATCATCCCACCCCCTCTCCTCCGTTACTTTACACACCGTCTTTCGGGCTCGGTTCTCCGGTTACTGAGACCAAGGCGTCGGGACTTTGGATGTGACCCAGTGAGACGGAAGCAGTTACACCGGCGCAGCGTCCACCTTTGGCAGTTACTTTGTTTACTGGCTGCACCGCGCTTCACTTTTTTTTGTCCCGAGGACTGAGTGCGCGGTTTGGGAGGAGACTTTGATGGGGACTGGGTGATGCACGCTCCTCCTACAGTATAAGTGTGATGATCTGCACCGGAGGAAACTTTCCTCAACCTGCACAGTTGATTCCGTGTACAATCATTTGATACAAAAACATGTGTACTGAGAGGTGGTAACTGAGACACATGGTATAAAATGAAAAGTTAAAGAAAAACAAAAACAAGGAATGAAAGAAAAGAAGATGGAAGAGATAAAGAAAGAAGTGTGTGATTAACTGGCTATGGACGTGAGAGATCTACTGGTACTGTATATCTAGGAAAGGATGAACTGTCTGTGGACATCCAGTGATAATTAAACATGTTTTATTTTCATGTGGTCAATTCAAAGAATGGCAACAGTTGTTTGTTTTTTTTTAAACTGTCTGATATGGGGCTTTCATGTTTTGCCTTGAAATCTGTGTAACACCTTAATTAAATCTAAAAAGAAAATACATAGTTATGAGTAATTCATGAAAGAAGTCACATTTCTAAGATAAAGAATCAAAATTATTTGGAGTCAGAATTACCTAATAGTTAGGTAATTATGAGATAATGTCAACTATGACTATAGCTTATAGCTTATCTCGTGGTTGTAATTTGTGTGACACCCACTGCATGTCTGTCTTTCCTGAAAGAGAGACCCCTCCTCTGTGGCTCTTCTTTAGGTTTCCCTAATTTTTCCACATCTAAGGTCTAAGGATAGAGGGTGTCACTTTTTCACACCTTTCTTTGTAAGCCCTACAGATGGTTACTTACATCACCTTTCTTCCCTATTCTAATGCTTGGTAACAAGTGGGTGACAGATGTACCTAATAAAGTGGCCAGTGTAGTGTGTAGATGTACTTTATTAATCCCAAGATGAGACATTTTTCTGTTACAGCAGCACATAATCAAGCACATAACAGACTATAAAAAAAATATAAAAATGCAAAATATAAACACAAGAATAAAATGTATCTAAAATGTAAAATAATGGCTATGCAAATAATAGATATATAATATTGGAAAAATACAGAGATTAATTACGGTAATAAAAATGTTAAAATGCAACATGGATTCTACAAACAAACAATGAATGTGTATAAATGGTGCAAATTTGTGCAAAAAAATACAGGTGCAGATATTCTGGGAACATGACAATATGATAAGAAGTCATAATTATATAACAATACATAATTACGAGTAATGAAATAAGTCACATTTATGAGATAAAGAATCAAAATGATGAGATAAAGACAAAATGACATGATAGTTAAGTAATTGTGAGATACTGTCAACGTATGCTAAGACTCAACTACACCAAGACTTTACAACTCATAGATTATCTCATAGTTGTAATTTCTCATAAATCCTACTTAATCTGTTTTCTTTGTATCTGTTAGTTATGACAGATACAGGAAAAGGCTTTCTTTTCTTTATTTCACTTTTGCTGATTGTACCAAAAAAATTAAAATAAATTTAAAAATAAATAAAATACTAAAAAATGTCTCCACATTGAGCATGTGATGGAAACTGGGATTAGAAACTACTTACTGGGATGTTACCGATCCTCAGTGTGACTTTCAGTGAAACTCTGCCTTCACACTGAAAAGTGAGAGAGCAACAGCATTTCTTGAAAAGAACAGCATAGATATAAACAAATGAAAACACAGCAATAATGACAAGGTGCATTCTTTCAATTCTGGTGAGTGCCTGTCTGGTCAATAGTCAATTCTACTGTTACAACATTATCAGCAAGTATGACCTGTAGATCAACAGATTTTCTTTTATTAGTCAATTTTATCCACTATAAAGTCATATCTATGAGTTGTCAGTGATATAAACCAAAAATATGATACATATACCATCTTTCATCGACAAACCGTTTTAGTATAAGTACAGTATATAATAGAGCAACTAAGCACACGCTCATTACTGGTGAGTGGTTTATTCATCATATTTGCAGTTTTGCAAATAAATGTTCAACCAGCAGAGTGCAAACTTTTCAACCCAGTGATATTAACAGTGATATGTTTTTATTGAAATTATTTTACAAGTTGACTTTTAATGTCCGTGAAGATGAACTGATGAATATTTTATGTCTCTAAGGTAGATTTGTTTTTAAACAAATAATTTTATATATTTGGAATCATCTGTGAAAAATGAGAAAAACTCTGTCGGCAGTGTACTAACATCACAAGTGAAAAGCTTGTGATCTGTTAGAGGATTTATTTTTGGGTCACACATTGTAGATTAGTGGGTTACCATAGATTGAGATGTTATAGCAAAGTAAACACTTAAAACCCAGTGGCTGTGACTATATCAGAGAGGGTCTGTGTGGCTGCTGTTCGCAGTGCAAAAGTGGGGATTGATGGTGGCATAACCAGGAAGAGCTGGTGCTGTGCTGTCTGAAGTCCATAGCTTTTGCACTCCTCTGTAACTAGGTAACACTGTAAAGGTTGATGTGTGAATCCAAGGACAAAGTCTTCAGTGTTGCCTCTCTGTGTCCTCTCCTCCAGGGAGACACATGTTGTCTCCTCTTGGCTGAAGTAGCGTGACATGCTGAAGCTGTAGAAGAGCTTCAGCAGCTCCCAGCAGCGGGCCTTTGAAGGCAAAGGAAGGTCCCTAGGTAGATGATTAGTGGGAGTCTGCACACAGGAGAGTGACCGACGCGTTTCACGATTGATGAGGAGAAGCGCCAGCACGTCAGGTCGCAGTGATATAGATGCAGGTAAGCAGCGTTCTCCAACAGCCAGACAGTCTCTCAAAGTCTCCACCAATGGTGACCAATAACGAACCACCAGCCCACTTTCAGCTCTGTGGAGAGAAGGAGTGGGACCACACAGCACACATATGTCTGCACCAGGGAGCAGCTGGAAACGGAGAAGACGATGGGCCACAGTGGGGCTGCCATGAGGAAGGAAAACTGGGTAATCACAAGATGTTGATCCAGAGGCTGAGAGGGACCGCATCAACACAGTGAGCAGCACTACTTCCTGTGGTGCCAAACGCCACCACTTCTCAGTGGCTGCTGCTATGCGCCCGTGAACAAGGAGGCAACCAAACTCACTCTCTGCAGCCTGGGCAAATACATCCACAGCCTCTTGAACAAGAGTGGGGTTGGGGGGAAGCAGCGAATCAGCACAGTGTGTTAGGTTACCCAGGAAGCCATCATGCCTCTCCTCCAACAGCTGATCAATGAGACTGAAGCAGGAGCGCAGTTCTCTCTTTAGCCTCTCCACATTCCTCATGTTGGCCAGCTCATCCTGCCCCAACACCAGCACCATGCAGTTCCACACATTCTCCAGGAGGCGCTGCAAACCAACCTCTTCCTCTTTGCTGCTGCCTGCACCGCCTGGTCCACCTCCACTCACAGCGATGAGCATCACACTTTCTTGAAAAATCCTCCACACCACCTTTCCCCCGCCTTCAGTCTCGCAGCTGGACAACGCCACTCCATGGCCACCGCCGAACATGTGAACGCCATTTAGGGAGCCAATGACAGAGAAGGGCAGCTGTCTGGAGGCTCCCCTGGTGAAAAGAGGAACCCCGCTGCTGGCTGTGAGGCAGAGAAGCTGAGTGGATCCGTCCTGGAGCATCATTGTATCGTTAAGCTAGCTGCGTGCTTCACAAACTCCTTCTCTCTTCAGCAGACTCGCTTTTTAGCGCCTGCAGATTATTAAACCTGTCGATAAAGCTACACAGTGAAAATAAAACACCTCACCAGCCAGCTGCTAACAGCTCAAGCTGACCCGACAGTTTCACATCATGTCACCTCTGTGAGCAATTAGCATCACGCACCATAAAACCACTTCTGGTTGAAACCGGTCTTCACAACTACAAAGACACAAGGTACCAAGCGTCATGCCAAGCTATCATGACCGGACTACGCACGCACGCACTCAGACACACCAACACACGCGCGCTCGTCTCGCTTTTGTTGTGTTTAATACGCTAGTATAACAAAACAAGTTACCGTCGTTTCCACAGTAACGTTGTCCCATGATTCATTCTTCAAAGCGGCGGCGAGGCGAGAACGCTGTCATTCGGCTGGTCTAGGCTCAGTTTTCAGATACGAGCTTCCGTTCGTCCAGCGCGGGAGCGAGAAAACGGGACTGATCTGGATTCAGTCCGCAAAGCTCGTGGAAGCGCTGCAGTCCATTCCTTGCTCACATGGCTCCGAATTTCACTTCTCGCGAGAGTTGAACCAACCCACATATTCTGATGCCACACTTTAAATTATTGCTGTATTATCAATTGAATCGGACACATTTTATTATGTATGATATTAAGTAATTATAAGTTATATATTTAGATAAAATATTTCATTGCTCTCTGTTGTATTCTCCAATAACTATGGAAGGCAGTTTCTGCAAAAATGGAAAAAATAATGCATATTCAAGTCATAATTATGAGATACAAAGTCATACATTTGAGATATCACATAATTATGAGATGCTATGCCATAACATTGAGATAATATTAATTCTAACTTAGTATCTCATAAGCATCTAATATTTCTGACTTAACATCTCATTATTATGACTATATGACTGTATTTTTATTTTTCAAGTTGTGTAAACCGGCTTCCATAAATCATTCATATTTTATTTTTAAATTTTGTCACTGATACCTTTTAGAAGTTGTTCCATTTCTGATGGACCAGTAGTGGCGAGGGGAAGCTACTGAAAATGACCAAGTACTAATGCCAGTAGTAAGAATAAATGTAAAGATAAATTTAATTTGAAGAGGGGGAAAAAATGAAATAAAAACATGAAATATTTAAGGGTTTTAAGTTTTATCCTTATTAAATATTTCTACCACCACTAATATATTTTTAGTTTGCCAATAGTCCTTATGTGAAATTTAAGACAAATGTTTTACTTGCAATAGATGCATTATAAAGTTTCATTTCCTGTGAAACAATGTCTGTGAAGGACAAGACACAAATGAAAATGATTAATGACTGTAAAGTTTGAATATATAAGCATCGTAAAAGCATAATCCAAATTTAATTAAAGTACAAAACACAATTAACTCTCCATCATTAAAAGCCCTGGGCCTGTTTCCCAAAACATTGTGGTCATTGAGTGGTAATGTATGAGGCTTGATACCTCTGAATTCCCCTGTGATATATGGTATAATCAACTGTTTAATTTTACCATGAAAGAAATTACAACACATTATACAATAAAGTTGTTTTTTACAGATATTTGGAGCATGGTTCGGCCCAGCCCAAGGCCTAGTATTGGTCCCTAGACGGGGAGTAGGAAACTTCTTCAGCTGTAAAAATGTATTAGAGTGACCCTGTACTTTATCCCAAAATAATAAGGCAAGTGAACACAAAAGTTTTCCTGCGTTTTGTTTTTTTACCTCTTGCCTTCTCTCAAATTTGCTAAAATATAAAAACTTAAGAAGTCCTCAAGGGTTTTTTTAAAACCAAATAATCAAACCCTCAGCTGTTTCCCATTAGTCACATGTTTTTAGAATTCATTAGAACTGCCTCTAGCAGCTGGATGTCACAATCGGGTATATGTGTCAGGCAGTGACAACAAACAGATGAATAACAAAAACAGGTGTGCCATAGTTGTAAACGTTTGTAGTAGGAAAGAATGTTTTTATTCATTAAATACAAAAAAGTCATGAACAGTGGTGAGTAAAATAGATCAATAGAAAAGGCACAATAATTTACTCAAAAATCAACACTGTGCCATGAAAAATAAAACTGTCTTTTTTTTACTGTGACTGAAAATAGATGGTTATCTTCCTGACGATGTGGTGTTCTACACTCAAAGAGATCCCGTGGCAGTAAAATGGCTTGGCATGAGGAGCTTTGCTGAGGTCAACTTTTCCCTGTAGCATCAAAATGAAGGCCTAGAAATACAAAAAAGAAATAATACATCAAACTGCAAATAAGGTAGAGTTTAACTTTAACAAATTCAAGTAAATTTTTTTAAGAATAGGCTAAGAATTCAAATATCTGTACAGCCAGAGACTTACACTGATTCCCAAACAGTATAGCAAACGTCTCATAATGACATGCTAATAACTTTAAGCCATAAGAATAAAATGCATACATTATTTAATGTAAATTTGATCTATTAATTTATGGCTGGTTTGTAGTCTTATTTTATTCTAATACAATCTGTTTTCTACATTTGCATACAATAATTTAAAGCAACAAATTAACTGACATCCAACTGACATTTTGGGCTTAATACACCATTCACCATTTAGATATTAGACTTTGAAACATGTGCTGTGTTTCCATCATGGTACAGTTCAATACGATACACGGTATGGTACAGTTTGGAATGGCAAAGCCCTGGGTCAGGCTTGCAGTTCGACTGAGAACAGCTCCCTTACTTGGTAAGCAGGCTGTGCACTGTGCCCAATGGCAGTGAGATACAGTGAGGTACCAGTGCAATGACAACAAATGATGACATGGAACCCAACACAGCAGACAACAATGGAGGACAACCAGCTGCTTGCTTTTTTCCCAGATTGGTTGGTGGCTCTTTGTCTCAACAACCTAGCAAGCTTTGTATGAAAACAGAGTGCAGGCGTTGAAGAAACATCGGTCGCAAGGGAGTTATGTTTCTTCTGATGCCCAAGCAGCTGACTGTCGTGGGTGGAGCCGGTCTAGCTCCACCCGGACCGTACCTTACTATTTTACTCGGGTACCCCAAGGGAAAGATGCCAAAAATTGAACAGTTGGGCTACTTATTTTGGTACTATTCCTAATGGAAACACAAAATAAAATGTACCATACCAAACCGAACCAAATCGAATACAAGTCTATAAGGAATGAGTAAATTTTTCTTGGACTCACCAATGAACACAGTGTTTTCACAAGAAGGAGCAGACCTTCTGTGGCCTGAAGGGGTTGGTGCTGGAGGACACGCCGGTGAGCAGAGGGTCCTGCAAGGCGTTCTGAATGCAAAACTGCTGAAGGTCCGCAGCTGCCTGGGAGACCTGGTGACAAAATAATAGTGAACCAAAATGTAAAGTATGAGAACAAGATTATGTAGAGGTTGGTTAACAAGAACAGTTGAAGTGAACTTTGCAAATAATTGCAATTTCCTCATCTCATTGGGAACTGTGTAGTCCAGTCATTCCCAAAGCATGGATCGGGACCCACAAATGAGTCGTGGTAGGTTTATTTTTGGTTTCAACTAAGTCCAGTTGCCTTTTTTTTGCTACACTTTTGTTTATAAAGTGAAATTGTGAATAATTTATCAAACATATATCTCTTGGAAATTGCTGGATTACCTATTTAAAATAATAGTAGTTAAGTAGACAAAAAAAATGTATGTATGTATATGTGATTCGTATTGTGAAATGGGTCGTGATCGTTTATCATCTTTAAAAAGTGAGTCCCCTTAGAAAAGGTTTGGGATATACTGATGTAGTCAGTGAAAAAAGTCTTCTGTTTGCCATTATTTTTTTAAATGGGAAAAAATCCTATGGATTGGACCAAAACCATGATACTGAATTAATGTAATTTGATAAATATTTGAGATTTTAATTCAATGTAACTAACACCTGGTACCTAATTTTTAGCAGTGTTTTGGGGATTTGTCACTTTTGCATCTCTAATTTTAATGGAAATACACTATGAAATCTCAGAACACTGGAATCATTTCAGTATTTCCCCATCTTTAAGTATAAACAACTGAAATATAAGGGCGTGAAATATCCTGTGTCGTAAGAGCTGTACATTTTGCAATTACTAAGAAACCGTGACTATTCTGATAATGGGTTAATCGTGCAAATTTCAAGATGAATCAATAACATTTGCAAAGGAGATGTTTTGTCACCTTCACATATGATAAACTTATGATTATAAACACATATTGATCAAGAATTGCATGATAAATCAGTAAGTTCGCAAAGGCACACAACTCCATATAGTGCAAATTAGTGGTGGGCAATTGAATATAACGAATATACTCAATATACCATGGCATCATTTAGCCACACAAAGACTGTGATGTGACACTTCAGCCTGTACTTCTACCACTGTACTAGTTTTAATTTTACTGTTCTGAAATTGATCTGTTGTTGAAAACGCTATCTAGCAGAAAAATATACACTTTAATTTACAGTGCTTATTTTATTTTATTTCTCAATGATTGTTGTTGATGGCACTTTAATGTTGTTTTAGGCTGTTTGATTATGGTATTGAGAGCTACTGCACATTATTACATTTGTTGCACTGAAGTTACTTGTAGTGTGCTAATTTTTTTTTTTATTGTGCCACAATTGGTGAGGGAAAAGCCAAAAGAGTGACCCCACTGTCAAAGCATGGGGATATGGCACCACCTTATTGAATGTTTACAATGAAAACACAAGTCAAATGAAAATATAATCAATATTTAATTAAGTATACATTGGTGGGATGTGTAAGTTGGAATTATTTTGATCCAAATCTTATGTTGACTTTCAAGTGACAAATGGTGAAGGGAACTGCGTTTGGTGTAACTTTAATGAACAGAAACTAGGATTTATTGTCAATATGGTTTTACTTGGGAAATTGTGCACTAATGAATACGGGTTTTAAAACACTAAACAAAACTTGATCCATTAGAGGATCAAATTTGTTCTTCATTTGCGTTTTGACTGTTGTTGATGCAATTTCTGAAACAACTAATATTCCGATTGGATAAACTAGCATGTGCTCTGTATGTTATTGTAAACAAACACTTTAATCTCAACTTAAAGGCCGGGTTTTTCCCTTTCTGTCGGCTTCTCCCTAAATGTTAAATATTTTGGGTGTTTTTTGTTGTTGTGATATGCCACATCTGTTCTGTTCTAGCCGAACGTTATTTTCTTTGAAATGTGTGTTTACAGAGTTTAGTTTGAAAAACATATATAATATACGTTTGACTAGCTTCCATCCCCAGGTTTCGGTTACTGTGGAGTTAAAGTATTTGCCAAAAGCCCCCTAGCTTTAAGCGTAAACATTATAACAACTCGATTTTATTTCTCAGATTTTTCTAGCTTTATCCAACAACGCCCTGTTGCCTGCTCCTTTTCACCAGGCTAACTTCATGTCTTGGTGCTGCAGTGCTAGCTTCTAACACAGGCTAGCGCTGTTAGCGAATCGTGCTAGCAGTCGACAAAAAAAACAAAAGCAGCCACAAATTACCTTCACTCTATTTATGCTCGCCTCCAAACGCAGCTGCTGTACGACTTTTTTCATGGCCACAAGGTTTGAGGAACCCGACATTTTTCGAAGTTGTTTGTTTCTTGCTTGAGTGTGAAAAACCTAACGGCGCGCGGTGGGAGTGAGTGCAGAGACAAAAGCTAAAGCACGATCACATCCGGATTCCGGTTACTCTTTTAATTCCACTGACACACACTAGAGGGCGCCCAAATACGGAGGGAAATAAAACATTTCAATAAAAAATTCTTTATTGTTCTGTTAGACCATCATTGTCATTATAAAGAAAACATGTATTTCAATTAAAACTCATTATACATAACAATTTAAATTAACTTTAAACAATCAAAATTGTCTATACTAAGAAGACATTAGCTCCATTTGTTCTAACATGTACTTGGTATCTACTCTCCTTGTGAATTTAACTTAAAAATTTGAAATCTAGTGCTGATTTGTGGCAGGTTAATTAAGCCCAATCCACACTCCATCACTCACTTGATTAATTCACACCTGACAGAAGTTAACAAGTTGCACAACTTTTTCAACTCATGCTCCAACAAAAGGTTTTAGTCATCTGTATAATCACAGACTTCCAGTGATCAGTATCACCAGCTTGGCTTATTTATATCCATATGTGAGATACCTATTCTTAGTTTTAACTTAAATAAGTTAATAATATAAATGAGGAGGAATAGATTGTGAATTTACTTTTAACTTGAGGACAAAAGAAGTGGTCAGCACAGTGGTTGATTACAATGTACAGATGTACAACATGAGAGGAAAGCAGTGAACATTTGTCAATTTCTGTTTCTCAAAATATGTAAAACGCCTTGCAACAAAGTACAATTGAGCTTTAAAGTGCTTCCTTGTTTGATCAGCTTTGGTGAATTGATTATTCTTCCATGTCAACAAGAAAGCAACATAGAAAGACAATGCTGCAAATCCAGTGTTCATCAGAGGTGATCAAATTTAGCAGTGGACTGATGCATAAGTTCGCCTAAGTCACATTTTCTTCTTGTAAAAAAAAAAAAAAAAAAAAAAGAGGCACTGATTGTTCTTCAAGTGAGGTTGTTCTCATCTTCACCCAGAGAGAAAATACTCAGGTCTCCACAACGGACTTTGTTTTTTGACTTCCCGCAGGTGTCTTCATCTTCAATGGTGCTGGACTCTTGCCAGCGTCCTCGAATTGAATGTCTTGAGTGAAAATACAGAAATACAGATAGAAATGTAAAAATTAATATGTGACAGCATCAAGGCATTCACACAGTACTACCACCGTTTAGGAGCCACGGCATGGGAAATAGCCATAACTGTTTTATGTTGGGCAACTTTCAGCTGTTAGTCTAAAATGGTACAATGTATACCAGACACTAAAGCCTTTCTGGGTATACAGCACTGCACGTATGGAAGCCCAACACTGCCAACTTTACGAGGAAACACAGCTTAACTTTGCTATACAAACAAAATACAAACAGGCCACACGTGACTGAACAATACCTGCTGTCGGGCAAAAGGCGGAGTGTCCGGTAAAGCTCGGTAGTGGATGGCACAGCAGCACTTTTTGTGGGTTTGGGAGTAGAGAAATTAGCGTAGGTTGATGATTTGGTCATTTCAGCTTTAGTGGAAGACATCCTCATCTCTGGCTCACTTCCTGCAATGCAGGTGATATTATGATATTAATAATGACTTTATTTATACTCGACAGATAATTGTAAACTATGTGGTCGTCCATCACATCAAGATGAATTTACACAGAGTGGAAAAAAATGGGGCAACAAGGGAAAACACAACTTGAGTTCTTTTTAAAACAAAAAAACAAAAACACACAAAAAATATATCAGTCACAACAATAAAACAGCCAACTGGTTGACATGCTATGGTAGTGTAGTGCATGGGCACCTTCTTGACAATCTGTAATGTCATTCAAGGCTTATTTTGAGCTTTCACTAATTCTCCATGACTTCAAGGTTTCATAAAGTCAAAAACACAATCATTAGCCACAACATTAAAACCAGTCACCTATTTTTTTTGTCATGGCTTCTCAGTACAAATAAACCTAGGAGGAGTAAAATAAATTACATTTGTACTAACACTTGCAAATGTGCAAATAATTATTGCGATTTAACCAAAAGGTATACACATTTAAGCTGAAAAGTCAGAGAAGACTCAAACTGAGTAATCATTTATCAAAACAAATTATGATTGATAAATTGATAAATTGATACTGATAGCTGTATATTTTGTTGCTCTCCTTTACTACAGCAATTTTCTATTTTAAGTCCCCAAGTGACATGTAAAAAAATGAAAGTTCACCTCAATTCTACATATATACAGTGTATATTGTTTTGTTTTTTGTAATTAATAAATAATGTAGTCTTACTGATTGATATGGCACTTTGACCATCAGATGAGGAACACCTCTGGCGTTCTATAAATGGAGTCATGTTAAAAAACTGATTCTTGAGCCAAGAGGCACGGTCCTCCTCAAAGGTCATTTTCTGTGAAATACAAAAAGATTGAAAAAAAATGTAACACAATCACAACACCCACAGTTTATACTGAATAATATGATATTAGGGCAGCAGAAGAAAAGACTCCAGTACCTCTCTCCCCAGGCGAATAGCAGCCTCAGTGAAGGTCTTTCTCTCCCTCTCAAAGTTTCTCTTCTGTTCCTCAAAGAGCCTCCATTCCTCTTTCAGGCGTTCTTTCTCCTCCAGGGTGTAGCAATCATTCAGCAGAGCGGCAGTTTCATCATCAAATGATGTGTTCAGTTGTTGCTGCACAGAGTGAAATACACATTTGTATTTTAGAACAAATCATTGTTTGAATGAGAGCAGACACGCATATCTATGCATGGAATGCTTATGGTAGAAACAATATTGCTGCACCATGATGTAGAGTTTTTCCAACATTATTTACTCCACTGCTATCCCTATTCCCTTCCTTAGTCTCTCATGAAGGCGTGGCTCATCAAAGTTTTAATTGGATTTATTGGCATTAACAAAAAATATTTGGTTGCCAAAGCATTTTCAGTATGCATTAATTTTGCATGTAAACCTGCCACACATAAGTTTTTATTATTGATTCAGTCCCTCAGTTTGTGACAGGCAGATACATATTTAGCAGGTAGAACAGCTGCTGTCCCTTCACTGAGCATAATCTATAGGGTTTTTTTTTTCCTTCAGGGTGAATGTAAGTTTAGAATATTCTTTCGGGGCCAGTGAATTTCTGCAGTACTGTACAACAATTCATCATACTGCCGGTTTGTCACAAATTTAATCTTTATTAAATAGTTGCAGTGTCTTTTGATTAAGAGTTTGCACCTGTGTAGCCCTACCGAGCAGTAGTAAAATAAGCAAACATCGGCCCCAACATAAAAAACGGGCCAAAATATAACCTCCAAACGCTACTTCAAATATATTATCAATATTCAAGTACAGAATTGCCTATGTAACTAAACTGATTTTTACTCATAATGAGAAGCTTCTGTATTTTAAAACTCTCTTTACCTGCACTGACTCTCTGGTTACCTCTACCAAGGAGGTTAATTTTGAATGAACTGACACTGACCTGGAGGAGGAGTTGTTGTGCATGAATGAACTCTTTGCACTGCTGGACTTCACACCTCATCCTCTCCATCTCAGACTCATGAGTATCCACTGGTATCACCTCTTTATTGGACTCCAATTGATTCTGTGCTTGAGAAGCTTGATGAAAAAAAAAAACATCCCAGTTTAGAGCATGCACTCTATATAAATGCTACAGCAACAGCTATCTTTTTATGGATTTAAAGGCTTTAATAACTTCGGGGTATGCAATATTGACAAAAGCATTAGGACGCCTGACCATTAATCTAACAGGGACTGTAACAACGTATTCAAATACATATAAAGTACTTTCCTCAATTTGAGCCCATTTGTTTTGTAGAGCATTTATGAGGTCAGGCAATGATGTTGGACCATTTATAGTCCTTGCTTTGTGTACTGGGGCACAGTCATGTTGGAAAAGAAAAGGGCCTTCCTCACAGTGTTGCCACAAATTTGGAAGCACAGCATTGTCCAAAATGTCTTGGTATGCTGAAGTGTTAAGATTGCCCTTCATTGAAAATAAGGGCCAAACCCAAACCCTGACTGAAACACCAGAATTCAACACTTAACAGATGTTAACAAATACTTTTGTCTATATAAAGTAGATGATGTATTACAGGGTATGTGACAGTGCTGTGTTTACCTTGACTGTCCAACTTCTCCACGTGGTTCCTCAGTTTCCGCCACTGCTGGCGGATGCTATTAGTGAGCTGCTCCTTGGCGTGCTCACAAGACTGGTCCAGTGTCTCCCTGCTAGAGTCTCCTGTCTTTTCCTCTCCTTCTGAATCTGCCTGTGAAAAAAGAACACAAAAAAAGTATAAAATTCTCATTAGCAGTTTTTTTTTATTCCAGTCTTCCCAACACTTCTGACATCAACTTCTAAACATGGTTTAATTCTTGTTAGTTAGTAATGTGAAAAATAAAATAATCATAACACCTGTTCTTGGCTGTCATCAGCAGTGGCTCCTCTGGTAGAAGGATGACATTGGCTTAGAATATGCATCATCTCCTTCTTCATCTGCTGAAGCACTTTCTTAAGCTCGGCATTCTCTACCATCAAGGACCTCTGACTTGCCTCGTAGTCACTGAGCAAGGACTTGTACATCTCACCCTCGTGGCTGCGAGGAGCAATTTACAGGTAATGTGACTGACTTTACACATTCTACAATGTCTACAATTCTACAATTTCAAAATAGGCCTTCTATTATACCTAGCTGTCGCTTTCGCCGTCTTCCAGTGGCCCCTTTTTCCATCTGACCGCCCCAAGCAATTCAGAACATCAAGAGCTGAAATAACCAGGCAAATGTATGTTGTTCTGATTTTTACAGAATAAAAGATGTCATATAGGAATGAATGGCATTTAGTCATCACTTACATCTCGCACCAATGTATATTTTTATGCTGTAGATCAGAACACTTGCCTAGTTTTTTGTCCCTTCTGTCTACCAGTAGCTGGCTGAGGCGTTCCTTGAGCTTTGCAGCTTCTCGCTCTTTTCTCTTGGCATCATGATTGTACTGACAAGCACGACTGGCAATGATATTTTGGAGCTTCTGAACCTGCAAAGAAAAATAGATTTGTGAGTTTCTCAGGCTTCTACATCAACACCTAGCTCTTCCAGTCTCATTGATTTGTTTTATCTGATCTAAGATCCCTCGAGACAAAAGGTTTTTTGAATTATAATTAAGACACTGCCACACTTCTTTTCACACGGACATGTACCTCATCTTTTTCAGTTTTCAAGCAGCTCTGCAAAGTCTTGATTTTGAGTTGTAGCTGCCTCTCGGTCTCATGGAGACCAGACTTCTCCCTTATGGACAGTTCCAACTGATCCTGAAAATAATCAAGCACAACTGTAAAAATCAGGATATGACGTCAAAGCAATCAGTACGAAGTTGAAGCTGCAAGAGAAAAACCCTGAGCACAATTACATTCTTAAATCATGGATATAGTAGCCAAGACAGACTGTAAATATAATAAACACATGCAAGGTATTTGCAGTTTATAACTCCCTTTGCAATAAAATGGAAATGTGTGCTTTTAACGTTCAAAACTAATGTGCCCCCTGTACATTTCAAACTCCATTTTACTGTAGGAATCACAGCCTTGATTCATTCTGTGGTGGATTAGTGAGTAGTAGTATGTGTCTCCTAGAGATAAGAAAAATATCTTTTGTTGCTATTCACAATACATGGAACTTTTCCAACTCTTTGTCAACTGTACTTTGTAAGATGTGTCATGATTGCCTTTTTTCGTAGTACAATTAGATATAAAAAATGCACTTTAGACACCACTCATCTTACATGCCTTCAGTCTGGAATTGTTCATCTGTATATGCTCCAAGGTGCTGGACTTTTTTAGCTGTTCTTTCTCCAGCTCATCTAAAGTGCACATATTTCGCCTGTGAATCTGCAGCAGCTCATACATGGCATTCAGAGCTGGCACTGTACTCAGGGCAGCTCCCCCTGGTGAGCTGGCCTCAATATACGTGGAACAGAGACCCAGTGAGGCAAGCTCCTGTAAGAGAAAAAAAACTGTCACTGTCCTAGTTTTATAGTGAACCACATTTTAGATCAAATCAAAGTGAAGCATGTAAATAAAAGCAGTTGGTTCCCATTGTGGTGTTTACTAAGCTGAGGCAATTTTTATGTACCTGATTAATGTATAAAATGCACTGAGGAATATTATCCTCAGTGCAAAAGGCACTTATCACATTGTAGGAGCTTTTGGACAGTGGCACGTTGGAGTACATTGACACAAGATTGTTTGGTCTGAAGGGAGACATTGTCACATGTGATATGCCTGAGATCTCATAATTTCCTAAAAAAGAAAACAAAGGCAAAATAAACAAGAAGATTATGGCAAGAATGCATGTGGTACATCTACTAGACTTAAGTTTAGTATTGGGAGGCTTGAATTGGATTACTGTTCCAAAAATAGCACATAAATTGGGCCACGTCTAGCAGATCCCAAAAAAGCACAGCTGACAGTATTCGGCCAGTTAAAGAAAATATAGATTTACCCATAGACATTTCTCTTGGCACACCCTTCCACGCCTCTCCCATATCATCGACACATCAAACACAAGGATGTGAAATCATGAGTTAGCAACCAGGATTGTCAGCCAGGCAGTGGATCACAGGCTCACACTGGAACAGAGCCCTGCAGTGAAGCATCAAACCATGAGTTCAAATCAGACAGCAATAATCTGGGCCACAGCTTCACCTACACAGGATTACTGGACAGCTGTGTGCTGATGAGGGATAGATTCTGGTGCAATAAGGCCATCCTATTGGCTGCTGGCATCTAAATCACAGGGTAATAAGATGATTCCAGCTAGAGTCCACTGAATATTCTAGGATACAAATTTGAGATGCAGTTGTAAGGGGTGAAATCTGAGTGTGCATGTATGGTTTGGACTCCAGGGCAATGTTATTATCTTAAAAAAGCTGTGGGAAAACGAGCTGAACCAGATATCTATACACCTGCCCCTCCCACAACGTCACTGTGTACCCAAGTGTTCCGACTGTTCAAGCACATTGTGTTGATGAACAGAAGAGAGAAACTTTTATGTCTTATTCAGTAATACAGCCAATACAGTCAATGGTGTCATGTTGGTGAGGCCAAAGCAAACAGTCAACACTAACGCCTGCTTTCCTGATGCTGCGTCACAGCAAACACTCCAATGGTGTTATCTTGTGAACACAAACACACACAGAGTTTTATCTGACTCTTACACCAACATGTAATTCAAACTTGCATACAGATTGCATACAAATGAAATGCAACACAAATTACACATAAGCAAAGTAGCAGCAAATAAGCATAAATTCACTAAAAACAGGGCTTAAACAATATTAAATGAGAATAAAACTTACAATACACTGCTTAATACTAAATAAGCAGTGTTGAAATTGTAATACATAAGCAAATTATTTTAATGATAAAGCAGCACAAATTAAAAAGAGAAAGGAAAACTGCAAGGGAACTTGCAGTTAAGTAAAATGTGGTTCTGCTAATAGTAGTGGTGTTACCTTAACGTTGTTCACTGATACTTCAAGGACTACATTGATTTGAAGCGTGACTCGCTAATGTTAGCTTGTTTGCTAAATTGCGCAGAAATAATGGACAGAATGAATCGTTAAATACTTCATAAACCCAGGTCGAGTGACTCAGACAAACGGTGCAGGTCTGGTCTGTGAAATGAATGTGACTCTGGCTTAAGTTGTTAAATGTAAACATACAAAAGGAGCACATCACTGCGTTTGCTGCCGTAGCGTCATTATTGCTAACCTGAATAATAACGCTCCCGGCTGAGGCGAGAAATGGGTCAGATTCAAGCCGATACACAGAGTGGCAAGACAAGTATGAGAACATGTTGCCAAAACCTAACAAATCACACCTCTTCTACATAAAAACTATAGCAAAGCCCGCGTCGGGCTCAGCTGTCATCATATCAATAACTAAACCGAGAAAGAAACCTCACCTGTTTCGCATAGGTGAGCTCAGGATCCAGCTGCAGCTGCTTGTGTTGTTTCTTAAGTCCCGTCCCCGACTCTGTGCGAACCAAAAGCTAATGTTATTGGAAGCGGAGTTGCTGGGCAACCAGCACGAGAGCCGTACATTGGATTTGAGCGTCCTTGCCTCCCCTCCCACATGCAAATGACACTGTCAGGTGTCGTAAAGCACCACAAGACCCAGTTCCTTCGGTCAAGCTACCTGACTCTCAAGCTGATTTCTAAGGATATCGACATCCGGTTTTCAAAGTAAACTACCAAGACCACTGTGTTTCTGAGTGCACGTCTTGAAACACATTTTTGAAGTCTTTTGAAGTCATGCTATAAGTTTCAGAGACCTAATAACTGTATTTTGAGCAACTATATAAAGACAATTCTCTGTAAGTTCTGCGCAAGATGGATAAAGTTGTGTTAAGCATATTGATATTGATATTGAATCAGACATTTTTACAGTACAGCAGTTGAGCACTATTTAAATCAAAAAAAATCTCAACTATGAGATGTAATAAAAACAACATTTTACATATGTTCTGGACAAGATTGACTAGGTTGTGTCCAGGACTGTTACTGTATGACTAACAGCTTACAGGAACCTGGAGTTTTTTGTTTGTTTGTTTTTTTGAGAAATTTCAAAATAAAAGTCCCATATTAGCACTTCTATGTCGAAAAAATTGTCAACCTGGAGATGCAATAAAAATAAAAATGTCCATAAGTTATAACCAGGACCGACTAGGTTGTGTTCAGGACATCTATGACTACTGGCATACTGAAAATTAGACGTTTCACTGTACAGAGAAATTTCAAAGTCCCATAATACCGCTTTTTTTTCTTCTACATAGACAGTCCCTCCTAGATCCTTAAGCCTTGAACCATAACAGCTTTTAAATGGCGTCACTTGCTTAATGTTAGGTGAGAGGCTGAAAGACCCCCAAATGTACTGACAGGAATGGGACAACACTTTATTCTCCATATTATTTTACCCTGAAGATATTAAAAAGAACAATTTGATGACTTTAGGGCATTACTGTGTTGTTAACCTTCTGTTGACAAAGGATTATTTAAAAACAATAAATGCATAATTCATAATTCAGGCTGAATATCATCATTATGCAAATATTTTAGTAAATGGTCCACTGGTCAACAAATGTTTAACTTTTTTGGTCTTGTTATACATCAGGATTGGTTGCCTCTATTATGCTTGTTTTTATGTTGCCGGTTGATTTATTACTCACTGACTACTACCACAGGATCTGTGGGTAAAGGGCCCTTTGCACAGCAGCCATTTTTGGTCACAATAGGAAAACCTCAGGTTTAAATAATTAAATAAATGATGGCTGCATTCCACTTTGGTTCCTCAGCTTCGTGGCTCATGCTTGTTGACTGTCACACTGTCCTGAGTTACATGAATTACATGTTATTGTGACCAGTAACACTTTTCTTGCATAAATATTTTAAAAATGACTGCTGCCAGTGCTACTTAAAGGTTCTATTCCCCTTGGAAAAGTCTGCAAAGATGCACACTAATGGAAAGAGGTCATAAAATGTTCCAAATGGCCGCTAGAGGGCCATCCCACATATAATAAACGGGATAGAGTTAAGCCCTCACTGACTGTTGCCAAAATTCTTGCCAAACTTTTTCTTAAGATTTATTAAATAACACATACAGAATGGTCCATATATCAAACATATACATCTTGCAAATGGTTGACACCTTATCTATTTAAAAAAATCCCAGGTGTTACAGAAACAGCAGTAAAATAGTCAGAAATGTTATATTATGAACATATTTGCTTTGGCCATGATTTATGTTGTGAATTAGTTCACAGTAGTTTGTCGTTTTTTTTTTTTGTTTTTTATTTTTTTTTTAAAAAAAGGTTTACCATGTAACAGGTTTGATAAAACTATGCTGTATGTTCTAAATGCAAAAGGTCTTTTTTTTGTATTATAAACAACATAATAACTAACTTGTAAATGAAGAGAGAGAGATGAAGTAGAAGAGGCAGATTTTAACTGTCATCACAGGACTAGAGTGTAAACATCAGACTAATGCATGTTTACATATGTAATGTAAACTGTTTTTTTTATCTCATAATTTAATTTATTGTATATTTTAATTGAGATATGGAGTGTGCAGGAGTACAGTGTATTGTTCATATAAGTAATCTTTTTGTTACAAATGGGTTGTTGTTACTTACTCATGACTGATTTCTCTTTTTAAAAATCCTGTCCTTTCACAAGCAAAGAGTTCATTTATATGATGAGGGCCATTCCTGCTGGTGTAATCCATTTAATGAAAAGGCAGCTTCAATTTCAAGAGGGTCTGAGAGTAGAAACCTTTTTTAATGATAAACGGTATCAACACGGCATAACAAATGCAACAATAATCAAAAAGGATTTCCCCAAGATAAATGGCTTTTTGGAGCAATATTGATGATAATGTCTGGCAGAAGACATGGCCTTTACCATCAACAGATCTTGTATTAACAACAAAATTGCACAATATACAGTATAATTGACCGACTTACACTCTAAATTCCATCTCTCACAAACTTATTCTCTTCTCTTGAATATACTCTTTGGGAGAATATTTCATCATGATAACGCAATGACTGTGACATTTCACATAATTTCAAAATAAAAGTGGTGATTTTGATAAAGAATTATATGTAGTTAGCAATACATGCTATTCATAACGTTTGTTCGTTATCAATAAAGTTGGAAAAAAAGGAAAAAAAGAGTAGAATCTGTGTGAGGGGAAGGTCTAACAGCGCCACTTAGTGGACACCACCAGTATAGCCCTTCACACGCAAAAAAACTTTGGTTAACACCTGACATACAAGTTTGAGCGATTACGTTGATTAAACTCGGTCACCGAGACAGAGACGTCGATTTTTATTTATTTATTTATTTATTTATTTTTTAACTGAAAAATATTTAGTTAAAGTATCTCTGAATGGGAAACTGACGTCGCTCTCTGATTTTCCTCTCGTGTTGAAGTGAAACCTCGATTCAATCAGGAAGTCCGGGTTTGTGATTTTTTTTTTGTCGGTTTTTGAAAAAGAAAACTTGAATCATACTTGTGGACACGTCGCTTTTAAACCTGATGGAATGAAGAGCCAGACTGGTAAAATGACGAATTTAGTTTACTGATGTAGTTCACATCATTGTTACTTACGCGTTGACTTGTTTTTGGTCGTCATTCGTCACCCGGAACACCTGAATTTGCACTTAGCAAGGTGAGAGGGATGGACGTTCCTCATCTCACTGAAGATGAAATGGCAGACATTAAGAAGGACGTGAGTATATATATATATATATATATATTTAATACGCATTTATTATTAAAAAAATAGCCTTGAAATAAAGTAATGTATGTGGGACATTTAGATAATATTTGATGACAGTTGTATACTTTGACCCGTGGAAGGAGGAAATAAATAAAGCACCCCTCCCTTAGAATACCCACATCAACCAAAACCCAGTCTATTATCAACCCTCTCAGCAGTGAGGTTTTTTATTTTAAGGGACCAACTTGTAAAATGGATTGAATCCATAAAATTAATTAATTTAGCCAGAGACTGACAACAGACAGGTGGCGTCTAATGATGTGCTGAGGCTCTCAGAATCTCATTTAAAGGTCCAGTGTGTAACATTTAGCACAATTTATTGGAAGAAACTGCACATAGTACCCATAACAGTGTTTGGTTAAGTGTACTATAGCTTCATATAAAACAACTTAAAAACGTTGGGCAGTCATATAGCATGAGAGCAAGCTGTTTGTATGTGCATAAGGAAAGGGCTTTGCTTTAGTGAGCCTGCCATGTCGCAAAGCCATGTTTCTACGGCAGCCCAGATGGACAAACCAGCCAGACAGTGCATTTTGCGTTTTGAAGCCAAAGCTTACTACAGGCAGAAACAAAGAATAATGCCTGTGCCCACACAAACCAACAAAGGAGGAGGAGGTAAAGGCAGAAAGAGTGGGACAGTTAAAGAGTAGAAAGAGTTGTGCAAGAGTGTTTGCATCCTCACACACCAGACCTTGAAGTTACCTAGATGGTGCAGTGTAGGGCTGAAAATCAATCATAATTTGACACAGTGCAATTATTTGTCAGATTTTTGATTATTCTGTGAACGGTGTTGATTAAAAATGAACATATCACATTATTCTCAAGTTTACATTAGAACACAGGTGTGAGACTGCAGTCCCCCAATTAATTACACGCGGCCCGCCACCTAATAATGAATACGTGGCCCGTGACCTCCTCGTGTCTGTAAACACAGTGTGTGGTGAGCAATACTTTTATCATAGTTATAAGATTCAGTTATAATTGTCCGATTTTCAAATGTATTACATTCAGCATTAAATTGTATATATTGGCTGGTTTAGTGTTTTACAGTTATCTACATATTCATTTAATATTAGATTGTGCTTTATTTGTTCATGTTTTTGACATTAATAGTTTTATTTTGCATCATAAACTTCAAACTATCATGACAGAATATTGTGTTATGAACTGAAGCATATATTGCCCATCCTGTGCTGAACTGAACCCATCTGATTTTAACACCCCTATAGAGAATATCCAATTTCAAATTTATTATAGTAAATATTGAACTTAAGCTCAACAATGTAAGAATAAATCAGGAAATGGCAATAATTTCTTTTTTTTTTTTTTTTTTTAGCTTTTTGTAGCCTTAGAACATGTCTTAAAGAGGCTGCCATCTTGCACTGCCATCTTCCTACAGCAACCTAAACAGACAAACCAGTCAGAGCGAGAAGCTGATTACACAAACAAAAAAACTTAATTCTTTTTGGTATGCCACGGCCACCATAGGTTCTTGCAAGCCTGACCCAGGGCTTTACCATTCAAAACAGTACTATACTCTATCAAACCAAACCCTGCCATGATGGAAACACAGCTTAATTCTCACACACTAAACCTTTAAACGCCTTTCTTCTCCCTTTGCCTCTCAATTTTCAGGTGCTGACCAGAATGCGACACTACCTCTGTGACAAGATTAGAGCCGAGCGCCACCTTGACTACCTGCGCTCTCGCAGGATCCTGACGCGGGATGATGCAGAGGACATTAGCTGCAGGACCACTCAGACCAAGAGGACGGCCACGTTGCTAGACATTCTTGCTGAAAACCCCCGGGGCCTGGATGCCTTGGTTGACTCCATCAGGGAGATGCGCACACAAAACTTCATTATCACCAAGATCACAGATGAGGTTCAAAAGGCCAAAAATGAGAAGATGGAGTCTCTCAGAGGTTAATAGGCCAAATCGTCGTGTTGTGTCATTTTAAAATCTAATCCATGTTCTTGATGCATTAATTCTGATTCTGTTCCCACTTTTCTTCTCTCTCTTGTCACTTCACAACAGATGCTTGCAGTTCCTCATCTGGCAGTAACCTCAGCCCTTTAAGCACAACCAGTGACCTCCCAACATCATTTTCAAATAACTCCACTATGCTTTTCCACCCAGAGGGAGAACAGAGCTCCTCCCCCTTAGACGTTGCAGGGTCACTTAATCTGCCATCATTACAGAAAGCTGGAGACCTGTCCTCCGTGGCAAGTGCTAGCATCCCTGTAGTTTCCTCCTCAACCTCTTCCAGCCTCCCGAGGCCCGGGGACCCTGGAGCTCCCCCGCTGCCAGATGAAGTGGTGGTAGAATCCCCTTCCAGTATAGATGTGGCATCACAGGGGTGCACCAGTAGTGGTGACCCAAACTTCCAGCCCCTACGGTCGCGCTCGCTCACTCCGATGTCACAAAGGAACATCTTTTAACTTCTCATCTCAAGGACCCTGTTCAGACCTGGTATTAACGTCTGTCATAGGTGATCTGATTACGTCCAGCTGGCGCAAACTACAGATCTGAGTGCACTTGAATGTGTCCTCAAATCCTACTACAAAAACCACATGGTTTGAGGATGCATGTGGTCACATTCCTGAGCTGCATAAATGCAGATGTTTCTCAGGAGGTATAAGAGACCACTTCCTCGGCTAGTTTGACCCCTTAATTTATTTGTGGTTTAGTGTGGTCTACTGTAGTGAGTATACTCCCCACCCACTTGTAGTGCTTCACTAGCACTGCACACTAATGCATCACAGAACTAAGGTGAAATGAACTGGAAGTAAGCAACACTTTTGAGTGCATTCAACAGCCTGGTCCTGAGTCTGCCGCTGGTTTAGGCAAAAACCACTGCTGCAACTACAATAAGGGAGTCAGCAGGTATTACTCTAGCAGCCATTACTCTAGCAGCCTGGGCTAATGTGTATATATATTTTTTTTTTTTTCAACAGCAGGGGATGTTGTGCTCAATGTGTGTATGAAGACATTTTATGATGTTAGTGGTAATTGTCTTTTACAAGCATCTTGTAAGCATTAATTTTTTGCGGGGCAGTGTACTCACTAGAGTAGACCACACTATTCCACTAACATTTCATTTTATCATTTTTAATTTGTTTTCTCATGAAAATGACCAACATTCCCCAAAAAATTGCTCAAGTTCAAGTTATGTCAAAGTAAGGTATTGATTCATACTAGTTTGCATTTCTAAGTGTTATATGGAAATCCTGGCCCTTTGTAGTAGCAGGCATACAGCATATACCTGTGTATCACAGACCACACCACTGGCGGCCACCGCCACAATACAAAAACTTGCATCTTTGCTTTTTTCTTATGGTTAAAACTTATTTCGCATCACAGGAGCACGAGGGCAGCTTTGATTCACCTGTGCATCTCTCATGTCTTTACCCTCTCTGTCAACAGTTCACACACAAAGGGATGTACACATCGTCACATACAAGCTGTGTCCCTTTTAAAGGGCTGGAGATGGTGTCGACCGGACACTCTGGAGGACCCAGAAGTCAGATGCTTCAAAATGGGACCCCTCTGTTTAAGACACCAATCCTTCTCCTTCTTCTTCTAATAAATTCCAGCAGGTGGTACATTGGCTACATCACCAATTCTTCCCTTTTAAAGCCCTACAGCTCCCTCAGTATCCCATACTTAGCCAAACGAATGACAAAAAAATAGAAATTTCCATATTTATACTTTTTTGTCATTATTGTCAAACACATTCCCTAACACACATCAACCATCCGTCATCATGCTTGTGTTGGAACAATCTGCAAAGGATCCACTAGAGGTATCCGATGCAGCCAAGCTAATGCCGACCACATTCGAAAGAGTCGACAAAGACAGTTTGAAATGGGATTAGCCTAGCACCTGTGGTCACATAGGACATGTGTTTTAGTGGTGTGAACAGATGTGCTTGCCATGACCCACATGTGATTGGATCACTGAGGATGACTGATAATACCAGGTCTGAAAGGAGTCGAGAAGAAAATTTTCACTCAGTAAAGGGGACAAGCTTGTAGTAGTCTTAAACCACTTAACTCATCTCCTACACAAACTCATTTTGTGTTTTTAGTGTTGCTCCTGCCTGTGATTAGACAGTACAGGTTATCAGTGTGTGTTAGATTTAGTAGGAGGCTAAAATAATACTCTAGTATGTATATATATATACTCTACCAGTCAATTTTCTGGACTGACCAACCTTCAGTTCTTAAAGTAATGATGGACTGCCGTTTCTCTTTAGTTAGCTGATTGGTTATTGCCATAATATGAGTTCTAACAGTTGTCAAATAGGGCTGTCAGCTGTGTACCAACCTGACGTCTGCACAACACAATTTATGGTCCCAACCCCATTAAGAAGGCAGGAAATTCCACAAATGAACCCTGACAAGGCACCAGGTGACTAGATCATGAAGCTCACTGAGAGAAGGCAAAGGGTTTGCAGTGCTGCCAACAAAGCACTTTGAGGAATCGAAAATATAAAACATATTTAGAGGTATTTCACACTTTTTTGTTTACTACATAATTCCATATGTGTTCATTCATAGTTTTGATGCCTTCAGTGAAAATCTACAATGTAAATGGTCATGAAAATAAAGAAAAATAAGGTGTGTCCAAACTTTTGACTGGTAGCATATATATATATATATATATATATATATATGCTGTGCCTTTTCTATAATCAACATTAAAGTCTGTACCCAAAATACATGTTTCACTTCCCCCCCTAATGTTTACTAAGTGAAGAAAACTCACTCCTGTCTCCATGATGTACGCAGTGGATCGATGACTTGAAGCTCGTCTGCTTTAAGGTTTGATGTGTTCTGCCTATCTTTGTTGTATCAAGAGGTTATTTGAGCTATTGTTGCCTTTCTGTTATCTTTAACTAGTTTGGCACTTCTCCTTTTAGCATCAACATGGCAGTGTTGCTCTGTGAACTGCTGCTCATTGGATATATTTTCCACACCAAGCCCTAGAAATGTTTGTGTGTCAAAATGTGCACTTACAGAAATATTTATAGCCAATTAAATCGCTTTTCGTCCCCACTCTGATGCTCAGTTTCAACTACAACAAGTCGTCTTGACGGCGTCTATATGCATTGATTTGCTGCCATGTGATTAGCTGATCAGATATTTACGATAACAAGCAAATGAACATCTATGGGTTGAATGCAAAGACTTGGACTGATCGGCTTCAAGGCTGCCTCTAAACCGAGCCATGTATCTTCAAATGTTTTCTGTTTCTTTTTGTGAAAAAGTAAGTCCAAAAAAAAAGGTTGCTTTGCCTTCTCTGCCCCATGACTTTTTACTTCATCCACTGTCTGTGAAAGGGAGGACATACAGTATAAATGTAACATTAACAAATCCCACAACCTTTACTTGCTTTCATGTAAGATGTGCAAAACAGTGCTGGGCAGAGAGATTTGTATTTTGACAGATAAAAGTTTATTGAATTTTCAACCATAACAGTAATAATCATAAAGAAGGGTCACAGTTTATTACTATTATCATTAGAGATATAGTGGTTTTCCGCTGCATCAAAAATACTTTTTGTGACCACACCCACTACGATAACACCAAATTAAAATTTTGTCACGTTTGTTATAAGAACATTAGAGGCTCACGTAAAAAGAATCTTAAGTTGTGCATGTTCTGTAACTGAACAGCTCACTCTTTGTTTTGGAAAAACTGGAAAAGCTTAAAATGACGCAGAGGGAGGACAGTCATCGTGGTGAAGGCCGATGACTGCACTGTCTCATCTTCACAGACAGCAGCAATGGCCCTGTCAGACTAGTTGCTCCGTGGCTCACAGGTGCACCACACATGTCAGCAGGTAATTCATTCCTTTTTACTGCATTAGTTTTGACTTAAACTTCTATTCTCTGTATTATTCATAGATTATAGAACGGATTAAAACAACATATTGTGTTATTCCTGAGTCTACAATGTAATTGCATGCATGCTGTTGGGATTTCCCCTGTATGTTAACCATTTTGTTAACACTACAGTGCAGGAGCAACATGGTAATACTATGGTAACAGATTTGTGCTCTAGTGCAGTAACATTATGATTTTGTTACGGATTCAAATTTCAGATTTTTAATACCATGTTACTTGTAAAGTAATACAATGAAAAAGTCCTCTCTTGTGTCACAAACGCATTTTTCATTGCCATTACTATAAAGAATAAAGAGATATTATTAAAATATTACTTCCCAGTTACAAAATTGTAATACTATTACAGCACTAATAACATATTGTTACTGTTCCAAAGTTTGCCAGTATATATATTTTTTTCATTTGTGTGCTGTGGCTTAGTGTAATATGATGAGATTACACACATTGTGAACACAGAGTGAGTGACGGCAGTAAGCTTGTGCAGGAGAACCAGTTTGATAGACATCAGAATGACTGGAATGGAAAAACACATTCTCTTTTTTCCCCCGGACGCATTTCTGATGCACATTCAGCCTCTAATAAATAATGTGACAGCAAACACACATACAAATACTGCTCCAGCTGTGTGCTGTGCAGTTCAGTGTTATGGAGGACACTCGCACTCTGGAGTCAAAGGAGGTGGAGGACTTCAGACGAAGACTCAAGTACTTCTTCATGAACCCCTGTGAAAAATACAGAGCCAGGGGTCGCAAGCCATGGAAACTGATGTTACAAATAGTAAAAATTGTCATCATCACAATCCAGGTATTGTATAAAATCCTTTGATTGCTTTGCATTTTATTTTTCAGTGACCTTGAATGCAAACAGAGGGTGGATATGTAACTGTCTCACATGCACATTATTGTCACCTTTTCCGATCAGTTAGTGACTTTTGGACTGAGCAATGAAATGATGGTCACCTTCAAAGATGAAAATCTGATGGCCTTCAGACATCTCTTTCTGAAAGGATACAAAGATCAGCGGTTTGGAAGCTATGCAGTTTACACAAAAGCAGATGTGTATGAGCACATCTACTACATTATCAACAGGGTACTGTAAATTTGCTTTGATTTCTTTCTAAAATCATATGAATAAGAACTTAAAGTTGCTATGCCTGATTTTAGGTGACGTTTGTTGTTGTCAATGATGCTATTATGCTGTCTCTCCTTGGTCTTTTTAGGCAGAAATGGTATGTCATTTTTTTGTTTACTGCATCCTTCATTTGTCAAGCAGTACAGACCAAGGGAGTTTTTGCGTGTGCATGCATGGGCAGTGCAGTAGAATTCAGGCACTTAATATCTCAAAATCGCTGTTATCTCCGTCTACTTTGACATAAAACAAATTTACTGGGTGACATGATCAAATTACTGCTATACTGAGAAACACAAATAGAGTCGTGTGGAGCTGATAGACTTACTCACCACTGTATAAACTCATTTTTACAATGATTTGAATCTAGATGATATTTGTTCATATTTAAAATGTACTTAATAAACTGTTAACCTACTCTCACCTCAGGATTTCATGGCAAATTACTTGAAAACATTCATTTCATTCTTCTTCTTTTTTGTTTTTTTTTTCAGTACACAAGACTCCAAAACCTAACTGTAGGTAATCTTGCATATGGGAGGGTGGAAGGCGAGTACACCCCTTTGACACTCTGCCAAGAACTGTACAGAAACAGCAGCATCAGTCCTGGAAATGAGACCTTTGTCATTGACCCACATGTCGATAAAGGTACCAAAGAGCAGAACACAAGCCATCATGTTACCAAATAAAGTCACACCAAGCTTGTTCATTTATGTTGTGGACATATTTTTCAATTTATTTACCACAACATTTAATGGTGGAAGCTGATTCATGGCATAAATGGAACATAATCACACTGTGGATTTACTTGTGACTCGGTAGGAAAGGGGAACCAACTTTGTAATAATAACAACAACTGCTCGGCCCAAATGGAGGAATGAATGTGAAATAGTTCCCCTGGTGAATTATCAAATGGCATGTAACTTCTTTTTAAATATACTGTATGTCTGTGCTTCCCTGTCACAGACTGTATTTCCATATACCCTGTGCAGTCACTTGAAAACAGCAGCCTGGCCACGCAGTTGGATTACTCCTTAGATTTCAGAAGGTGACTAAACTGAAAATAGTGGTGTGAAAATACCTCCTGATCCAAGTGCTGCCTGCTAATATGAGCTTGTGTGTCTAGGCTGCTATCAGTGAACATCGACCTTACCCTGAAAACTATCAATCTGCAGACTGTGCGGCATCATGAGCTGCCAGACTGTTATGTCTTCCATATAATGGTTGGTGACAATGTTTTAAAAACTGCCATTCATGCATTTGAACTTAATTCCTGAACATACATTTCTATCCTCGGAAATAACCTTTTTTTTTTGTTTGTTTTTTGTTTTTTTTTCCACAGATCATGTTTGACAACCGTGCACACAGTGGGAAGATAAAGGTCGATGTTGAAAATGACGTCAGAATAAATGAATGCAGAGAATGGAGTGTGGAGGGCACTTGTAAGTTTCTACCCACACTAATGCTGCTTGGTGTGACTCCAAACAAATATATTTATGCCACTCCTTGAAAAAGCCAGCAGGGGGCATAGTGGCATTCTTTTGTGACAACTTTATCATCCACCTGGGATTTGAAAATACATGTTTGTATTACAGTATGTCTCTTAGAACCTTACCTTTAGGGAAACTTATCATTATTCATGGCTTGAATTGGGCTAATTTTTAAGTAAAAATTGAAAATCAGAAAATCATTTAATGTTTGGAGGTTATGCCAACATATAATAAGTCTTATATAAAGAACCTACAGGGGATAGTTGAGTATCAGTATCTTACCAGAAAATGACTTTTACAATATTACTTGAGGAGAAGTCTTAATGTATATGACGTTTACTGTACTTAAGTATCAAAAGTAATTTTCTGATTTAAAGAAATTAAAAAAGTGAGGAGTTCGAATTGAGTGATGGTAGCTCAGTGGTAGGGCAAGTCGCTTTCAAGTGGAAGGTTGTGGGTTCGATTTCCAGCTCCACTAGTCTATATGTGTTCTTTGTTAAAGACAGATGACCCCATGTTGCGCCTGACAGCTGTGCTGAAAGCGTGTGAATGGGTACGAAAGATGTTTGATAGAAAATGCAACGCACGTAAATGTGTTGTATGAGTGTGAATGGGTGAATGGCAAATCTGTAGTGTAAAACAGCTTTGAGTGGTCATCAAAACTAGAAAAGCACTGTACGAAAACAGACCATTTACCAACTCTTCTGTTTCTTCAGATTTTATTTGGTAGTACCAGGTAACAAAGACAGTAAGAGGAAATGTATTGGAGTAAAATACGCAATTTAGTTAGAAAATGTAGTAAAAGTTACCACAAATATAAATGTTAGACTAATGGAGCATAAAATAACAATAATTTACTTAAAAAAATGATTAAAAGAATGTACAGTTCAGCAAAAGATAAGAATTTAAAGTCCTTTAAAAGAACTCAATCATGTTTATGCTGATAATAGTAATAATAATAATAATAATAATTATTATTATTGTTAGTATTATTATTATTATTATTATTATTATTACAAGAAATGCACTCATGTGACAAAGATAGTACTGTATATTCTGGAAAGTACAGTTGGGGGGGGGGTCAAGCATATCTTTGTCACTTGGCATCAATCTGCAGGTGTTGCTTTTCTGTTTAACACATTTACTGGTGATACCTTTCAGGGACTTTTGTCTCAGAGGAAGGAAAATGGATTAGAGCCATAGTCAAACGAGTTATCTCTCACTTCACACTATGAAATACATCTGGTCACAATGGTATAGCACAAGCTAAAACTAAGATCAAAACAAAACAGGCCAGTGTGCACCAACTCAACTACAAACTGTGGCTTTCCTTCAGCTGGGAAGAACGATTATCTCCTCCTGGGTTTTGACTCTGTGGTCATCGTCGCCTGTTTCACTTCTCTCATCCTCTGCACACGATCTGTCATCAATGGCATCCAACTCCAGTTTGTAAGTTCTAATATTCTATTGTAATATTATTGTTTTATTTTTTAAAACGTGGTCTTGGACAGTGTAGTTGCTAGATCATTCATTACAGTCACCAAAGGGTGCTTGTCTGTTAGATTAAGGATTTTTAAGAAATTTTCATCATAAAGTCTAGTGCAGTCATTCCCTTAAATCACGACTCTGATCAACACATGAGACTAGGAGCAATAATTATCATAAATATTACTGTTTTCATGTAAACATGGGTGTACAAAATTCAGTGTAGATTAATAATCAGTTCACTTCATTTCTGAACTTGCATATATATTTTAACAAATACTGTACTTGTGGATATTCTGAAAGGTTTTGCTTCATAAAGTGCTCACTCTCAAAATGCATAATTTTCCATCAGCATAAATAACAGTTTATTAATCAAAATTAACAAATTGGCATTGAGAGCAAATATTGATATGTTAGGCGTGTATGCTGAATGGCTGACACTGGATACTTACACTTAGGTATAATGCCACAATATTGCTTTATATATTACCTGCTATACTAGGTCAGACAACTGAAAAGTAACACATAATTAAAACACTATGACTTTATTTAATTCCTTATAAGTATTTATTAAAATGTATCTTACTTATTTTACAACATGGCCTACTCGCAGTACTGCCATTACCCACTAGGGGGCCGTGGCCCACACTTTGGGAATCACCGGTCTAACGTGTAGAATACACTGTCAGAGTTTGTACTGATAGAAATTAAATATACTACCAATGAGTGTTTAAGTTCTTGTTTTCGAAGCCTTAGGCGAATTATGCGAATAATGCGATGCTTCAATCGCTCCAATGCTCAAGTTAAATGTCGATAACCCCCCCGTCGATATCCTGCTGCCCTACACTAAAATTATAATAAAAACTGGCTCAAACTGACCAACGGTGAACAATATTTTATAATAATACATTGTATTTTATTTCAGTCAGTTTTTGTTATTTACAGATTTGCATCATAAATATGTTTTGTTTTTGTTGTGAACTAAATATCAGAACAAGCACTTTTACTTTAAAATGGTGTGCAATATCGTCCTAAACATCTCTGTCACAATCTGGAGTGTCACCATTAGATGTCAGTAATTCTTACACGAGACCTTTTATGATGTTCTTTTTCTTTGACATTAAGAAAAACTGACGACCTGACCTCAAATCGAAGGCCTAAAAGTGCCAGAAAAATCAAATATGAGTGTTGACGAGGGGGTTGGCGGGCATTTTGTTTGGGGTATTTTGGTACTTCCGTGTTACTGACCATGTGAATTTGCATATTAGCTAAATATTTAGTTTCACCCAGACCATTTAGGTTTAACATTTAACATTTAGATTTAGCATTTATATTTCACATTTATATTTATATTCAACATTTAGATTTAATATTTATGTTTAACATTTAGATTTATATTAGATCATTTTTAATACCAATAAATGAACACATCAAAACATGGTATAATGAATTAGACCTCCCACAGCTGCCTCTCTTGCCTATGATGGCCTGTAGACTCATAGGACTCGGATATAATAGAGTAACAATGTGCGCTCCTGTAGACCTCGTTAGAAAATGACATGATACCTCCCATATCACTCCAGACGTATGAAAAGTAGAATGGGACATATAAGATTACAGTATTTGTTTAAGAATTAGCTAAAGACATAGCCCCAGCATATGAGACTTCATGCGTGTGTGTATTGTGTACATCCATATCCATAAATATACATTACAGAACCAGAGGAACATGTAGTGAAATCCATCACATGTCTCAATTTGTCTCAAAGGCCTAATTATCCTATGACTCACACTTATTCAAGGCAAATAAACTGTTCTCTCAGGGTTCCCCTGGGGTAAATATCTATTTTGGTTCTTATTCATACTTAGATTTATTTGTATGGGTTGATGAAAGTGACTAAAGAACATCTGACATTGGACCAAGGTGTAATCTGTTCTTTCATTTCTCATGTGTGCTTTACAGTTCTAAAATGAACTAGTTCACATATGTTTCATTTTCTTTTTAAATACACATAGTCTGTCCGTTCTAACCGAAATCATGACAAGAACAAGTTTTTTTTTGTGCATCATGTAACATTTTTATTTTTGCTGCCTCTTTATTTTTTTTTTCTGCTGAGATCTCTGTTTGATAAATGAATCACTTCATTGTATTCATTTATTTTTCACAAGCCTTAAGTGAAAGTCTCTTGGAATGACTTTACAAATGCTGTGATAAAATTAAGCAGAAAAAAGTAGCACTTATGTAAGAAATCGACACTCTAAAGGGAAAGGACGAGGAAATAGGAACACTTTGATATGTGATACTTTTGCCTCTTTTCAAAGGGGCAATAAAAAAAGAATAAGTGGTCAATTCTGTTGTGATAATATGGTTTTAAGTGTGCTTAAAACCATCTTATTATATTATAATATATAAATATTTTTTGCAGTTGCAGTTCACATTCATTTGTTTAGTTTTTTTTCTGTTGGTATGATTTTATCCTAATGAAATGAAGGCCATGATTCTTTTTCAGTGGAACATCCTTACACAATTCAAATGTGGTTGATGTCGGGACTCAGTTTTTCAGATCTGGTGGACACAGTTTGTATTTTTTCCCTCCTCAACATGCACCCTTTTCCCCATAAAACTGCTTAAAATACTCAGACAAATGTTAACAGCTGTCAAACAAACAAAAAAAAATCTTTAAAAGCATTTTAGACAGATATGAACTAATAGAGTCAAGAAATCTGAACTCACCATGTTGAACTTCACAACAAGCGCTGAACAAACTGCTTGTCTTAGTAATGGTACATATGCAGTCAAATTAATTCATGTATATGTACGCTACTAGTCAAACGTTTGGACACAAGGTGTGTCCAAACGTTTGACTGGTAGTGTAAGTGTATTTAAATAGCATACTAAACCCACACCCATTATGTGCTGATCACTAATTTAGTATAACATCAAAGGTTTAATAATTTCTAAGTCTGTATCGAAACTGAACATCATTGGCAGGCTGCATGGATCCAATGCCCCATCTGGTAAATTCAGGTATCTTCTCTTCAGGATTCTTCAGCTCAAACTCAAAGTAGACCAACATGAGGAAAACAAACTGTTTAATCTGACTCCAGGCAAAGTAACGCCCAGGACACATTGAGATCCCAGTACCAAAGGGCATGTTGTAATACTTCACCTTCTTCCCCTGCTTGTAGAAATCTGTTTTCTTGCTCCCGTCTGGATTGAGAAAGCGGTCGTATTTGAATGAATGTGGGTCAGGGTGGACCTCTGGATCCATTTGAACTGCACTGTAAGGGAACACTGCCATTCTGTCACCTTTGCGAATGAAATATTCACGACCGTCTGCCATCTTGAAAGTCATATCCTGAAGCACATCTCTGGGGAGGAGGGGTGCGGCAGTGAGTCGGAGACTCTCTTCCACAGCACTGTCCAGGATGGATGCTTTCATCAGCATTTCATCGGTCAGGTTGATTAAAGGACCACCACGTCGGACTTCCTGACCCGATTCCTTCACAACCCTGTCCACCTCTTCCTTTACTGCTGCCATGGCTTCTGGGTCTTTCATGAGAAAGAGGAGCAGCCAGAAGGCGGCAGGCCCTGGGTTCCCCTGAGAGGCCCAAAGAAGCACAAACATGTACCTGTCAATCATTGACTCCTTCATGCCCATATCATTTCTGAACTGCTGTATGTCCCATATCCAGCGGCTGAGGTTGTCCTTGACCTTCAACTTCTGCACTGACAGAGCGTTCCAGAAAAGTTCCTTCAGCCTCTTTGTCTCCAGTCTTTCCCTGGGCGTTTGCAATTTGAGGACTTCGTCAGGGAAAAGATGGTCATATTTACGAAATGCATAGAATAAGGTTTCTGCTTCAACTATATCTTTCTGTTTTGCTTTCTCTTCACTTCCTTCTGACTCAGGTGGTGTATTTCCAAACAGAGACAAGTAGCTGGCCTTAAAATTTATTTTGCAGCTGTACATAAACAGTCCATCTTCTATCCAGGTACTTTTGTCTGCATCGATTCTGTGCAAGATCAGGTTCTGCAAATTACCCATCAGAGACTGTATCATCACCTTCAGGCCTTCTCCCTTGAGGTACTTGTTGCTGGTGGATTGGACAATGTGGTGCCCATCCTCTTGAGGTTCATAATCAAACACTCGGTGCAAAATATGCCTTGCAAGCTTCTTGAAGTCCATTTTTTCTCTACTGTCCTTTTCAAATTGTCCAATTGATAGAGGATCCTGCATGAATGTAATATAAAACCCTCCCAGCTGTACTGTGAATACATCGCCATGCTTTTGCTTCATCCTCTCAAGGAATTCCATTGTGTTCCTCCGAAACTCCAAGATATGACCAAACCAAGGGATGAGCCCCTTATCCAAAGGGGGTTCTCCCGGCTGCCGCCTTCGAAACACCCCAAGAAGGTAAAGTCCTCCAATCAGAGAGGCAAGAAAGCCTATAAAGACAGACAGCAGCAGTCCCATGGCTGATTACCACTACTACACACAGTTATTTAGTAAATAACCTGCAGTAAATGCCATGTAGAATATGGAGTAAAGCTTGACATCCTGTCAGATAAAAAGACTGTATGCTCCTCCTTTTTGCGTGACATCACTTTCAACTTTCAGTGTCGTTCATTAACTATGTAAACCTGACAAAATTTGCATGTCAGTGTGAGGACAGAATGTCCTCCTCCTAGATGAGAGAGAATAGAAAACCCCCAACAAGTATTAAGTGCTTGCCAGTACAACAAAGTGGGATGAGAAATTTACCCCACTGTGCTCATATCACACAGGCCAGCCACATAATTTAGATTATTTTCTAATGGATTAGTGAGAGATAATATATACACACTACCAGTCAAAAGTTTGGAAACACCTTATTTTTCTTTATTTTCATGACTATTTACATTGTAGATTCTCACTGAAGGCATCAAAACTATGAGTGAACACATATGAGTTATGTAGTAAACAAAAAAGTGTGAAATACCTCTAAATATGTTTTATGTTTTCGATTCCTCAAAGTGCTTTGTTTATAGCACTGCATACCCTTGGCCTTCTCTCAATGAGCTTCATGATCTAGTCACCTGGTGCCTTGTCAGGGTTCATTTGTGGAATTTCCTGCCTTCTTAATGGGGTTGAGGCCATAAATTGTGTTGTGCAGACGTCAGGTTGGTACACAGCAGCCAGCCCTATTTGACATCTGTTAGAACTCATATTATGGCAAGAACCAATCAGCTAAGTAAAGAGAAACGGCAGTCCATCATTACTTTTAGAACTGAAGGTCAGTCAGTCCGGAAAATTGCAAAAATTTTGAATGTGTGACTGGCAGTGTGTGTGTGTATATATACACACACATATATATATATATATATATATATATGTGTGTGTATATATATATACACACACACACATATATATACATATATATATATATATATATATATATATTTAAAGTGGCAACAAAAATAAATGTATTATGTAAAAACTTTTCATGATTTCAGTTCATTTCAATCAGTGCAGGATGAAGTATGTGCAATCAAAACCAAGCAATACAATAACATTTTAATGTTATAAATTGGGTCATTTAGTTAGGAAGTGGTTCCACTGAGAAGAAAGATTATACCATCACAATTTAAGAATGAAGCAAAAAGCAAACCCCAGAGTCACGACAACTGTTTACACTTTATATTCCTATGGTGTTGAATTATGCCTGTACAAATACTTTGAAACTGGTTTCACTTCATAAATTGTAAGTGTTTAAACAGACATCAGCAGAATAAGTCAATACACACACTCATAAAACAATAATGCCTTCAGCTAATTTTCAAAACACACTGTATTGGGCCATTAGTGGAATTGCTGCTTCTAGAAAATAAAGGAAAGGAAAAAAGTGATGAGAAGAATTAGTTTGATATGGCTGATATATTTTTAGAGCCAAACAGCCCTAAAGTGCAAATCACCACCACAAATAGGAAAACACAACAAAAGCAGAAAACACAACATTAATTTAAAACACGACGTTAACTTAAAACACAATGACATTAACTTAAAACACAATAACATTAACTTGAAATACAATGACGTTAAATTAAAATACAATGAAATTAACTTGAAACACAATGACGTTAACTTAAAACACGATCTTAACTTAAAACACGTTAACTTATAACACAATTACATTAACTTGAAATACAATGACATTAACTTGAAGCACAATGACGTTAACTTAAAACACAATGACATTAACTTGAAACACAATGACGTTAACTTAAAACACAATAACATTAACTTAAAACACAATAACATTAACTTGAAATACAATGACGTTAACTTAAAACACAATGACATTAATTTAAAACACAACATTAACTTAAAACACAATGACATTAACTTGAAACTTGAAACTTAATGACGTTAACTTAATACACAATGGCATTCTCTTTACTTAGCTGATTGGTTCTTGCCATAATATGAATGTATGAATGTAATATGAACAGATGTCAAATAGGGCTGGCAGCTGTGTACCAACCTGACGTCTGCACAACACAATTTATGGCCCTAACCCCATTAAGAGGGCAGGAAATTCCACAAATGAACCCTGACAAGGCACCAGGTGACTAGATCATGAAGCTCATTGAGAGAAGGCCAAGGGTTTGCAGTGCTGCCAACAAAGCACTTTGAGGAATCTAAAATATAAAACATATTTAGAGTTATTTTGTTTACTACATAATTCCCTATGTGTTCATTTATAGTTTTGATGCCTTCAGTGAGAATCTACAATGTAAATAGTCATGAAAATAAAGAAAAATAAGGTGTGTCCAAACTTTTGACTGGTAGTATACAGTACGTCAAAATAATCCTTGATATTCACTAAAGTTGAATCACCAGTACTGGTCATGTTTACGTGGAAAATTTGAAACTGGCATTTTACTTCTGGTTAAAAAATGGACAGTGCGTTCATCCAATCAGCGACGATCCTTGTTGACAGAATGTAATGTATATGCTATGCTTTTAGAGTTAATGTTGTTGAGTTAATGTCATTATGTTTTCTGGTTTAGGGGTGTGGTTTAAGTTACTGTTGTGTTTCCAGTTAATGTAATTGTTTTTTCAGTTAATGTCAGTAAATGTGGTCGTGTTTTAAGTTGATTTGTATTTGGATGTACTAGCTGTCTATCACGCTGGTGTCCACTTATATGTGCTGTGCTGGAACAAAGTTTACAAAATTGTCATCTTGTTTCATTAAAGAGCAGCTGAACTAGAGACCAGAACATCCTGAATATGACGTTTACTGAGAAACAAGTGAGAATTTGACTCATTTTCTAAAAGATTTCTGTTCAGAGCTCTTTTTTTTTTTAACCAGTGGAGTCGCCCCCTAGTGGCTATTCAGTATATTCTCACTTAATGATTAGCTTCACCTGGCAAATTGGAAGACAAGGCCCCCTTCTTCTTGTGTTTAACTGTTATTTGTTTAAAACAGTTTTAAGAATTTATTTATATTGTGTTTTAACATGTTTTGTTTTGACTTTTATCCTTTGTATGTGGCCCTCCAAGGAGAGTTCAGCTGATACCCTATAAAGGGAGCTAATGGGAATCCAAATAAATAAATGTGCACACACATTAGGTTCCTGCAGCAACACTATTTTTCAACTTGAATAATGATGTACCTTTTCTGTTGCAATCAGCCAAACCAACATGAACGTTGTCATATAAATGATCATGATGGTACCAGCCGACGACATAGTTTACATATCTTTATGTGAAAATGTGAAAGAGAGCTTATTTAATGGAAATGAATTGTGTGATATTGAAAAAAGAAAATCCAAGTACTGATACGGTATATCAGTACACAAGTAAAGAATACATCAACATAGATTTCCTGCTTTTTCTTTTGTAGTTAATTTATTTACTAAAATTACAGTGTGTAAATTTTATTTTTCAGAATAAGTAACCCACACAATAATGGCACAATAATATAAAAATGTAATATCAAGCCTCAAGCTTTTATTTGTGTAAGCAAAAATGTACAACAAAAAGGCACAATACAAAATAACACATTGCACATTCACAAAGTGCCAAGAAAATATGAAACAAGATAAAATAAAGAAATTAAAAATTGTCAACAAATCAAATAAATAAAATAAAATAAATTAAATAAATTGCCCCCTAACCCAACCCATGCAAATATGCCTGCAGTGCAGCAATCACATTTTAGGGGTGGCACATGCCACCTCTGGCCACCGCTTAGACACGCCCATGCTGTATATTATAATTATTACTTAGTGTGAGTATATAGGTTTGACTTGCTGTGAGTGTCCTTATCTCTTATACACAGGAATTAAACACCTTCTTCAGTGCGTACTACAATAAAGTTGTCACTTGGACAGATCGCATGGAGTTTGTGAATGGCTGGTATATCCTCATCATTGTCAGTGACACATTGTCCATCGCTGGATCAGCTCTCAAAATTGGAATACAAACAAAGGTTTGTCATTGGTTAAATTTTCATATATTATTCACTGCTGTTTGATTTGTGAATTGTGAAATAGATTTTTGCCTTTGGCAGTTCCTGACAAACTATGATGTGTGCAGTATCTTGCTTGGAACAGCCACAATGCTGGTCTGGGTTGGTGTGATTCGTTACCTTGGTTTCTTCAAGAAGTACAATGTAAGAACTTTAGTGTCACTACTTTTTGTTTTCACATAATAAAACTCTTTAAAAGCTGCAGTGGCCCTGAAGTGCAAATCAGCACTACAGAAAAGTAAACACAAATTGGCAATTCACTGAACACATAGAAATAACTAACCCTAACACAAATGCAAATAACTAAACACACACAGAAATAAGTAAACACAAATGCAAATAACTAAACACACATGCAAATAACCAAATGTGCAGATAAAAAAATACAACTGCAAAGACCACAAAAACAAATAAAATAAAATAAAATAAAATAAAAAACATTTCCTGCAACAAACTGACAACATTCATTTTTTCCTAGATCTTAATCTTAACCCTCAGAGCAGCGTTCCCAAACGTAATCCGGTTCTGCTGCTGTGCGGCCATGATCTACCTGGGATACTGCTTCTGTGGTTGGATTGTGCTTGGGCCTTATCATGACAAAGTATGCAAATCATCATTGATGGCAAAAGCCCTTATGAATTCTATTACAGTATAGCATAGACAATAATATTGTGATGCTCTGCTCTGGCAACTGAAATATAAAAACTCAAAATGTTTATGTTTTTTTTGTTTTTTTTTTGGTCAGTTCCGGACATTTGACAGGGTGACAGAGTGTCTCTTCTCTCTCATTAATGGAGATGACATGTACGCCACCTTCCTGCACATGAGAGACAAAAGCTACATGGTGTGGCTTTTCAGCAGAATCTACCTCTACTCCTTCATCTCTCTCTTCATCTACATGGTGCTCAGCCTCTTCATCGCACTCATCACTGACACCTACGAGACCATCAAGGTCAGTGTGAGTCACCAGACAGACAGGGTTGGGGTTTTGGATGCTTCCAATATTTGACTTTTGCCCACAGAAATGAAATTATTCCACAATAAAAAAAAAAAAACTACCAGGGAAAAATTTATTAGCCTCCTTAAGAACTGACCTTTTTATTGAGCCATAGCACAAACCACTGTTGTGTAATGCTGTGCTTAACTGTGTAATGCTCAAAACTTTAAAAATCAGGTTAAAACTGAGGGTTCTCTCCCAATTTACACACAGTAATCTTCAGTAATCTTCAGTAAGGGTTTGAGCTGTCACTTGAAAAAGCATCATGCCAAAAAAAGATTTGAGAAAAAGGATTGTTGATGCTCACAAAGCAGGAGAAGGGTTTACAAAGTTATCACAGCTTTTGAAAGAGAGCCACACAATATAGAAACAAGCCTGGCAGAGGTAGGAAGAGAAAGATTCCAAAGACTAAGATGCATCTAAAGACCCCAGAACAACTGCCATGACATTAGTGAATGACTTAGACAAGTCAGAAATTGTAGTCTCAAAGAAGACAGTTACTAGAGCTCTGCAAAGAAATGGACTACGGGGCTGGAGACCAAGAAGAAATCCACTTCTGTAGAAGAGACACCTTCAAGTCAGACTGAAGTATGCTGAGGACAACATGGAGAAAGATTATCCATACTGGAAGCATGTCATTTGGTCAGATGAGACCAAACTAGAGCTTTTTGGCCATAGAGACATTGCTTATTTTTGGAGGAAGAAGGGAGAGGTGTATAACCCAAAGAACACTGTCCCCACAGTGAAACACAGTGGTGTGAGTATTATGCTGTGGGGATGATTCAGTGCGTCTAGAACTGGGAATCTCATCAAGGTGGAAGGAGTCATGAAGAAAGAAGGATATGCCCATTTAAGAACATTATTGACTGGCCTGCACAAAGTTTGACCCTGGTAGTTTTTGGTTTCTGTGGAATAATTTAATTTCTGTGTGCAAAGTCAAATAATGGAAGCATCCAAAATAAAACTAGGATGTTCTTTTTATAATTCTTGGTGGGGCATACTTTTTAAACAATGACGGGGGATAATAATTCCTTCCTCAAGTGTAGACGGACGGACGGACGGACGGACGGACGGACGGACGGACGGACAGACAGACAGACAGACAGACAGACAGACAGACAGATAGATAGATATACTATTAATATTGATGTATTCAAAATAGTTTTATTTTTACAGCACATTCCACAAACATAAACTCAATGTTCATATTAAACTGAAATTAATAAATAAGTAATAATAAGTAATAGATTAAAGTTGTATGATGTTATAAGTTTGTCACGCTCTGACAGAATAGACTCAGACAGTCAAGGCTTAGGGGAAAAGTTCTCAAAAAATGTTCATTCAGTCCAAAGGTCAAAACCAGAAAATCCAACACTCCAGGAAGAGGTACCAGATCACTCAACAAAAATCAGAAACCATTAACAGAAGCAGGAAATTTAACACGGGAGAACTCTCAGGAAAAATATACTGGAATGCTGACTGACCAACAAAACAACCTGGCACAGAAGGGCAGGGAAGCACAGCTTAAATACAGGACAGGTGAGAACAGGTGTAATCAATTAGGGTGGAGACATAATCTTAAGGGCGGGAAACTTGACAGGAAGTGGGGAATAGGCACAAACATTTTAAACAGGAAGGACTGCTGATGCAGATGTTTCTTATGTAGTTCCACACTGATTTGATTGATTATTTGACTGATGGCTTATTGTCATGTGATATTATTGCCAATTCATGTTACATACATAATACATCCATGTGCATACATACATAAATATGGTAAATCTGAACTATTTATTCAATTCTCTTCACCACAAAAAAAATGGGCTGGTCTTGGGCTGAGAATAGACTCTACTCCAGCCCTGTCACCGGCATGCTGTGTTATAGCACCAGTGTCTTGAAATGTTGTTTGACTCGCCTCCTTACTGTGAAACGGTTGTTTTCCAGCATCACCAGCAAGACAAGGTGCCAGTCTCCCAGCTTCAGGCCTTCATAGCAGAGTGCAGGGACCAGCCTGAGTCAGGAAGATACCAGACTGATGAGGAGTCAGCATCCTGCTGCCTCTCTCTACGCTGCTGCTGTGGATGAAATGAGGACTGGTTGCAGGTGCTTTTTTTTTTTTTTTTTTTTTTCTTTTTTTGCACATAGAGGAGCCTTTGTTTGACTGGCTGAAAACTGCTGAAGTGAAACACAAACCTACGACTGTATAGCCACCTTCCTATCCTCATGGCATCACTTTTTGTGTTAGTATGCATTGATTTCTTCTTCAATCCCATGATGGGTAACTTTCTCTTTAAAAAAAGAACCAAAAAAAAGAAAAGAACCAAAAAAATCCAAATTCTGCAAACTGCATTATAGTATGTAGTGTAAATATATCGTGCAAGATAAAAAAAAATTTGGTTTACTATTTTCAAAATCAATCTTACAGTGTATTATGTAAATTTCTATTTAAAATAATAAAGACATTTTAAAATAAAGTAATTTATTATTGGCTGCTCTTCATCTTTTGTGTGTGAACTGACAAATGAAGTGTGTGGATTGTCTCTCCTTTTACTCTTAGTGTCGTGATTTTATTCTATATTGTCTAGCATGTATATGGGCTGTACACTTTGTACAAATAGGCATATACACAGACAGACAGACAGACAGACAGACAGACAGACAGACAGACAGATAGGTTTTTAATCTACCAATCAATCAAGGTACATATATTATATTATATTATATTATATTATATTATATTATATTATATTATATTATATTATATTATATTATATTATATTATATTATATTAGTACGTACATACATTAACAGTTATAACCATGCTCAGGCATATAAACTGTTTGTGAATGGTTGCTCCCTGAGGAGGTTGTTGTCAGTCTTGTTTTGTCATGTTCTGCAATGTAATATGTGCTGTGTCACTGGAAAACACCATCCCCAAGCATAAAAGATATCCTTACCTACTTTACATGAGACACAAGGCCGTCTGTTGCTCCCTGGAGGGTTTTTTTTTTCCTGTGTAATGATAATGGTTTGAAAGAGAGGGGAAATACAGGCTCCGATATCTGCGTGACTGCTGTTGCATCCCAGCACTTTCTGGGAGGGAAGTTACAACAGAAAGATGCCCTTTAAATGTCGGGTGTTAAAAGGTCAGACGGTGCATGGATCGGCCTGTTTTAAAACAAATACAAATAAATTGGTAAATCGCTGTGAATGACGCCCAAAAGCTGACACTATGTGCCCCAGAAATGCCTCGTGGTAATTTATATCCTTCATGTCAGCGAGCAGAGGGCAGAAGCTTGCAAATGATGGTGAATCAGCTGGGAGATGCTCAGATAAAGGCAGTGTACTGACTTGTAAGGCTCTGCAGGCTATGGAAGACATGCATGATGTAATGGAGTGGATTTGTGGTACAAAGTCCAAGCTGCTTGCACATAACAAGTGTGTCTTAGACTCACTATGTTGGGTAAAAGTCTGCAATTTCAAGTGGAATCATTTTAGTTTTATGCTCACATCAGGGTAGTAATTAATGTGGTTTGAGGATATTTTCACATGACGTAGTGTGGGAGTGGGACGCCTAGTTTTCAAGAACAGGTAAGCTGAACTCCTTTCCAAGTCCAACAGCTGCGCATGGTGCTGTACTGAACTGTATATCCAACGTTCCTCTTACCTAATATGGTTCTGCAAATTCCTCTTGTTACAGCCATGGGAGACCATTTTCTTTTTCCATTTCATAACCATAACAGTCAGTGATTTCCAGGCATCACTGAAAGCACCGAGCTCATGCTTGTTCTGTCTTCATCTGGGGGAGCTGGCACTGACCCAAACCTGACTCTAAGACCTTTGTTAGATAAGAAGGAAGACCTTCCTCACGCAGCCTCTTGTTCTTACAGGTTATAATGATACGCTTCATTGTTCTTTGATGTGGATAACAGAAGATATGTATATATGTATTTTTTTTCTTTTATCTTGGCAGCTATTTCAAAGACACCTGCAATGTTCATCCCGAGAGGAATGTTGCTGCAGGCACTGTACAAGTTTTTGTTTTGCTTTCTTTTATTTTCTCATTCAGACCAAAAGAACAAAACCTGAAGGATTCCTGAGTTTCAAACATTCCAAGAGACTCTTCTTGTCATATTTAATAGCAGCAAGGTTAGAAAATACAACCAGCAATCACAGACAATGGGCAACAGTCTAAACGTGGACTTGTATGAGATAGAGAGTCAGTTGGTCATAAAACTATGTAGCTTCTCTTCAATATTTATGTCAGAGCTTGTGGTGTCCTGATGTTGACTCTCGTGTGTGTGTGTGTGTGCGCGTGTGTGAGTTCTTGTATTTTTTGGAAAGTGAGGACCAAAAATGATATAAACCCTACAGAGTGAGGACATTCTGACGAAAGTGAGGACATTTTGGCTGGTCCTCACTTCTTTAAAGGGCTTTTTCAGGGTTAAGACCTGGTTTTAGGGTTAGGGTTAGAATTGGATTTAGGTTAGGGTAAGGGTTAGGGTTAGGGTTAGGCATCTATTTGTGATGGCTAAGGTTAGGGTAAGGGGGTATGGAATGTATTATGTCTATGAGGGTCATCACTCTGATAGAAGCACAAACGTGTGTGTGTGTGTGTGTGACTGCTCACAAATGTGTGAAGTATCTTGGCTAAATGTGCCATGTGATCCATCATTGTCTACTGCTTCTTCCTCCACATGAGGGTCACAGGGCAGGTGGTGCCAATGCCAGCTTCCATGTGGTGAAAGGTCGGGTCACACCCTGGACAGGTCACCAGTCCATCATAGGGCCACCACATAGAGACAAATAACCTATGGTCAATTTAGAGTGTCCAATTAACCTCTGCATGTTTTGGACTGTGGGAGAAAACCTGGATAAAACATACATTTTTTTTTCCCTCAGCAGAGACCTAGTAGAGAAGAAAGTGAAACACACTATTACCTTTATACAATAAAACAACATTAAAAGTGGTTAGTGCTGTTGCCTATGCAGTAAAAAGACCTGGGTTTGTGACCTGGTTGGAAATAACTGGACACTCTTCTTTCTAAGGTAGCTTAGAAACTAAGCTACCTTGACAGGATAATGACACTGGCCCTAAAATAAACAGTATTTCTCAAACATTATATTGTTACTGCAAATCCAGGGTGAAAGTTTCAGTTACTGCTGCATCTTCACATTAAAAGAATTAATCAGGCAAATCGCAACTTGACTTTAATTTTGAAGTGATCACATGTGCCAGTGAGTTTACCAGAATCACAAAAAATGTCACAATGTTAACATTTTCTTTGCTTCATGGACCTTTGTTCTGTTTTCATCTTGGGTATGGATGATTTGTTCCAAACTTGTTGCAGGCTACACCTGGAGCTTTTTTACTTTCAAGAATGTTGATGTTATCACACATTTTTGCATATTAGAATGGTCTTATTTTTATATTAGAAGGTAAATTAGAATTAACAATTTGTTGGAGATTAAGTTTTATTAGTTGTCACAATTCTGTGTGTGGCCCTTCACTTCATTTCCTTTATTAATATCAGTGTTTGCCCTTTGCAGACAAATACTGCCCACCCCTGCTTTAAAACAACTGATAAAGCAGATAAGGCAATATTGAATTAATATTTATATTACTATAGTAATAAATTACACAATTTATGTGGAAGAAATCAAACAATATAATGCTTTATTTGAACTGTGTTTGTGTGCCTGTTTGTGTGTTTGTCATCATGGTAAGGAGAATTAGTTGTGGTACTGTGTCATGACTATAAGAAGAACATGAGAATGAAAATGACATGGTTAAATTGTGGCGAAAGCCCTGGCAGAATGGAATTTAATGGAAATTAGACAGGGTGGTTCTTGGCTCAATGAATGAGAGAGGAAGGGGGGGACTTCTTTTGGGCTTATGGGAGGACGCTGGGAGAAACATTCCAATCATAGTTCTGGGACACCTCTTCAGAGGGTATAAAAGGGGATGGGGAGAGCGAGCACTCCTCAAATCACTGTGAGGTCTGGTGTTATCATAAAAAGACTCTGCCTCTGAAGATGTGGAAAGCATTTGTCCTGATTCTCTGTGTTACACTGGTGAGAAAACGATCCCTTCATTCCTAAGTGGCTTGTCAAAGTTCTGACTGAAAATGTCTGACGTTGTGTCCTCGTCTCAGGGGTCAGCCTCATGCCCCAAGGACTGTCGGTGTCCCACTGTCATCACATGTGCAGCAGGAGTCGGTGTCACGCTGGACAGGTGTGGATGCTGTGAAGTCTGTGCTCGGCAGCTCTTCGAAGACTGCAGCAGGACGCAGCCGTGTGACCACGCAAAGGGACTGGAGTGCAACTTTGGAGGTGGATTGGGTTCTGCCAAGGGCATCTGTCGAGGTACGGTCACTTTATTTTTCACACTCCTTTACTCAATTCACCCAAATTACAAGTCAGACAGAGCCCACTCCTTTCTCTGTTTTTGTCAAAACAGCTAAAGCAGATGGAAGGACGTGTGAGTACAACAATAAGATTTATCAGAACGGGGAAATCTTCTATCCAAACTGCAAACACCAGTGCACTTGCATGGACGGTGCTGTTGGTTGTGTCTCTCTGTGCCCACGTGAACTCCTGCTGCCCAAACTGGGTTGTGTCAAACCCAGGCGGGTCAAGGTACCGGGACGGTGCTGTGAACAGCTCATCTGCATTGGGAAAGTGAAGCCAGAGAGTTCTGGACGGAAGAAGCACAGGAAGAAGGAGAGCAAAGACAGAGCATCTGAAGATGGCTTCACCAACAAGAATGAACTGGCCCCAGTGTGGAGAGAAGAGTCAGAGCCTTTGGCTGGTAAGTACATAAGCGTGTGTGTGTGTGAAATGTGCACATGCTTTTTCTTATGTTTTCATCAGTTTGTCAGTGGTGACATCCATTCTTTTTCACAAATACTCCTTCCAGCTTTCAGGAGTCACCCAGTGGACCACGTAGTTACCATAAGAGCAAAGTGTGTCTCTCAGCACACAGCCTGGTCACCATGCTCCAAATCCTGTGGCATTGGAGTGTCGTCCAGGGTGAACAGCAGCAATACTCAGTGCAAACCAGTTACGGAAACCCGCATCTGTGAAGTCCGCCCATGCAGCCAAAAGACCTTGGTCAGACAGAAGGTACAATCTAAACCTTTTTATGTCCACATTTCATAGCAGATTTTGTGGAGATACTCTCATGTTCTTAATAAATTCTGCTCCCCGAATTACATGTAGAGAATCCACTCTCTTCTAACAGAAAGGTCAGAAATGCAGCCACGTAGAAAAGGCCAGCCGTCCAGTGAAACTTTCCTACGCCGGCTGCCGTAGCCTTAAAAAGTTCCAGCCCAGATACTGTGGGTCTTGCTCTGACGGGCGATGCTGCAGGCCTCATCAAACCCAGACAGTAGCTGTGCACTTCAGGTGCAGAAATGGAGCGACCTTCAGCAGGATGGTGATGATGATCAATTCTTGCAAGTGCACCCTCAACTGCTCTGGCAGTAATGGAGGGACGCATGGCCTTCACAGACATTTAAAAGATATACATTAACTGGAAATGCAAATTCTCATTTAGTAAATAAAATGCAATGTGGGACACCTGGTTGAAGTAACTTAGTGAAGTAAATCTTTCATGCTTTTGCTTCATAACACTGGAGCCTTTTGGTTTGCTTCTCTGTGAAGCAGTTGTTTTATGTTGCCAAAATCTTTATTTTTCCACAGTTTTCCACTTTTATTTTTTCTTCACATGATATTAACATTAACACAAAATGGCAGCTATTTAATGTGTATTTGTTTTATTTGTTTCTTTACTGTACTACTTTAACAGAATTTGCCTTCTCACTCTTCACATAATGTTTTCCAGTATTTTATCACGTAATACTAAATGAGTATGCAATTCATTTGCGTGTGTATGTAAAATGATGCAATACAACTTAAAATTGGTGTGGCCATTATGTCAATTTTAGTATTTACAAATATTTGGGTTGTAGTGCTTAGTAGTTTGTCTGCATGTCATCTGAGTGGTTTTTCCTGCTGGTTGACAAATGCTGAAGGCAAACTGCAAAAAAGTGAAAGTGCAGAGAACAATGTATACTTTCCCCTCAGGACATATAATATCTATCAATAGTCAATTCGGATCTCATACCAGGTATGAGTAGTTTCAATTAGGAGAAATATATACTGAACTTAAAAAGCGTGCATGTTAATATGATATGTCCATCATACTAAATATGCTCCTGTATGCAACCTTTTATAAGGTCCAGTGTATAAATATTAGTAACATTTACTGGTGAATTTGCATGTTGCAGCTGAATATCCGTCATGACACCTTTCCTTTCCAAGCATTAAAACGCAAAAGATGTTTACTTTATTCATTGTGTGCTATTGCAAAAACATGGTGGTCCAAAGTGGATGCCTGCCTCTGTAGAGCTGACCCTAAATGAAAACTATTCATACAATCAGGTGATTGTATGAATAGTTTATAGTCATCTTAAAATGAAGTATTATTTTATTTTCAATTCCTGCCAAATAAACTAAATTTTACACACTGGCCCTTTAAAACTTATGACAGCAAAGCTTCAGTTTGTTCTTTGATGATGCAAAAACAGAATTAAAAGGACAAATGAGTCATCCATCAACTCACTCAAGCCTACTGAGCATGTCAGCTCAGGGTGTTAATCAGGCTGTGGCACACTGTGATACCAACCAAACTGCCAGAAGTCAGATGTCAGCTCATTTTCCAGGGAAATGCAGAAAAGAGCAAATTCCCAAAGTATGATCTCCAGAATTACGTAAACGGGCAACAACAGGAGACTGAGAACAAGAGCAGAGGGAAAAACAGGGGTTCTGACGCACGCACACATGAAATGGTTCCATCCCTTGATGGAGAACACAATAGATCTTTGTCTCCAAGAAGTCGAAGAGAGGAGCGCAGACCGCCCAGGGGAAAATGACCACCGCTGAAAAACAGCTTCACAGAAATCCGGACGAGTTGTAGTTAATTACCATAGACACTACGAGGCCACAAATCAAGCAGCAACTGGAGGACAAGCAAAGTACAAAACAAACAGTTTGGCTTTTAGGCAAATCATGCTGCAGCAGATAACCTGCATCCTCCCCTGCCCCAAGGCTTCAGTAATACAAAACTCAAATATATGAAGCACACAACTGTGGTTTGGGAACATCCTAGTTTTTGCATGCATTGCAATAACTGTGTTTGCAACCCTAAAGGCATCAGCTTCACATTTGACAGACAAAAGTGTGATTTTTTTTAGATTAATTGATCTCGGGCCAACTGAGGATAAGAACAGGATCCTATTCAATACAAACTGCACCTTCCTATGAACTTTAAATACAAAAGAATGTAAATGAAGAGCTTTGAGCCTCAGCAGGATAATTATAACAGGATTAAATGTTATTATTTGTAGTGGGAGCAAAATTGGACCATTGTCATCATTAAAAGGAGAACCATAATAAATCTGGATCATTCTACCACAAGTAAAACAACAGCATTTTCAGTTTTAACCTGTATTGGTGAACGTGTTTGAATTAGTTTTATGTATCTCTTCAGAATATGGCAATTTGATTTGGAGCCAGCAACACAAAGACAGATGTTGATACTTTTGACAGGGGAGAAAATGTCAGCTAACTGAACAGTCCCACCTAGTGGTACATTATATTGTTTTTTTTTTTAATAATCAGGTTGGCCATATTGTACAACTCTCCTATCCAAAAAGGTTTTAATCCCAACATTTAAAGACACCAAACAAGAGAAAAGATCAGTGTTTCAGTGCACATTGCTGATTTCTTAAGGCTTTCTTAACACTCATACAAGTGTGTTTGTAAGTTCTTTTAATCAAGTGTGGACAGACACTCTTGTGGTCGGACTTGTAACAGGTGGGGACGAGTCCACCTACAGACAGGAAGTGCAGAATTTATCTGAATGGTGCTAGTCCTACACACCAAGAAAAACCCAAAAGGACTCATTATAGACCCACACCTCTCTTTATAAATGGTGAGCATGTAGAGAGAGTTCATTCATTCAGACTCCTGAGTATCCACATCACGGACTGTCAATTAACACCACACCAGTAGTCAAAAAGGCACAGCAGCGTTTACATTTCCTGTGAATCCTAAGGAAGAACAACCTGAATGAGAAGCCGCTCGTGTCCTTATTGCTCTTTTACTGCCTTTATTTTATGCTCCTAATGTGGCTGCATTGTTTAAAGTACAGGGATTCAATTAAATACAAACAACAATCTGAGAAGAGCCTTCCTTTACTACAATCATTGAATTGGCTCCTTTCTGTATAAGCACAGTAGCACCAGAGTGAACAGTCCAAGACTTCCCTGAGGTTTATAAACAATCAAAGGTTGTCAGCCAAATGAAGTAGATATTTAAAAAGGTCCAGTGTGTAAGAATTAGTGACATCAAATGACGAGACTGTGGTTTGTAAGAAAAATACTGTAGGACTCTTACTTTACATTGTAAGACTTCTGTAACTGTGATGTTTAGGTTACTAGTTTGTGTGCAGTCACTGAATTGAACTGAATTGTCGGAACAAGGGCCCTTCTGCATGGAGTTCTCCTTGTGTGCGCTCCCACAGTCCAAAAATTTGGATTAGGCCAATTTGGATTTGGGGATTAGGCCAATAGGTGCGAATGTGAGAGTACATCGTCTGTCTGTCTCTATGTGGCCCTGTGATGGACTGGTGACCTGTCCTGGGGGTTCCCTGCCTCTCGCCTATGTCCCCCCCTTCGTGGAGACTAAAGCGGTAGAGAATGAGTGAGAAAGAGTGGTTTATTTCAAAACCGCACATGTGCAAACATGCCTATGTATCCTATATGTAACAAGCTGGATTAAAGTAACCATAAGCTTCCACTGCACAAAGTGCTTATACGCAAGGGTAGTATATTCAATAACTGCCAATAAGCACTCCTAAATGTTACATACTGGACCTTTAAAGATACCCCAGGTCAATTAAAAGTGATGTATACAACACATAAATATTACAGTACACAAATAACAATAACGAATACATAAAAAACGTGAATCCTTGATTATTTTTAAAAATATGACGAGCGAAAAGTCAACATTTGCTGTCCCTCATCAAACATCGTCATATAGGAGTTTTTCAGGAAATCAACATAGTTCTGAATGCTTTGTTTGTGGCTCTCTGATTGGTCCAGGCTGAGTTGCAGGTCCTTGAGACGCACCTCGAACCTTTTCTCTGCCTACAGATCCAGAGACAGACAAAACAAGTTGTCCATAAATCTTACTCACTGACACCGTATTAAGAGTTACAGGGCAAAGAACAATACTCACAGTCAGCTTACTCTGGCGGAGAAGCCTCAGCTCATTATCCCTTCTGCTCTTCTCTGCTTCCAGCTCCAGGATTTTGGTCTGAAGCGCCTCCTCTTTTGACAGAGCTTGGTCTTTGACCTTTTTTACCTGGACAAATGGAAAACCACAGACAACTGAAAACATGTTTTTCTGGAAACACATTATGGATGATTGGAAAAGGCCCAAAATGTTGTTTCCGAGTCAGCATCTGATAATCAGTGACAGTGGCAGACCAGAGTTTAAAGTTATTAAAGGAAATGTGTTACAGTGTTGTGAATGCTCCTAGAAATCAGTAATAAATATTGTTTGGACTGTTGAGTTGCTCCTGTCCAGGTTGACAATATGAAGATTAAATCATGGCATGTTGTAGCAATATGGCAGACATATTGATTTTCAAGCAATAAGATTAAGAAGACACAAAAATATTTATCACCTTTGGTAATGATGGATGATGACGGAGGATGTGTGAGCTGTACCTGGTGTTTGACGTCTAACAGCGCGGCCTCCAGTTGGCGGCTGAGGGCCTGAGACTCTGATGAGCGCTGATCCAGCTGTCGGTTGCTGTAGCTCAGAGCTTCCTCCTGAGCTGCGAGCCTGCGTACCAGCTCCAGGTTCTCCAGCTGCAGCTTGTCCATCTGTCTACAAACACACAAATTAAAATACTTGCATACTTAATACTTGCAATGCATACATATTACAGTTTTTCACTGCTGCTAAAAAAAACAAACCAAAAAAAAAAAACAACCAAAAACTAAATTACATTATCTGAGCCAAGCAATCAGTGGCTTAAACCCATTCATGTGTTCAGGTGTTAAATACTTTTTGTTATTTGGTAATTTCATTTGGGAAATTTATAGTAGTATTTGTATTGTTTATTGCTTACTTGTTCACTTACTGTAATGTCAGAAATAATTAATTCTTATTTTTCTGAAGTTATCCCTATTGACAGTGTTTGCTATTTTTCAATTTAGTGTGAAAAGCATACTCAGTTGTGTTTTTATTATGGCTGCTGTGATGATGATTGGAAAACAGTGTTTGATCCTGATTAAACTCTTTAGATGTGATGCAATTTGCTTTACCAGAGATTTTGTGAATGGACTTTGGAAACTGGAGTTGGTGTTTGTGGTTTAGAGAAAAGGGATGAAGGCTTTACAAAATATGTTAACAAATTGTAATAAAGGCTTCAACTATCTCTGCAAAAAAAGGTTGATGTCTTACCTTTGAACAGAATCAAGTTTCTCTTTTAAATGTAAATTGGACTCATGAATGGACTCCTTCATTTTCACAGACGATGTCAGCAATTTCTTTTGACTCTCCATCTATGGGAAATGGACAACACATGCAAAGTTGGACAAAAAAAGCCCCATTTAACACGTTTTGCTACAGTCTTGCAGATGTAAAATGAACACAACAATTCAACTCTGATGCTGAGATGCTGGTGACTGAAAATGACCCACACAGCAAAACACATGCACATATATGGGTATGTAGGCATAGATAATTACAGCCTGTGTTCCCACTGCAGTCAAACTTCAACATCAGAAAAACTCACAGCACGACGAGACAACCAAATTCACCAAAACACACGTGGGACTGTACTACTGCCTATTGGTCAGATGTGGGGGAAAGTGGTCATACTTTACATTGTCTGACCATCACAGCTCACGTTGCACACCTGAACCTGCAGTTGCCTAATGGATTCTGACTTTTCTGAGCACCTCCTCTCCGAGCATCGCAGGTTCTCCTGGCACTCGAAGAGACTCAGTTCAGCTGCACTCAGTAACTCAGGGTAAGACTTCAGTTCGTCCACACGTGCCTGCAGCTGATGCCTCACCTGGGCTCCACAGACGGCGTCCCAGAGGGATTTGAATGGTGGGAGCAGACAAAATGTTAAACTGAAGACTATTTAATACTCTCACAGTAGGAGGATTGCTCATGGAGGTTTGTGAGCAACAGTTGTTTTTGTGACTGAAAATGCAAGAGAGAAATCTAACAGCACACTGACTGACCATTTAGCAGCATAATGAGCAGTGCAACAGACGTGCACATACTGGAAAAAATAGCAACAGCCATGTTTGAATTTGTTACAAAAAAGAGAAAATAGTTACCTAAAATATATATCTTTAAAGCTGCAGTGTGTAATGTTTGGGCAATTTTTTGTTGTTGTTGTTGTCGATGTTGTTATTTTGCTTCTCTTTGATCTTTGTGAATGGAGAAAATGTAACATCACTCACATGCTGCATCTTTTATCTGAGAAGAGGCTCTGTCAAGCAATATTATCGAACCTGCCGAGGGGGCGTTTGTGTGTATACAGCAGCAGAACTGGGGTGGGTGGGGACAACTGGGTTATTTTGATCAGAAACTTTTGAGGGTGCTTCTTTGTAGTTTTTATTCATTCTCCAACCCGTTTGCAGTCGTCCCACTTCATTAGTGCAATGTTACTGTTGTCTCCATCTGTCTTATCATAATTAAACAAATCACTTCCTGTGTGCAGAATGAAAATGTCACCAGGTGACACAAGATCTAATATAGGACATGCTTAATCAGCATTGTGTGAACTCATTTCAAAATGGTTTGAATGTAACAGAATTTTGTTTATATTCAAATGTTACACAATACAGTTTTAAACAAACATCAGGGTTAGTGTAAAAGGGAGCAACAGTTAAATAAAAGAAAAGAAAAAAAACTTAAAAGAGAATGGGGAATTCACCTTCTCAACTTCTGTATCTTGCCCATCACTCATCCTCTCCATTTCTCTCAATACATTTGCATATTTTATCCTCATATCATCCATTTCAGCCCGAAGTTCAGCCACCTAAGCAAAAAGATAAATAATAATAATAAATAAATTCAGAATGGCCTGATCAAAACTCTTGTGTCTTTCCCTCCAGCTGAAAAGTAATTGATATAATCAGTATAATCATATTTGCTCTTACTTTACTACTGCTTCAAGTAGAAGTACTTGAAACATGCAAGCTCAAATACAGAGTAAAAAGGTAAACTATGTTTTATTACTAAACAGAGTAAAACAATTAGGCTATTTGTAGAAAAATGGTACAACCATTGCCATCCTAAAACTTAAGTTTCTGGTTCATGCTATCTGGTCGGATATCCAATATTTTTATTTAGAAATTAGCATCTGTTATTCATATTAAAAAACCATATTAGGGTTAAGCAGTAATTTACAGTGCAGTTAATATGCTATTATTTTTTTTTATACAAGTAAACAGATTGAAACTGACCTTTCAGTCAGTACAATGAATTATATTTAGTCATTTGTAGAAGCTTTCATACAAAGGACTTATAGATGACATATGCTGCCGGCATGGACACCTTAAGGTTAAGTGTCTTGCCTGGGAGCACATCAGCAGACTAGAGGAGCCGGGGACTTAACCCAAGACCTTCTGGCTGAAAACAACCAGCTCTACCAACGTTGGTGGTGTTACTGTATCACAAGCCTCACTATTTAACTCCTTGCACTCTAAGAAAATACCTCCAACATCTGCACTTTTCATGCTTCATCTGGCATTTTTGTTCATCATTTTGACAAATATGATCATGTATCATTTTATGAATGAAGTCACATATATTGATTATCACAGAACTACTGTATCATGATCTTTATTGTGAAAAATCCTGCAACTCCCACGTCTACCTTACTATGCAATGATTTTTGGAAACGGTCACCTGATATTGACACTGTTCAGCTTGATGTTTCCTCTCTTCGGACAAAACCTTCTCCTCCACCAGAGCAGACTCACAATCAGCCAGCTGCTGCTCCAACCGAGCAACTGAGGCCTGCAATCACACAAACAACAAAGTCATTTCAGTGATAGGAATGAGGGTCAAAAACTGAGAGAATCTTTTTCCAGGAAGAAATAACAACTTAATAGATGTACAGTTATTACTTTGACCATTGACTTTGAAACAAATGGCTGCTTGAAAAATGATCGACCACATAGGATATGTGTGATTATGCATTTGTCTCATGTAAAAGCTGTTGAGCAACTTGTACCTTAAGTGCTGCATTATTGACGTGGAGGTCTCCATTTTCAGCGCCGAGTATTTCAACGTGTTGCATCACAGTTGCAGTAGCAGCAGTCTGCTCATCCTTCTTCTGCAGTGTCACTGTCAAGTCTGTGATTTGACTTTGACAAACAGAAAAATTGGACATTGAACAGTGAAAATGATTTGATTTGCAATTATTGATTTTCACCACATACTGGGAGGAGACTGTGTATAACAACGTGGTCATAGTACGTTAATTATTTTGTAATAGGGAGGTAATATGATGGCAATACCATTAGGTATCACTGCAATTTGGTAATAACTAGGGTTGTGTATTGGCAAAACTCTTGTGACACAATACATATCTTGATACAGGTGTGATGATACGATATATTACAATAAATTAGAACATGATAAACAAGGGGATCTATAACAATTTTTGGATTTCAGAGGCTTAAATACAACACAAAACCAATGTCAACATTTGTATCTTCATAACAATGAATACACCCTATCACACCCTAAAATATTGCAATATCTTAGTGTATTTTCTTAAGATGTATTATTCATAATGTATTATGAATAATAAGATGTAAAATATTAATTACCACAGTATTACCATATTGTAACTGTACTGGAAAGTGTTACCCTTAGTGAACAGTCCAACCTTTTCAATAACTCTATATGATCAACAAGCTTGTTTTTGTCATCTGTCATCTGCTCCTTCTGCTGTCTCCAGGAGTCTCTTTCTAAATGGGCTTTGACCAGCAGAGCGTCCTTTAGACCAACAACGACAAAAGAAAGGGCAGATATTTAACAATGTGATCATGAACATAATTATGCATAAAAAAATCGTAAAACCATCAGCACAATAGCTACTTTGAATTCAGACCTTTTCCTTCAACCGTGCATAGCATTTCTCAATAGCAGCTTCGAATCTTTCAGCTCGCAGCTTCTGCGCTCGGGTGGCTTTCTTCAGAGCTTCTTTTTCCTGTGCTGCCTTCTCAGTCAAAGACGTGATGGAACATTTCAGATCATCAATCTCCATCTTCTGTTCAGTGAGGTTTCTCTCCAGAGCCTAGACAGTGCAACAAATCTTTGTGGTATTTGTCTGGAGATGTTTGAATGAAGAAGCTCTCAGGTGTTTCTTACCCGTAGCTGTGCATTCAGACGATTGTTTTCAGCTTCCTTGTTTTGTAGCTGACCTTCCAGGTGAGCACGGGTCGCCTCCGCAGACTTTGCCATGTTAACAGCAGCCTTTATGTTCTCCTGTGGACGCCAGCATGGTCAGAGGCTTTCAGTTATTTCATTAGTCAGCAAGAGTATCCATATCATCCATTTTCTTTTATATAAAGTATATACCTGCTCTTCTTTACGCAGACAAATCAGCTCCTCAACTCTGTTCTCCATTTCATTCAAATCTCTTTTTAATGTCTTGAAGAGGAAAAACCACAACAATCACTATAGAAATATCAAATATCATACATTTTTGATGCAGTCATCTTTTAGTTACATCATTTTAGTATCAGTTTTACTGACTGTGTCTGAAACTCATGCCTTTGGATTAATATGACCAGCTTTGACAAACAATCAATTTGGCACAACCTGAAAACAAAGCTTAATATTCAAATAAATGTATTGTATTTAAATTCCACTGTCCTTTGCTTAAACATAACAAAACCCACCTCATTTTCACTTTCAGCCTGAGTGATCTTCTCCAGTAAGATGTCAATCTTTTTGCTGGCATCAATTCGATCAACCTTCACACAACAAATTATGAGTTACTTATGAAGGAAAAAGTCCTAATTAATTTTACAAATATCTACTGCCATTTTAATCTCAGAGTAAGTGCAGTAGACTGCTAATCTCCAGACTCACATGCCTGACAAATTTAAATGGAGCGGGCCTAACCAACCTCTGCTTCCTGGAGCTGTTTCAATTTCTGTCGCACAGACTTATTTATCCGCTTAAAATCCTCCAACTTTTCCAGCAACAATCCTCTCTGCCTTTTTAGTCGCCGCTTGTCTAGGGCCGACTGTCTCGAATCCTTCATTGACAGAGGAATAAAGTACTTATATTACTGGGTTGTGTTAATCATCATAATGATGAATACTGGTAAACTCTTCTCAAATTTTATACAAAGCGCTTAACATTTCAATCAATTTCATTCGACAAACTCACTGCAAATTCATTTTCCATTGCATCTTTGAAAGACACAAGTTGTATGGCTGCAGAGTTGGCGGCTGCTTCGGCGTCCATCAGTATTTTCAGGAAAGGGCTCTTTCCCCCTGCAAAGACTCCCCGACTGAATAAAAACACAGAAAGTGAAGAAAATTTAAACTTTAAATCCATCATTCCCCAAACAGGGTCGAAACCAGTGTCGTTAAATGAATTAGAAGAATTTTTTTCTGCCATTTACATTAAGGTCCAGTGTGTAAAATTTAGGAGGGTTTAATGGCACTATACATAAGTATATTTTAACCTTAAACAAGCTAATGTGCACTTTAGGCAAGGGCCATGCTTTACAGAGACCACCATCTTGTAGCACCATGTTTCTACAGCAGCCCTAATAGACAAACAAGCCTTGTTGTCTTGTTTTTTTTTTTTTATTTAAAAGTGAAAGCTTACTATGCACATTAAGAATAAAGACATCCTTTTCTGGTCTGCTTGCATCATGGGACCTCACCAGCTGATGTCAGCCTCTGAGGTTCCTGTCTGGAGACTGCGCCGTTCCTTGCTCACAGGGAGATACTCCATGGTCGAGCTGAAACCAAGGTGGGGACTTTGGAGTTCATCCTCCGGAGACATGACTCTTGTCACTGAACAAAACATCATACACAATACTGTACATTCAAAATTAAGTTTAAAAGGCACAGTCTATGATAAAAATGCAATTTCAGTCTGTTACCACACAGTAAATACCGACAGCTACACTTCCCCTAGGTTTATGTGGAGGAACACAAGAATCTACCCATGAAAATCTACCTATCTAAAACATAGTTCAATTTTAACTTTAAAACCATTAATTTATCATTTGATTTTCTGTAATAAAACCACAACTGGCAACAGCGCACAACCCAGGACTTAATCAATCATGGTGGGAACTTCCTCGGGGTGTAAAGTGATGGCTGAAACATCTGATGATATGTATTTGATTTATATTTATTCATTGTTAATGACACCCTAATCTGCTTTTTGTTTTAAATACTAACACAATAATACTGATACTGTGTTTGTTTAAAAGCTTGTGTTCTATCTGCTGCTGTTAACACAGAGCAATTAACTAAGTATTGGAACAGATGACTGACTAATTTATTAATAATGACAAAATAAGAATGGGATAATTAGTAAAATGACTGTGATTAACCTCACTCAAAAACCTAGGTGGATTAAAGCCTTATAATCCAAATCCTAAATGGCCAGGACAAATATTTAGATTTTTCTCCTGAACTGTGGTGGTTGGCAGCATTGCTGTACATGTAATCTAGTGTTAGGAAATACTCTGTACTATCTTTTACTACATTTACATTTTGTTCTGCTCTCTCTCAGCCTATAAATATATATTCAAATATTCAATAATAATACAATTATTAGTAAAACAAATCACCATTATTTAACAACAAACAACTGCATTCAATTTAAGTGCCACTGCTGAGGTGTGTGCAGATGTATATTATTAGTTTCTACACACAAAAAAGGGCAGACGGTTAGTTCACATTCATTAATTCTAAAATTAGATTAGACCCAGATTGAAGGATTTTAAGAAGGGCTGAAGGACTTGTTGTCAAGCAAGCTACTCCATAGCGACAGACAGGAACAGGCTTTACGTTACACAAAAGACAGCAGATATTTACCAAAACATATCACATCCGCTAAAATTTTGTTAATGTGAAAAAAAACAGTATTGCCTTATAAAAAAACACACAACTAAAACCATAAACATTACCTACTCCAGCTTGTGCCTCCTTGTGTCGGTTGTGAACAACGCTGCTCCAAACTGAAGAGCCCCGCCCCCTCACTCTTTAAATGATCGAACCGGATTGGTCAAGACTGAGCTGACGCAGCGATAACACGCGTGTGATTGCTTCATTTTGGGTTAAATAGGCGGGACTAAGGGCGATTTGAGTTACAGACAGCCAATGAAGAAAGGAAGTAAAGCGATTGGTTGAAACCATAGAAACGAACAGGAAGTTTACAGACAGACTAGCAACGGGAAAACATCTTAAGGAGAGTGTGACCATTTTAAACATTTTGTTGTGTGTTAGTATAGTATAGTATAATAGTATAGTTTCAGACGAATATCCAGCTAAACGTAGCGGTAGTATTTAGATGGTTTTGACCGTTCAAAGGGTTACTTCAGTCAAAGTTAGCCGCACAGCTAATGCTTGCCTGCCGCTGAGTGAGAATGTTTAAAGCAAAAATACTATTTATTGGTCCCAGTGAGGTAAGTTTAAGCCTTTCTAACTCTGTTGCCAGTTTGGTTTAACTCTCGGATGTAGGTGATTAAATAATAATGTCAATGTGCAGAGCATGACATATTTGTGGCGTTCTTTTTTATGAGAGTAATATACGTAGATGCAGACTCTGCATTGCAGATACTTATTGATTTGACCTATAATGGTGGCATGATATTGCTTGTTAAACTGCCAGTATGGTGTAGTGCTATGCAGAAGTGTGAATGTTTAGTTGTACCTGTCTAAAATGCCATACAGAGATATTTCATCTGTCCATTTAGGAGCAGGATGAGTTTCTTAACACATCTTGAATGGCTCTCATGTCTGTTTATAGGTGAAGATGACCATGACTTTTTTTTTTTTAAATTAATATGCAATTTACTGGACTAGTTTTGTTTGTATATTGTCTCTTTTTATATATTGTGGGGGTTTGTTTCATTACATATGCAGCCTAATGTACAAAAATATTTTCTAGTCTTAAGAAACATTATTTAACACTTTTCACATTTAAATGACTAATTATTTAAATGACTAACCACCTTATAAGTCTTTCAGCTTTGCATGAAAACTCCACTACATTGATGTGTGCATGTGTTTGTCTTCCATACTCATTTTGTCATTGCAGGACAAGCACTGGTGTAACTAATAACTAACAACCTTGGGGACTGATGTAATGGTTATTGTGTCTTTCAGAGTGGGAAAACAGTTCTTGCAAATTTTCTCTCTGACACAACAGAAAATGTGGGAGGGGAATACAGACCTACTCAGGGAGTCAGGTACAAACTATTCATTTTACATGTTCACAGTTTCACAGACAATTTAACATAAATGAAAATATTTAAATAAGCAGTAACCAGCTGAAAGTTTGGAGGTCTATTTTCACTTTTAGCTTACCTGTCTTGATAGAAAAGTTGACACACTGTGTGATTTTAACAAAATCTGAAAGTTAAGGCTAAATTTATTGCTCATGATATATTACACATATGCATTGTCATTTCTTTTAAGGATACTGGAATTTGAATCACAACCTGAAGGCAGTGGTGACAACAAGACATGCGAGGTTGAACTTTGGGACTGTTCTGGGGATTTCAAGTAAGGAATATCATTGATACATTTTTAAGTTGGCAAAGGGTCAGATTTTAGCCTTTTCCAGCTTGTGATTTTTAAGAAAACCCAGTTAATTCCCATAATTGTTTTGTGCTTTATTTGTTTCCTTCAACTAGATTTGAATCATGCTGGCCTGCGTTCATGAAGGACTCCAGCGGTGTTGTGATCATTTTTAATCCCGATGTTCCAAGTCACCTCAAAGAGATAGAGACGTGGTATTCGATGTTCATCTCCTCTCAGGGTTTGCTGGACAATCAGTGCCTACTCATTGCTCACCACAAACCTGGCAGCGAAGTTGAAGACAAACGCTTGCCTTTAGGTAATCTTGCTGCAGGATTATCAGAGCCGCTGTATGAGTTATTATCACCATTTCTCAGCTAACATGTTTATTCTTTTTGATGCAGCCTCTCATCTGAGCAGACTGCTACTTATTCACTCCAACGTGGAGGAAGAGCCAGAGGATGTGAGACAAAGTTTCTGCAGATATTTGGGAAATGTTGTTAATACAATGTCAGAGAGTCGCGAGCGAGAGGAGATGTCGATCATTACATAGCAGCTACATCTTATAATATATTGTGCAGCTCAATGAATATTCAAGAATTACAAAATATACCAATGACTATATACATGTGTTTGCCAAACAGTTGAAAAGGTGATGATTAGAGGAGCAGTGGGAGAAAAATAGCCAATATTGAGACATCATATCCAACAATGTCTCTCTAGAATCTCTGTAGTCACAAGCCCATTCCTTAAGGCACCCTGTGGAAAAAAGAAACACTTTCAGATTAGGGAATTGCTTTAATAATAACTGCAGTGAGAGAAAGATTTGTGATCATTTATATTTAAATTAGACTCAAATATGAAAGTTTAATTGCAGAGAGTTAAGAGTGGTCCCTGTGTATGCATACAAATACACACAACCAGTCATGTAATTAAAAAACCTTTGAAGCATGACATCTGTGTAATTAGTAATTATTAAGAATAATTTCTTAGTGTCATTTTGACACACTTGTCGTTAGAACTATATAAGACAGTGTTTATGCTTCACTAGTATGTTTTTTTTCTGTGACCCTCATATTTTTATTTCTTCAGTAAATTCAACTATATTTACAACTGGTGTTTTTTTTCCACACTGATGACTGAGCCAAGCAAACACACAACCAAGATTTTATATATATATATATAATTCATAATATAATAATAATTTCGTCCTTAAGTGTATATGAGCCACATCATTGATTTGAGTTCATTCCTGCTGTGTAGGCTTCTTAAGAAAACATGACATAATTAAACTGGGGTGCAACCTTAAGTCAAGGCCACTCAGTTTTCCACAGTGCCAGTAAACTCCCCTACCTCACAAGGTTAGCAATTGTTGGAAATGTGTGTAGATCACCAGAAAAATATTTTCTTCCTTGGGCTAGAATCTACTCATGTGAACACCTGGGACCCTTGTGCCACTGACTCGCTAACACTGTTGATAAGCAGTGGATGATGAGATTTCCCCTATACATTCAAGCAGATATAGTATCTCCGACTGACACACCTTCTTACTAGATAACAACAGCAGAGACTGAATTAAATTTAAACAGCTTAAAAATCAATGGAACCACCAGTGAAGTGGGCCATTTATTCTGATTGTAACCCAGTGTGGTTTGCTTGGTTTGAAACATCTAACCCTTGTTTGTGACATACAGAAGAAACCCATAATTATGTTTTCCTAAGGTGTGATTATTCCAGTATTAGCCTTTAATAATACAGACATAACACGGCTTATTATGAGATCTCTATTCGAATGTGCGTGCATGTCTTCATGTTCTTGACCGTCACAGGGATGACTACATTATTAGTCACTTCCATGAGTCATCTTTCAACCCACACAACCCAAAAAAATGGTGCAGTGACAATGTACAAGGTAAAGTGCATGTTTGACCTGCACTGGTTTAGCAAACACCCAACTATGATGTCAACTTTAAAAAGACAGTGCCATTAAATTGTACATCTGACACTGAATCAATGCCTGTATTCACACAGGAATGCAGCAACATTGCCCACACATAGTTTGAAGATAGCTGTTAGTGCCACCATTTTCCAAATCCCTGCGGAATATTGGGCAGGAAAACATCTATGGAGAATAGATTTGAAGGGATGGAGTACTCTGTAATAGTTTGCAATACTAAACGGAGCTATAGAGACATAACAAACTGAAAACTTTGTCATTTTGTATGTTTTGTAAAAGCACCAGATGGACAGTTTTTGAGTTGCATTACTCTTTTCAGTCCTTTTCATCCTGTGGGTCAATTCTTTGGACTGTTCATGTCTTTTGAGAGGCTGGATGTTTTTGTTCTTTTTTAGTTTTGTTATATATACACATACATGTTGTTTCATGAAGTTTTGTGTAAAACACATCAAGCTTATTCATAATGGAAAATGTGGCATATATTACATTACCTTTCCTTGCCTCTTGGGGGAGTTCTTCAACTCCCTAAACCCTTGCAGGTTTTGGTAAATTCATCATTTCAAACAAAAGATACACATTCAAACACTCTTAAACCCAACATACTTTATTTGGAGCTCTATACACAGTTATATACAGTTTCAAAAAACACTTACTACAATAAACAAACCTTAGATTCCAGTGTGAGACAGTATGACAGCCTGTCAAATTATATTTTGTATAATCAGGAGCAGAATATAATGTCGACACATTATCTTTAGAGGGAATATTACAGTGAAGTGTCAGTAATTGACTGTAATTTTAAGCACTTAAGCTCTCAGTCAAGAAATTGTTTAACACTTACAAGTGACTCTGCTGCCAGAATTCAGATAAGAAGACTGATATGTCTCTTATGTCTGCATGGTTAATGTGCTGCTGGTGGGAAAAACAAGTCACTCTCCAAAGTACAGGTTATATTATCTTAAAGTGACATCATATTTGGTCATTTTACACATTCTTCAATATTATATAATGATATATAATATAATGCTATAGTAATATGTTGTGTGTGTCTTTCAATGTAGTATTAGGCTGCTTTTACACTAGACACAGCGTCTTTCACATGGCATCTTGTGTCAGCAGGGCCACGTGGTGCGAATTGTGCAAAAGGCGTCAATCGCTCTAATGCTTGAGTTGAAAATTTTCAACTTCTAAGACGTGATGACCAATCAGCGTTGAGATTCTCCAGATGATGTTTGCAATTGGCGTGAATACAAGAATTTGGAGCTGCTTGGTGTAAGAACAGCAGCAGATATGATTAAACATGCAGTTATGTAGTCAGGCAGTTGTATATAGCACTTGTTTTGCGTTGCATTCTTTTAGCGGTGCACACATTTTCAATAATGAGCCATTACGTTTGTGTGAAGTTTGCGATTGGGAATTAAGTCCTTTTAGCAGTAGAATCCACTTCAGAAACTTTTAGAGGGCACTTTGTGTTTTCAGCTATAAACCTAACTGTGATGTAAAATGTGTCACTCTGTGCAGTGTGGGAATTTGTGGGAGATGTGAAAACAAAACACAGCTTTACTGAAAAACAAAGAGAGAGTCTTGTGGAGCTGAAAAGCTTAATCAATTTTTTTGTGAACTCATTGGTTCCAATCTGGTGGACAATTGTATGAAATTAAAAGTTATGTACTACTGTGACAAATTCATACAATCACTTTTCTAATATAATACATGCATGACTTTTTTACTAAGAGCAGGATATGGAAAGACAAAATGGAATAATTTGTTTCCGGCTTTTAGACCTTATAATAATTAACTTCCTTTACGTGACTTTTGAGGAGTGCAAAAATTAGACATCCTTTGGAAATCTAATTCAATTCGTTTCCACACAACCGTATATAAGGACTTTGTGAGTCACAGAAACAGACAGAAATATCCACAGGACAGGAAGCCAAAAGCAGGCATGGACTGACGCTGTGAGTAAATTTTTTCCATTCATGGTCTAAAATGACCAGAAAATGCAGATGAGATTAAAACAAATTACGTCTTTACCTCAGCTTTGGCAAGCAACAATAACACATATTTGATGACAGAGCAGCCGTATACAGCCCAGTGTAATCAGTCGCATCCCTCCACAGGGTATAAAGATGGATTTGGATGTCATCCAGTTCTCTGCTCATCTGTGGGCAAGTGTCAAACTGATTGCCAAGATCGAGGTGATGAAGTCATTTGTTTGAATCTCTCGTGTAACCATTTCAGGAAATGAGACACCAAACAGATTTCATTGCATGACTCTTGTCTACAATTATCGTCATCCTAATCCGTCTGTTTTGAATTCGGCCCTGTTCATTTGCATCTCAAGCAACATTTCTGCATTATGAGGATCATTTAAGAGACATTAAAAAAACTGCAGGCCCCAACAAAAAAGAAAAATAATCCTCTCAAATATGCTTTATTAGGTTGTGTTTAATTGCGTGCAGAATCTGTGGGAATCTGTGCTTGAGAGGAGAATTATTGTGTGTAATGGCAAATCACATTAAGCTATAAAACTCAAATTAGGAAAAGTTAGATGAGACAGAGACACTGAGCCATGCTGAAACCTTATCATTACTAGTTTAATTTAAACCTTCAGCTTTTTCAAGATGTAGTTAGTCTGTCTAATGTGTTTCCCCTGGCTATTTTTATGTCTCATTAATGAGTCACACTTATATAAAAAAAAAAACAACAACCTTGATTTGGATGTCACTTTAATTTTCCACTAATGTAACTAAGCTGGAAGGCACAAGCAGCCATGGGTCGATTATGAAAATAAGGGCATTACTTACCCACAAAATGAGGAAAATGCTTTTATAAAAACAAGCAATCAAGTTTTGGGACCATAAATGTAGTGGGCAAAAGAAAAGTAAAGTTAAAAGGAACAGGGTAAAAAAAAAAAAAGCTCACAAAGGGATTCAACATAACATGGTGGAGCAAGTCTCACTCCTGCTGTGGGTTTTCTTAACACTCCAACAACAACAATGGCTGTTTTACAAGCTAAATACCCTTTATCTCTGCACATGTGTAAAAAACCAAATCTGAAATTGTGGCACATTTTCCATTAACCGCTTAGCTCCAAATGTCTCTTTGTGCCCAGCAAACAACTGCACATAAAGGGAGAGAGCGTGATTACTAAGCAGCACCAGCTGTGTCAATTAGCTCACCTGGGACTGCTTTGAGGCGCCATCTTCACACCTGCACTCCCTCTTGCAGCTGACGACCAACCATGCCCACCTCCACACATGGACAAATAACAAAAGATACAAACAGGACAGAGGAAAAATACAGGATATATATACCCCCATTGGTGAAACTAGAACAGTCTAAATACCAAATCTGATTATGCAAAAATAATTATGCTTAATATGTAAATATGTAAACCTTGTCCTGACCAGATTATGTTCAGAGTTTAGAACCCGAAAACAGCACTGTCATTTCAATGTGATATTCTTTTTAAGAGATTTAGAATCAGAATATTATTTAATTAATTAATGCTGATGACACTGAACAAGGTCTAGTAATCAAGCCAACAGCTGAGTGCTCATGTACAATTCAGTAACCTTATTGAATTTGTTTCAAGTGATATTAATGCAGCATCTGAGGTGAACAGACCCTGACTGTCATGCTGAATTTATCACATCATCCAACACTGAATGATGAATGAACACTGAATGATGAATGAACAGAAGTATCTGAGATGACTCAGATGACCTTATTTGACCTTAATGACCTTATATTTCAGCAATTGGCCATTTCACAATGATTAATTTGTCTCTTTTCTGTATTACACACAGTCAAAAGTTTCAATAAAATTAGTTTTACCCTAATTTGCTTCAAAGCTTTAAACTTTCCTGTATCCTTTGTTGACTATTACAATGTAATAAGTGTTTAGAAAGGTCTACAGGTGTCACATTGACAAAGAAATTATTTAGTGATAAAATGAAATAAATTACATAACTTTTGAATTTAAACCATCAGCATTATTTTTCAGAAAGTTCTCTTGAGCCACATCGCTGAGAGAAAGCCTGACTGTTGCTCACTCACACATTTTCTACCGCTTTATCCATTGAGGGTCTGGGGGGCGCTGGTGCCTAACTCCAGGGAGGAAGCTGGACGGAGTACCCGGTTAGAACCCACGCACACATGGGGAGAACATGCAAACTCCATGCAGAAGGCCCCTTGTTCAGACCGGGTTGCGAACCAAAGGCAAGAATGCTAACCACCAACCGGGTGGCTCCTGCTAAACCTCTGAATTTCGACGAGTAAGAATCAAACCTCAGCTTCACCGGGTGAAGCAGATGATTTAATGAAAGTAACTTAACTAACAAGTAGTATGTGATGTATTACATTTTTAAAGTAGCAAAACAGCGAGCCTTATTGGCATCTTGTGTACTTACAACCCCAATTCCAAAAAAATTTGGGACACTGTGTAAAATGTAAATGAAAACAGAATGATTTGCAAATCTCATAAACCCATATTTTATTCACAATAGAACCGAAACAACATATCACCATCCCCTCTTCTTTTAACAGCTGTCTGTAAACGTCTGTGAAGTGAGGAGACCAGTTGCTGGAGACAAAGAATGTTGTCCCATTCTTGTCTGATGCAGGATTCTAGCTGCTCAACAGTCCTGGCCCTTTGTGTTCAGATTTTTCCTTTCATGATGCTCCAAATGTTTTCTCTTGGTCAAAGGTCTGGACTGCAGGCAGGTCAGTTCAGCACCCAGACTCTTCTCCTTGTCTAGATGGAGCATACGTTGCTCTAAAACCTCTATGTACTTTTCAGCATTGATGGTGCTTTTCCAGATGTGTAAGCTGCCCACGCCATAGGCACTAATACAACTCCATACCGTCAGAGATGCAGGCTTTTGAACTGTCCACTGATAACAAGCTGGATGGTCCTTCTCTTTTTTAGTCCACAGGACACAGCATCCATGGTTTCCAAAAAGAATTTCAAATTTTGTTTCATCTGACCACAGAACAGTTTTTGGCATTTCTGGATCGTGTTCACATATGACTTCTTCTTTGCATGATACAGCTTGCATTTGTGGATTACGCAGTGAACTGTGTTCACAGACAGTGATTTCTGGAAGTGTTCCTGAGCCCATGCAGTGATTTCCATTAGAGAATCATGCCTGTTTTTAATGCAGTGCCGCCAAAGGACCAGAGTTGGGAAACACTGCCCTCTTTCTCTCTGAAATGCCCCTGTTGTTGCCAATTAACCCAGATTGTGGTCAAATGCTCCTCCAGTTGATTTTGATTTATGCCACTTACTTTTCCAGCCTTTTGTTGCCTTTGTTCACCCCTTTTTTGAGATGTGTTGCTGCCATCAAATTCAAAATGAATTAATATTTTTTTCATGAAATGGTAAAATGTTCATTTCAACATCTGATATGTTGTTTATGTTCCATGGGTTGTTTATGGGATTAAAATATTTAAAATATGTACAAATCATTACATTCTTTTTTTAATTTATATTTTACACAGTGTCCCAACTTTTTTGGAGTTGGGGTGGTATATTTATTTCTTCCTAGGTTTCAAACCTTTGCCAGATGACCCCAATAGAGGAAACATGGAGATCCCCACAGCACTAACTAGCAGAATAAAATCAATCCATACATCCATCCATTGTCTACCACTTTATCCTCCCTATGGGGGTCGCAGGGCTGCTGGTGCCAATCCCATCTGACATAGGGCATAAGGCAGGGTAAACCCTGGACAGGTCACCTGTCCATTGCAGGGTCAACACACAGAGATGACAGACCATTCATTCACACCTACGGACAATTTAGAGCATCCATTTAACCTCTATTGCATATTTTGATGGTGTAGTGGTTAGCACTCTTACCTTTGCAGCAAGAGGACCCAGGTTCATGACCCAGTCAGAACAAGGGTCCTTCTGCATGGAGTCTGTATATTCTTCTCATGTGCATGGGTTTTCTCCGGGTGTCCGGCTTTCTCCCACAGTCCAAAAACATGCAGATTTGGGGATAAGGCCAATTGGACACTCTAAATTGCCTGTAGGTGGGGATGGTTGTTTGTCTCTATGTTTGGCCCTGCAATGGACTGGTGACTCGCCCTATATCAGCTGGGATTAGGCATCCTCACGTGGTGGATAAAGCAGTAGAAGATGAGTGAGTGAGTGTTTTTTGGACACATGGGAGAAAACCCACCCATGCATGCGCACACACAGAGAGAACATGCAAACTCCACACGGAAAGGCCAGGACGCAAACCAACAACATTCTTACTGTGAGGCAGCAGTGCTAGGCATGTGCAGAATATATTCCCTGACACAGAAATAAAACAAAAGTTAGTAACTTTTGCTGGATATGCTGCCACACAGTTGATTTGCTGACTATCATTAACTCACACATTCCTAACACTGTTCCTACCAGTTCACCAAATGTATAAAGGACAGAGATCAAATCGGATTTGTGTGCCCGGCCATAACTAACTTACTGTATCTGCATGGGTTGCTTTGATAATGATGTACTGTAGTTACACCCATGTTTGTTGTGCAGCCTTCAAACACAAGTGCAAATAAAATGGAGGCACTTCTGTCACTGGTTTTATTGTGCAAAAAAACAAAAAAAAAAAAGCAATTTGAAATCTGATTTGAACTGCACTTCAAACCACCTTCACATGTGGTTAAACTCAGATTCAGACAGTCTCAACACAGCCAAAAAGGTTCCCTTGTCTCTGTTGAAAGAGCAATGTCTCTGTTTGTAATATGCCTCTTCGACATAACACAAAACACACCCTCTGGCTGGTTTGTCCAGTTGGGCTGCTGTAGAAATGGCTTAGTTATGTATTAAAGACATATTCTTGCACTATAAAAACATAATTACTTTTATTTTTAAGTATTTATACACTGTACAAAAAGTTGGGGTAGTATATTTTTATGTTTGGGTAGTATATTAAAATTTTCCTTATGATACACATTGGACCTTTTAAGATAATTTATCATTGTATGATTTTCAAGAACTGAAACGTGTCAGTGCACTGCTTTTACAACCTCTCACTGTCACTGTGTGGCTGTTTGAGTGATAAACCAGAGTATGAGAGGTGTTTTTCAACCTCACAGCAGCAACGATTAACTGCAGCTGAGCACACACACTCTCACACCTGATGCAGATCAGCTCACTTCGCAAACACATAAGCACACAGACTCACAGGAATAACAGACACAAATGCAGGGGCACCCAAATACGCATACACACACAGAGAGCTTATGAGTTTAAGAGCACCTGTCGTCCAATAATCAGTCTAGTTTCGATCCAGCAGTTTAGTTGTCACAGATCAGAGACTGTCAAATCCTCTCCTATCCAGCCTCTTCCTATGTAATATCACTTCTATAAGCATGAGTGAGACTTTACACAATTTGAACACTCGAGCACAGCAAAATTGCCAACGTTGTCCTTGATTTGCATTAGCCTAAGCTAAGCATTTATTGTACAACAGAACAATGAAAATGAGTGTGTGCCTACTGCCTCAGGGTGCCTGCTGGTTTGCAGCCAACATGACCTCAACAAAGGCATCATTAATAAGATCAATAATGTGCTGGAACATGTCAAAGTGCCTGCTGTGCAAATGACACATTACACAGCTCACATTTATTAGTGTTGTGCAAGAAATTATATCACTATACCGCTAACTTTGAAATATAATTTTATACCCAACTAGACAAGCCATCCATAATACTATGTTTAATGTATCTAACCTTTCGTATATATATATTGTTCAGGTGTGTATCCTGTATCTGTTCTTTTGTTTGTGCATTCATGTATAACAGCATTGAAATGTTCTCCTCTTTTCACTTCTAACACTTGACATCTGAGCCTCTTTAAAGCAGTTGCTGCTGTTCTCACCAGAATTGCATCCACATTTTGTGACATGTGTTCACTCTGTAGCTTCACACTGAGCTGAAATGTGCTCCAGCATACACTGATATTGTACGACCATGAGAATCACGACACCATCCACAAACGCTAAGTATTTCTCTCAGTGTCAGCCAGACACTCTTCAGCGGTAAATCACGCTTGCCAGTGGAGAATACAAAGAGGAGACACAGTGAATTCTTGTTACAGTGATAAGCTCTGTAACAGGACCTGTTGCTAGTCTCTCAGAAATTCATGCTTTGCAGATGTGAGTGGTTATTGGCAATAATATGACCATTATGTCAGACTCCAGAGGTGGTAAGAGTGACAGATCTGTGTAGTGTGTGTCTTCATTTATAGATTAGGTTGGGTAGTAGGTTGTTGGATTAGTGGAGGAGGTGTATAACTTAATTCCAGCACTATTAAAGTTTAGTTACTTCCCAACAGACGCAGTTGTCATTCTCCCTTTAAAAACTGAAGATGGACAAGCTCTAATGCACTTGAGCTATTATAGACCATGAGCTTTAGATCATTTAAATAATGCCCTTAGTCTTCGATTTAATTGGTCACACCAGAAGCTGCGGTGAAATTAATCCATGCACCCTTACACAGTAGACAGTCCGTTTAAACTAGAAGCCCTCGAAAAGCGCAGACCTCTGCCAAGCATTGATGAAGAGTCCTCCTGCAAAAAAATTAATGGATCCAGACCAAAATCGAATCATCTGTTCCTTGTCCCATTGCACACCTTTCCTGAAAATTCCATCAAAATCCATAACTTTTCAAATTATGTTGCTAAAAGACAGACAGACAAAAACAAATGCTGGCTAAAACGTAACTGCAGTACCATTAAATTGCTGCAAGGTTGCAGGACATGCACATAAATGAATGCAGTGCTGCGTGTGTGTCATGTGATCAGACAGACATACCAACACTGGTGAAAACATAACCTCTGTGAGGTTAATGAGGTGATCTGTGTTGAGGTAGGATCAGTAAAGATGAGATATGTATAGTGGGAGCATAAACAACACAGCAACATTTCACGTTATGACTTTCACATCATGTCAGTGTCATTGTTGGATTGGATTTTGTGAGGAAACCAGAGAACATTCAAACTCGTCCCGACTGGGTCCCAATTGTGTCCTGGATTACATTTACAAGTTCTAGACATCATGAAAAGTTGCACTGTGAAATAATGAAAAATGACAAATATTTGATGTACCGTATGGAGGCAGTTTATACAAGCTGTGCTTTGATCCTCCATTAGTGGAAAGTGGAGGGTATTAAAATTCCAGTCGACTGTGTTAAAAAAGTGGCAACTGGCTATGTTTTCAAAACCTTTAGCGATGCGTACACAGTTGGCTGAGTTCAGACAAGTGGTTTTCTGCTTGCCTTCACTCCTTTTCCTAAACTTTTGGAGAACCTGGCACTAATCTAGATCTGTTAAGGGTGTTATAAAACCCTGAATGCATCTAGAACAGTGGTGGATTATGACAGGAAATGGTTATCTGTAAAATAATGACAGAAAGATATATGGCCTAAAAATATAGGTGCACTGTGCAGGCTGAGATGCAAAAAGGCCATTGGAGCCACTAAGAATAATATGATTTGTTTTCCAACAGGCATCAATAATATAGCACAACAGTGATACATTAAACTCATAAAAGGTTATGGGATTATTTTTAAGGCATTTTCAAAACATTTTATAGAGGTGCAGTGTTAAGCGACATGAGGAAAAATCTTTTTCATAATGTGATAACCCTTACTTAAGGGAGTTATCGTGAGATATTTAGGAAAAGGAAGATGTGCTGATTGACGAGTGGAATAAGAGAGGACCAGTGACTTTGCTTTGAAGTAACAGGAACATACAATTCACTTGAAAATATTCCATAAGTAAAAATAAATTGTCATCAATAGTGTGAATCTGCAAATAAAAATGTTATTTTAAGTACAGGGAAAAGTACTTCCCCAAACTACATTACACTATGACACTAAAGAATAAAATTGTGATATCCTTATCCCACCAATAGATTAATTCACTTTTTTTTACACAGTCGATTTGTCCTGTCCAGTTTAAACTTTAATCACTAATAATAATAGTAATAGTAATATACTTCACAGGAATCTTGTAGAGGATACTTGATGCATATCAGCTGTGGGCCACAAACTCATAGCACATGTGTCCAGTGGATGGATGGCTGTCTCAGTGATAATACATTTTTCTATACAGGACTCATTCTTTGTTGAACACTACTTCTCACTAAACTGAGGCGGATGCTGTTTGTGCTTACCTGCAGTTCATGAATGAATTCTTTTCAGTCAGCGTCTTCGTGCTCAGGTAATACCAGGAAAAGATGGAGAATGCTGATCCCGTTGTCTGTTTCCATTTTGGTATGATGGCTCTGCAGCTGAGCTCCATCTGGTCTTCTTGCTATATATGCTCTCATGCTGTTGTCAACAACCTACGGTGCTTTGTTACCACAAATGACTGAGCTCATTTTTCATTTGACACATGTACTAATATGTTTTCATACTGTTTATTTATAAGGTATATTGTGAATATTGAAGTATATTTCCTGTAATGGCTTTTTTTTTTTTTGCAGTTGTTTTGAAAGAGGTTTTGATTGACTTTCCATTCTCTTGGCTCTTGCATTTGATTGCAGCTACTGTTGCTGCAGCTACTACAGAGATTTGAATACTCCACATTTTATCATCTCCACCCTTTCCCCATCATCCAACTCCCGGCTGCAGTTTATTTCCCCACGGTGAAAAAAAAAAAATGAAGGTATTACCCTGACTTCTACTTCAGCTTCGCCGACTTTGTTGGTTTGAAGTCAGATCCCAGAGCAATTTGTGTTGTGCTGTCTTCACATTAATTCTTTTCCATTTCAGAGAGAAGCACAAGGTTGACCATGAAAAAAAACAACTTTATTTTACAGAATCGCTCAGGTCACTGAGCAGAGCCATAATCTCTCTGAACTTTGTGAAATATGTTTGCACACTGGAACCAATTAAAAAAAAAAATTAAATTGAATCAGACTGTATTTTGTTTATCTTCTCCGTGGCTGACGACGAGAACAGCCGTAAAAGGATTTCAAAATACCACAAATCTTTTACCTATAAACACATTCATTCCATAGCAGCTGTTTGAAATGTCTACAGTGACATGAATACTCAGTTGGGACCCATCTGTCATATGTAACAGATTATGTACTGTAATTATATATTACAATCCAAGCATTCTTCGGATTGACCTAAATCTTATTGAGTTTGTCCTAATCTGCACTTGTTGAACTTAAAAGCAGATGCAGCATGTCTTATATTTAACTGTTTTTGCCCATTTTTAATCACATATGGGAAATGGTTGTTGCTCCAATGCACCAGTTAAGTGTCATGTGTGGAAAAGTGTTTGAGTCTACTCTAATTATCTAAATTTAAGACCCTGTGCTGAGTCTGGGTTTCAGGCTGTCACAAACAAATCTGATACACACTTTTGAAATGATTTGTATATATATTTATATTGAACACCGATTACACAGAGCACATGAACACGCACGCACACACACAGGCTGTGGTTTCTCTCACATTGGGAAGATGATCTGCTGTCACGCGAACTGGAGTCTCCTACAATATAATATTACAGCTGTGTTTTTACTGTGTAGGAAAAAGGCCATGTGGGTAATGTGTTACAGGTTTCCCCCAATTTTAGACACACACACACAAAAAAAAGTCTGCACACAATTGTGAAAAAAGAAAAAAAAAGAGAAAAACATGAATCCAAAATGCTAAACTCTGAGTACAATTCCTGGTCACGCTCAGATAACATTTTAAATTACAGTTTTGCAAGTCTCCTGACAACATTTGGAACATTTTGGCCACCTAGATACACTGATAACCAGTGTACAACCCTGATTACGAATTAGTATTGTTCCTTTTGTACTTGAGCAAACTCAATTAAGGAAACGCCAGTCCTGTCAGAGCGTAGAAGAGGCCTCAAGTCCCTCACACTATTTTCTCTTTTCTTAGTAGTGTTTCACATTGTACTTACAGGGAAGTTACTGATCTTTGGTACACATTATGTAAACCAGCTAACATTTGAGTTGCATATACATGTACCCACATTTCACTGAGCGCTTTTGATGGTATGCTGCTTTGGATTCATCACGTCAGAGTTTATTTGATGCTCTGTAAGACAGAGGCATATAAGAGAGATTTTAAAGGTTCAGTGTGAAACAGTTGTAACATCCAACAGACTGTAACAAACGGATGACTCTTCCACTCACCCCTGCCTTTTTTTCCCCAACTGCTTCAAGAAACTACGGTGGCCTCTGATTACCAGAAAGGAGGTCATTGTTCTTTGTTTGCATAGTTAGTGTGAAATGCACGCTCTGGTTGGTTTGTTCATTCAGGCCGCTGTAGAAACAAGACGACAGCACAACATGGTGGCCGCTGTAAAGAATAAAGTACATACAAAACAAGTGATTGTACACTTACACAGTGATATGTATGGGTAGCATATTCAATTTCAGTTGATAAACCCTCATTAATGTTACACAAATGACCTTTTAAGTGCTGTGTTTCTTTGACAAAGTTGTTAACTCTTTTCACTTTGTGTTTATAGTTTTGAAAAAAATGGAGCCACACTTGACGCATGCGGCTAGTACTGTTGCCTCACTGCAAGAGGGGATGCTGGTTTGCATCCCAGTTTGAGCTTTTCTGTGTGGAGTCTGTACATCATACCTGTGTGTATGGGTTTTCTCCAGGTTCTCCGGTTTCCTCCCACATGAGACGTGCAGAGGTTATCTGAACATGTTGGCCCTGCAGTGGACTGGGCGACCTGCCCTGATTTTCACCCTACATCATCTGGGATTGGCACCAGCACCCACCGTGATCCTCATGTGGAGGATAAAGCAGTAGACAAAGGATGGATGAGCCACTATTTCTGGAAATGTGTCCCATCCAGTGACAAGAGAGGATGCTTTCAACTTGTAGGAGTGAGTATACACTATACCTGTGAAAACCTGAGGCTCACGTAATAGTTTGTGTGGTTGCAGTTGTATTTATGTGTGCACACACATGGAGCTGTTTGTTTGCTGACACAGCAGGCAAGATGACAAACCAAAACAGGTACATGACTCATTGCTGCAGTATTTGAGCAGAGGAAAAGGGCCAAAGATTGGTGGAGGATAAAAAGCTTTCGTATTCTCTTCACCAGGAGCAAAATCAGGGCATTCAAGCACAACATTTATTTATGTCATTTCTATTATCTTCCCTATTATCCATTTTTTCCCAGGCAGTATTGTATAACTCTGATATATGCACGAACTAATTTCCTCTGCTATTGCATCTTGGTGAATCAAATCAGGTCAGGATGTAACAGAGGAGGTTTATTCTCTCTTGCAGAACAATGTGGTGGAGAATACAGCTGGAAAAACTCTGCTCCTGTGATCTTTCAGTAATACCAAACCAACAGAAGCAGATTTCCTCCATCATGAGCTTTCTACAGATAGTATTTAAACTTGCAGAGGAAGTGTGGGTACATTTATGTGAGCTCTGTGCTTCCTCAGCTCTGATTAACAATGATTACACTCTGGCTGTTACTTGATGAGTCTTTGTGTGGGGAAAAAAAAAAAAAAAAAAAAAAAATCAAATGACCTTTTGGAGCAGTAAAAGCTACTTCAGAATGGGAAAACACCTTATGCAACACACACTGTATATATTTATGTACAGGACTGTGCAGCAAATATACAAATTAAATATTGTTGTATGTATCCCATGTTGAGTAATGGTTCTCTGCTGTTTCTAAAGGGCATAACTCCGGTTCCTGCTGAACTGAGCCAGTGCTTGTTTAACATCTAACTGTAATCAGCTCAGTAGGCACAGGAGGTTGAGCCCAGGCACCTGCAACACCCCGTTGTCACCACAAGGGGAAGTAAACAACATGTACAATGGCACAGGAAGTCCACATAATTTAGACCAGAGGCTCCCAAACTGTCAGCCTGAAACCCAAAAGAACCCCCACAAATCAAAACCTGGGAGGGAAACAAACAAAACAGTATTTTCTTTTTTCATCTTTTTTTTTTTCACTCCTTTTCACATGGGAAAAAAAATTCACAAGACTTGCACTGATTTTGTGAAATATTTCTTTATTTCATTTCACCTTCACACATCAAACACTTTAAGGCCTCTCCACTCCATTTTAAAGGCTTTGAGCAAACATGTAAAAACTCCTGTATTTTATGTTCTTTATCTGTTTTCATTGAGGAAGTTACATGAGCGTTTTTTTCCTCAATGGAAGTGGAATTGTGACTCATTTCAGGTGGTAGCTTAAATCGGATAGATAACACCGATGTGTCTGTCTTATGTTAAAGATTCTCCTCTTTCCTTGGCTCTTTAGTGTCAGTTTTTTGTTAAAGTTAGTTACCAAAAATGGGCATTTAAAATTCACTTTGAAGGGTTGAGTCACTGACTCACAAGCCATTTCTACAGCTTTGTTGTATTTGTGCTGAAATTAGTTGTGGTTTTCTTATTATATTCTAATACAGATTTTTTTTTTTTTTTTTTGAAGATTATGATGGAGTGACTGCTGTAAAAATAAGACAAACAGTTTTGGTACCATGGAGACAAGACAGACAAAAAAAGAGAATCTCAATAAATCCCGTATACCAGGGTAGTTAAATGTCTTTCAGGCCCCCTACTGGGCCTAGTGTCGTGTACAAACATACCTTGTTATTGTGCATTCAGTACTAAGTTACTCAAAGAATACACAGGTTTATATATTCCTGTTTTTAATTTGAATATGTGCAAGGTTTTGTGAGTATAAACATACCTTATTAACTTATATCAAGGGCAATAGCCTTAAAATTTATGGGGAGAAAAAAAAAAAGATATATACTGTATATATATATGTCTTTTTTTCCACACATATAAACATAATAATGAACGCTTTGTGAGTTGCCATTGAGATATATTTTTGACAGTGTTTAACAAAGCTTTTAAAAACAATGTTGATGTGTGCCATCATGAAACATTTATGAAACACATTTGTTTGTACACACACACACACACACACACACACACACACACAATCAGCGCTTTCCTTTCATGACCACCCAGACAGTAAATGAGCTCAGGGTTCACAATTACATTGCTACTTGTTTTCCCAATGGGACACTTCCTGTACTTCCTTCCTGTATGAGTAAGTCCTCCCTGCCACTCTCCTGCCTTCTGCTCTCCTCCTCCACCTCCTCCTCCTCTCTTACCCTTCGCTCTTTCTTTCCCATCCTGATCCGCTTCGTCTCTGTGAAAGCTGAAGAATAATGCTGCTCTTCTGTCTGTTATCAAGAAAGGATAAGAAACAATCAGAAGAATGTGAGCGTCTTTGAAAGTGATGTGCCCTACAACATAAAAAAAAGGTCTTGTATCACGGTCGTCGTTTGACACTGACCGAACGCCATAAACTATTGTGTGTATTCCGAGGATGAACCACACGGACTAACAATACCTCCTTTTAAAAATCTCTTACAATGCTGTCCAGTGGATTTGATTTTCATGTCTTACAGTTGTTAAAAGGAGAAGATGGCTTGCAGGGAGCGGAACTTAGCCACTGTGAACACAGGCTTTCACTGAACTGTTCACGGAGCGAGCTAAGTCCTGCACCGCCACAAAACCCTGGACAAACACATGACATACTGGAGACACACCGGTGACCCTCATCTGTGTGTGTATTTAATGCAGACGCTGACCATCTAAATAACATAAGCAAGTAGATATAGCTTGGTTTTCAACAAGAAGAGGCGGAAAGAGCTGGTCCTGCTCTAGCAAAAGAAAACAAAGACTCCCTGCCTTCGCCTCTGATTGTCACCAATTAAGACTTTTATACTCACAAAGAGTGAGCCATAAATCCTTGTGATTACAATGAATTTGGTAATCAACATAGACTTGACTAAGTTACTGATTCTAACTTAAGGTGTAGTTTTTGTAATTTTTTTTTTTTTTGCGTGGATTAAAAAAAAAAAAAACATGAGAGGGTCATTATCAGGCTTTTGCAGAAACTGGTGACGAGCTGAACATTTAAATCAGGCGTGCTGGAGCAGGAAAACATCTAAAACACACAGGGCAGTGGCTCCCCACGATCAGGACTGAGAAACACTGACTGTTTTACGGTGCTTTTCCACTATACAGTGACAGCCCACCTGGGCTCACCTCTACTAATTTCTCTTTGCTTTTTCATTAGGATAGTACCTGGTACCTGCTGGTTTTTTTTTAGTACCTGCTCTGGCAAAATTCCAAACAAGCTGAGCCAATACTAAAATGTGACGGTAACAGACTGCCAGCAACTTATTGGTCATAGAGTGCCATCACTGGAAGAGTCATGAGTGCGACGTTTGACACAGGAATCAAAACCAAACAAAGCCAAACCGTAGATCAGACTTAAAAATCTCCAACATTTAACAAAGAAAGTTGTACAATCTTAATATTTAACAGAGGAGTCTGGTGTATTTAGCGACAGCACTGCTGAAAGCCGGCGATCGTGAGCCGCATCACAACCCATTTGGCCGTATTTCAATTCAGTGACTGTGCGCAGGAAGTACTGATCGATTCGGAGCACAAATCTTTTTAATTAATTGGTTCTTATGATTCAGTTCACCCAAAATAACTGCTTTGCCCGTCACTAGTTTGTGTGTTTGTGTCGCATTTAAAATGGCACAAACACACAGCAGTTTTGCACAGCCATGCTGTAACGACCCCCTCCCACGCTGAGGAGGTACTATAGTAATGGAAAACACAAGTAATGGTAAGTTATCTGTTTCCCTCTGAGACATTTTTCCACTCTTTATGCAAAGCTAAGCAGAACTAATTCTGCTGGTAGCTTGTTAAAATGCAGATGTAAGACAATTATTCTTTTCTGCAAAAAAGACTGATTATAATATTTTCTAAAATGTTAATATGTTGCTTCAAGGTGTAAAAAATTAAATGGATTCATTTGGGAACTGTTGTTATGTTGTTAAATATGTATATATATATATATATATATATATATATATACATATTTAAAGGCAATGACTTTGACACTGGGGGTGTTGCAAAACAGCCGTCAGGTATAGGAGACGGGTTTTCGGTTAAAGCTGGTTGGAAATCCCTGGCAATGTGATTTATATTACATCACGACCAAATCACTCCGCCAGGAATCCCTCCAGCTAAACCAACCACTGGTATCCTGTTAGGGAAGATGGATGGAGACACAGGGAGGAGGAGGAGGAGGAGGAAGAGAAGGGGGAGCAGTGAGTGAGTGAACTGCAAGTAGGAACAAAAATAACCGAAAAAGGGTTACATTTAAAAAACAAATCCAAACAACACATGTTGCCGAGAGCACAGGTCACAGACGAGGACAGGGAGAAAGCAAAGAGTGCAGGTGTTTATCTGAGCTCACATCAGCAAGACAGAGAGCATTTACTCCCTCATCAGTGTGTAATTATGGGAAACGCACACACACACACACACACACTTACACACACTTAAATGCTAACACATGCAAAACCAGACAACACATATGAGTTTTCTTTCACTGATGCACCTGGACAAACATCTATACATTGGTTGTAGGCAGATTTACTGATGAGCATTTGTGAGTGTGTGTGTGTGACTGTGTAAATATGAATTTGTCTCAGATTTATGAGTGCAAATCAGTTCAGGATTGTTACCTTGGTCACAAAAGAGGAAGTGATTTACACCAACTGTGCAAAGCTGAAATCCACCCCCAGCATTGACAGCTTCTCTCGGTGACAGCCTATAATAGGGTTCCCCATGTTTTTTGCCTCATGACCCAATGTTTTAGTGAAATTCGCAACAAAAAAAGAAAACATATAAAAGTTTAAAAGAATTAAACATGATTTGGCACAGCAGGAATTGTTAACTCTCCTGCCCAAAATGAAAGAATAATGAACAGCATTCTGCAATTCCCTGAAATGTTTTCTTTTGTGTAATTACTTCAAAAGCTCCATTGTTTCAAGTCCTTTCATTTATCTTAATATAGTTTGTGGTAACCATTTGCAGCCTGTAGATAAGTTTTTCATTCACTGCAGAGAAAGCTACATGTGTTGTTCCTGGATTTGTTACCACAGGCTTCCTGTGATGAAGTGCTTGAATGAGCTAGTGAAGAAAGAAGGACTGTTGACAAACCAAGAGGAGCTCATGAGCCTCAGCAGCAACCATGTAAATTAGGCAAAGAGACATCCATTACACCAAAGATGGCACTCGACTCACAACGCTCACTTCAGCAAATGGGTCTTGTTCCTTTGAAACATACTCCTCACTGCTAAAAAAATAAAACCTAATTATGAATACGATGTCAACCTCAATAGACAGGGCTGAAAAAGAGTCAGCAAACCAGAATAAACAATAGGCTTCATTTTTTCTGCCTATGCCAGACAGAGCTTTTAAAATTTCTAATCTGGATTATTTCAGATTTATTTTTCTCAACTCACAGAGTGAGATTATCTCTTTTTATGTCTGCTAACACTTGGCACACACACATCTTGACAACCAGCACATCACATTAAAAAAATAATAATAATTTTAGGCCTTTTAAAAACTGCTAAATAAATAATCATATAAACAGATATACTTGATAGCAGATTTGCATTATTATTATTATTATTATTCACATACAGTGGTGTGTCACAGCTGATACACTGAACCGCCCCAAGTCATTTTTATTATTAATGTACAATGTAGCAGCGACTGGTCATGCCCGTCATTTTTGCTCGCATGTTTTAATAAAGGAGGAAGCGCTAAGACTCAAGTCTAAACTTGAATGCACCACACCCAGGATATACATTACACTATATGAATGAACAGTGTTCCAGAATTTAAGCTGCTGTATTTTTTTTCCTCAAAAATTGATTGAATATTAATGTGAAAGAAGTCATTCAATGCCACTAATGATTATTTCCATTATTGATTCATCTGGCGATTAATTTCTTCAATAACCTATTAGTTATTTGGTGCATAAAATCATGTAAAATGTGCATCTGTGTTTCCCAAACTTCAAAATGGCACATGAACCAAAGATAATCCTTTTCGGTGACACAGTGGGGAAAAATAAACCAGAACATGCTCACATTATAGAGGCTGAAATCCCAGAACTGGATTTAATTTGACTAAGAAAGCACTCAAACAAATTAACTGATCAACAAATTAATTGCCAGTTAGTTAGTAATAAATTCATAATCAATCATCACTGCCTAAGTAACAAGCCCACAGATAGTTATAACCACACCCTACATGTCCTTGTGGCATCATCCGCTCATCGTTCAGCAGGTTTTTCTCCTTTTACTGCCCCCCACATGGCAAAACAAACTCTTAAAGCAGGTTTCATTGCTCTACACTAGCGATTACCATGCTGTCGGACATCTTATCAATGTCTGACTCATTTAGTTTCTGTGGAGCAGTAGTTCTGTTGTCTGTCTCAAACTTTCACAGCTGGCTGACAATAATAGCCTCAGGCTGGTCTGTTTCTGTGCTCACAATTGACAGCCAGTCACACTAACACAATTAGTCTGCGCTGCTTTCCTCTCTCTCTCTCTCCATCCACGCATCCATCTCCCTTGCACTCTCTCCGTCTGTTAACTGCCAAGCTGGAGTGGTATTTTTGGATAGTGATGTGCACTGATACAGTCCCACTGAACCGGATTAATGGCGGCATGAAGTGACCATCATGTACTGTCAGGCTGCCAGTTCCATCTGTACAATATTTCTAGTTTGATCCAATTTTATGAGGGGGAGAACACACCTAAAATGACGCACAGCAATTTGAAGTGTGTGCGGCTCCAAAAACACGTTCACGTGTCAGCATTAGGATGAAGTCTTCCATTTTACACCGGTATAAAATTCACCGTGTCTGTCTGACAGCTAAATGAGCAACAATTGGCCTGGTCCACGTCCAGGCGGCCTGAGCTCCTCAGTAACAGCAGGAAGTATGTACATGACTAATGTCCTCCACGGCTTTTTTTCCCCCCTCCCATTCTTCATTCTTCATGCAACAAATAAGACTGAAGGGGCAAATCATCACCACCATAACGACACACAACAATGCAATAGTTTAAGCTACTTCCATTGTATTTTATTTTAAAATGAACTTGATTTTCTGTGTGTGACTTGTTGAGCACTTTGCACAAACGGTGCTGTATAAATAAATCAATTAATCACAAAAAAAATAAATAAACAGGCCTAATACTGTGCATGTATTATGTGAGGGATCCTGGCAACTGAGCCTAAATTTTCTAAGAAAATCTATTAGAAGAGTAAAAAAAAAAAATCCCTCACAGCCTAAGGGCGGTTGACATGCAGTGTCTTCTGCACGCACAGATTATTTTCTCTTGAGCCGCACATCATACGCACGCACAAATGAGAGCAACACGGTTGCTATGCACAGTTGCTTTGACACGCCTGTTTTTCTGGGTGGTCTGCATCTTACAGAGACGAAAATATCTCAACTTTTTGGAATGCAGCGAGTGCTTTCAACGCATCTTTTGATGCACATACAGGCCAAAGGAGAAGGTGAAAATGGTCACTGTCAACTTTGAAATAAACTCTGATCTTCCACACACACACTCACATCGAGCAGCAAAGCTGGTTTGAGAGAACTGGGTAACTGCTAATCAATTGTCTTCGTTCAGATTATTTCTCTTATTTTAATGAGTTAAGTAAGACTGGCCATCTGAACAACGCCCAGGTTTTGGTTGCTTAGTAATGACGGATGCAACAGGAGCACGCTTTAAAGTTTCATGTTTGCCGCAGTGTAAAATAAGGTCATGCTTTGCTCTCTAAATAGTACAAAAGTTCTGGTATGTTCTTTAAAATGACAGTTTGCAGAAAATAGCTCTCACGCACCATGATTAGTATCAGATGGAAAAACAATGTACGGCAAGGTCTGGCCCTAAAGTGCATCTATTCCATGTCAGCAGCTGCCACCCCAATATGATAATGCAAGAACCTGACACTCAACACACAGATTGGTTTTGTGTTGTGGGGAGCCCTTACAAAAGCCCAAACAGTGTCTTTCTCCTCCTCTGGTAACAATTTCACTCTGTGTGGACAGCTACCAGCCGCGGCCCTTCTCTTGTGATTACCCTGTGATTTTAACAGCCTCAGCTGTGCTGTATTTGGGCTAGACACTAATTTTGGGATGGGGGCCAAGGGCACACGTGATTGGGCGGATTCTGTCTGGGGCTCGCACGTGGATGGTTTGTCCTAGTTTGACCTATGGCATTCAGTCACCTGCCTGTGCAATAAAAACTCTAACTATTGGATGCTTGGAACAGTTTGCCACTTGCTAATAGTTTTCAAAGGTTTGGATGAGGATTCAGTAATTCTTGTCAACATCCTGCTCCCATCCAGAACCACAAGTGGTGGCGCCACAACGAAGGCCCTGGATTATCGTGAACCTATCAGAGGAGGAGAAGGTTTTCTGAGCCGCCGTTACATTTGGCTTGGTGCCAACTGTGGAAGGAGAGGCAAACACAGGAAGAGGGATATAATGACGTATGAGCAGACAGAGTGCACAATGACAGAGTGAATAGAAGAGACCCTTAGAGGAAAGAATGATTTAAAGGTCCCATAGAATGGTCTTTTTACAAAGAAAAATGTGTTTACTGAGAAACATTATCTTGTATTTATGGTCAAAAACCTCTCAGACTCTGCAGAGAGACTCAGTCTACAGGTGCTCTTTCTCTTCCTGTTCTCATCCATGCTGTTTCACAGAGAGGGGGAGCTCTCCAGAACACTGAGTCTCTGGTGATTGGCTAGGTAACCGGAGCAAATGGCCCCCCCCCCCAATGCTTACACTAGCCGTTAGCCGTTAGCACTTAGCAGCATGAAGTAGCTTCATCGCAGCCGCTCATTGTAGCTACTTACCTTTTGATCCAGAGTCACAAGAAACTGAACCACCTCCACAACCAAGGCTGCAGCGGGATGTTTCACAAAGGTAATCAGTATTTATTTACTCGGTGCTGTTAGAATCCTGAACACTGGTGCTAATAGCAGTGTCCCCCACCTGACCTCACTGTGTGTCTACGTGTGAGCTTCTTCACTTCAGGCCGTACCTGTAACTGTACCAGTTACTGTAAAAAGGCTCTTTTAAATGTTATTTATATTTTATTATTTAATGTTTTTCTGCACTACTTTGCCCATTTATTGTTCTTTTTTTTGTACATATATTCATAGCTAGCCGGTGAGAATAATTCAGTGAGGAGTAATTTTGTTTGTCTTTGTGAGGAAATGAGTATGTAACTGGAGTTCCTTCACACTGTGGTCTCTCTCTGTTTCTTCTAAAGTTAATGCATATCAGTGCACACAGTGATGGGAAACATCTGGTGCAAAGAAGTTCTGGAAAAGTAATATTTTGCCCAGTAGTAGTAGTAACTAAAGTGTGTGTGAAAAAAAGTTTAATTAATAACTTTTAAGGTTTTTTTGCCTAGTTCTGTTTGGAACATTGATAATTTAATACACTATTGAAAATATCTTGAAGTCTGTAAGTGGTCATTTTGAATTAAGCCAGTCCTCTCAATTTTGTCAATTACTGGCTGGAACTATAATTTGACAGTAATGAGACCACTCTATTTATGATGCAAAACACTTAGCACATCTACCATGCAGACTATGGGACTTTGAGGGGCAGAATATTACACAAGTATATTTTTAATCACATTTAATGAATACACATGTAACCTGAACATTAAAGGCCTGTTAAATCATTCAATATGGACGAAAGAATTAATGAAGAAATGACAATCATTTTCCCCCAGATTCTTTTCATTTCAAAATAGTTTCAAAAATATACACTGCAAGAATAGCATTTTAACTGTTCTCAGGTGTTATCGACATGAAGCTTATCACAGCTTTGTCAGCTGGTGCTGGGGCTATTTGAGTAGAAGTGTACGAATCGCCATCCTGTCCTCAGTTGTTCACTGGATACGCCAGGAGTTTCCTGATCCAACTGCCCAATATGTTGGCTTTTGTCCACCTCTTGACTGAAGCGGGACACATGGCAGGCGACCACGTCCACCTGGGAGGACAGACTCTCCGGGGTGGGGATCTTCTGCTGCTCCTCAGCAAAAAGAATCCAGGTTCTTTATAACTTCCTCAAACACCAGTCTTATCAGATCAGCCACATAGTCTGTAAAATATTACATTCAACACAAATAAATTTACTCACTTAATTATTAATTACCAAGATTTTAAAAACACATGAAGATTTCTCAGCAATTGTACAAAGTTAAAATGTTTTAAAATGTTTTTGTTATGAGAATAACTTTTGGCTGTGACGTAGTGAACATGGGGGTCGCTTTGCAGTGGCTTCTACTTTCTTTGACTCTGAATGTGACACCATGAAAACAGTTTGGCCTGACGCTGTTGTTGCCTGCTTGCAGCTTATATTTTCACTGTGATGCATGTTCACAAAGTACAACAACTATATAAACGTGAAGATGCAGATCAATGAGCCACTTCTTTATTTGGTTCTAAAAGTTATGATGCCACATAACTGTGCATTTGTGCATTTCACCCTATTGTGTATTTGTACATAAATATATACACATACTTTTTTCATGCCATATTTTCCTCAGCTCTATGTTTTGTATGTATTCTAATGTCTTTTATTGTTTTGCACATTAAAATGCATGGTCACACTTTAATTTCACTTTTTTTATACAATGCATGTGACAGTGAGTCTTGAATCTTGATTATAAGGCGTGTGTCACCTGCAAAAATGTTCTGTAGGAGAAAACGACATTCTTGAGGAGATACATGCAGGACCAAGCTGTGGAGGCCTCCACTGATGAAGCCTGGTAATGGAGCCTCATTTTGAGTGGCTGTTTGTTTGTTTTTAACCTGGTATATCCTAAAGATAAACGAAAAACAATATTATAGACCATGTAAACGTTATAAATTCAACAATGATTTCAAAGACATGAAAAGTTAGGCAGAAATATTCCAGAAAAACACACGAAGCATGCAATCAAGGGTTATTAATAAATAATTGTTCTATTGTATCTTCAATAACTTCATCGTTTTGTGCATGACAATGGAAACTGTTTACATGAGAAAGAATAAGGGCTCCAATAATTACTTCAGAACTCAGAAACTAAATATACTAGACTGTCTGAAACCCGCGCCAGTGTTACTGTCAGCTGTTCTTACACTTTCCAGAATGTAGGAATCAGCTTGTCACAATTAGCTGTTAGCCCACATTAGCCCACAATGCTACATGGGAGAACAAACATGCACACACACACTTATAATGTATTAATGTTTGAAATACTTATCTCCGTCATCAGGAAATCATCATGGATCGTCGAGACCGCTCCTTCCTTCAGGTTAAGTTTGGCGCTGAGTCTCCACGAAGGCGTTTAGCAAGATTAGCGGCTTACGAAGTGTCTAGTGATGGTTTTTACAGCTGACAACAGAATTAGGCTTCTGCTCTGAAGGAAGAGCTGCTGCGAACTAGTCGCATTTACTAGACACGTAACAAACACGGACTTTTCATGTTGGCAGAGCAGTGACGCCCTGTGTTCGCAGAAGTGGCTGAAGTGTAATGTATAGATACAAGAAGGACATGAAGATACACCAAAAAAAAAAAAAAAAAAGCAACAGAAATTTGATTTTCCAGTGAATGGGACCTTTAACTCTGTATAGCTCTTCACTATCTTTCCAAAGCCTGTGGAAAAATCAGCGTGCAACTTTAAGAACATGTTTGGACTTAAATCAGCAGAATATTGTTTGTGGGCACAAATCAGCCAAAGACAAAATTATCCCCGTCTCGCCTGTCTGTCTTCGCTCTATTGTCTTTTTGTCTGCGTTACCTGCACGGCCTTGTCAGATAAACCCGCGCGGTTCCCTGTCAAACCCACCAAACCAGAATCAGAATAAGAAATGTCTCATTACACTGAGGCATGATGAAACGTCAGTGGCTCCTCACATATCAGAGGTACGCACAAACAAATAAATAGGAGCGCCATGCATACATGTTCATTTAAAGGTACAGTGCATAAAATTGTGCAACACCCATAGGTGACGTTGCACGTTGCAGTTGAATGTCCCTCATGTCACACTTCTCTTCCAAGGGTGTTGGAGGTCCCGTAGCCTTCGGTTACAGATGTTTAGCTTTATTATAAAAACACCCAAAATGCAGTTCAGCAACTCCCACTCATACAAATCTAATATGGACAAATTTTGCAGCAGGCTCAGTCCATCTGATACAGTTGTGATCATCGGATTTAATGATCTGGACAAAGATAGGCGAAGAAAGGCTCCCCAGACTCAAAAATAGAGACGCACATTTCCCCCTCCCCCTTTTCTTTCTCTGTATTTTTTTAATTGCAATTTTATAATTATAGTTATAAACTTGGAATTTAATTGGGATTGTTTTAAATGAAGTTTGGTTCTGCTGTGTGCTATATCCTTATTTACTGTGATTTAAAAAAAAAAAAAGGTGCTGCCAGCTTAAAAACTAACTAACTAACTGAACTAACCTGAATACAGGGACTTTTTTTGTAGTCACCTTTTAGAAGGCAGTAGTTATACATGAGGATTAGATAACTATATACATTTTTAATGGCGATGTTATCAGTGTAACACCAGCTTGCACTGAGAGGTTAGTGGGTTTATAGTGAGTCAGCTCTTGCGCAGGAATTTCTAAAGGCTGGTGTAATGTTGTTGTGCTGCCACGGATGAAAAAAATATTAATTACAAGTGAAAACAAGTTGATGGTGTCTCCTGACATCTTCACTGCAGAGCCAAACCAGCCTGTCAGCCAAGAATCGTGGATGTTACAGATGAGCAACAGTCAAACAAACTAACTACAAAATATGAATTTTACTCTATCAGAGCAAAAAAAAAAAAAAATATTCTGTTTCCAAGAGTGGGTGCATCTGTGACTGATGTGGCTCTCAGCTCCTCAGACTCATGGGATCTATAGAGACAGCCGTGGGAAGAGGGAGGTCGACTGATAATCAACTGTTCAACGGTTTATCTCCATTTATGCATTACTTGACTCTATAATTATATAATATATAATTTATTAATTTGAAAAATAGACACTTTAGTCTAAAGCTAAACTCTCTTTTTTCATCAAAACCTTTGTAACTATTTGATTTGCACGTATTTATCATACATTATATCATACATGATTTGAAATTTTTTTAATGTATTTTTTCATTTGGTTTTATTTATTTTTATTTATTTTTACTCCTTTTTAGTTTGGCCAAGTTGTAACCACTATAGTTTAGCATTTGATTTGCTTTTAACTTATTTGGTTTTAACTTCCAACATCTGTATACTAATCCTCTGATTTAACAGTTAATCAGTTACTTTGAGCTGTCCTAGCTATTTTTGAATCCATGTTTTGATCCACTTCTTACATTAGTTAGCTGTTTTATCTTCATATCAAATTATATGAGTGGGTTTTTTTTTTTTTTGGCAGTGATGCACCACTGTTTAGGAAACACTGTTGGTCATGTTGTTTAATTTAAGACGCAAAAGAGCAGATGGTGCGAAGATCACGGTTGATATTTCCTGTTTAATTTATCAAGCAGTGTTTGCCTTTTTTTTTTTTTACAGCAACACATTTATGTATCTGAATGAAAGCAGTGACATAACAATAAATTGTTACGAAATTTATGTTAACTAATTAACAAAACATTCTTTGATCTTGTGTGTCTTTTTGTTCCCATGCTCATAATTAGTCATTTGAATTTAAAGTTTAGGGACTAGTGTTTCATAGTGTTTATTCTCCAACATGAACATAATGATTTTGTATGTAAAAAAAAAAAAAGCTCCACAGACTCCCCATTTGATGATTTTGCTGCCTCCAAATGTCCAAACATAAACTGTCCCATATATCTGTTTACAGATAAGGCCTCAATTGTCAACATATGCGTAAACTAAACAGAAAAGTCTAAAAATAACCGTAATTACAAACCATGGGACAGTTTACATTTGACTGTGACATAAATCAACACAAATAATTTGACTGAGGTTTGGCCACTGCAGCCAAATCACTTCTGTAGAAGTAATTTGTTGCCCACTAAATCTTTTGCAGACCACGTCCTGGCAAAGGTGGAGACAAAACAGCCCTTGGGGAGTAGTTAACTGTATTTACCTCTCAACATGGTACTGGCGTAATGTATGCCTTTGCAGCTTTTTAAAGGCCCTCGTGTGGACTCCAAATCCTGCATAAAGCCAGGACTTGAAAAGCCAAATGAATGCTTTGGGTGCTGAAACACAAACTCAATAGATCAGCAGAAAGAAATTAAATAAAAGAAAGAAAAAAAAATGAATGGAGCTGATTTAAAAAAAACAACAACTTAAACTCACTCACACTCACTCATCTTCTACCGCTTTATCCTCCTCATGAGCTGCATTATATAATTATTTTATTTGTATGTGTCAACTTTTAAATGAATTATTTAGATTGTAAAATGCAATAATTATTTAAAATTTAACATCTTTAGACTATTAATAAATTGATGCAGTGTTTTGCTTGAGTCAAGGCCCGCACTTTGACTTTTAGGTAGAAAAACAATGACTTTTTTTTTTTAATTAAATAAAGATGATTAACATATATATCAGTGCTGTAACATTATTTGGTTTCATTGAAGGCAGACAGGTGTGACCAGGCATGTTGCTATGCAAGAACTGAATCGTGCAATCCATAATTTCACATAAAATACAGTGTAATTTGAACTTAGAAATGATAAAATATTCACACTTTGTTTACATTGGTGTTTACATTTTTTTTTCTCAGTTTGGTCTAATTTTCTTTTCTTTTTCTACCCACTATTGTAAAAATGTATTAATTTGTGACAATCATGATTTACTTAACTTAAATAATTGCCACAATAATCTATTTCATGTGTAGAAAAGATTATGTCACATACTTATAATTCATGTTTAAAGGTATAGATATTAATAGACAATGAAACACACACACACACACACATCAACCTGCAGCAATCCACCGAATCCACAAAAACATAAGATGAGACCAACCTTGATCTAAGCAGCAGCGGCAGCAGCAGCAGCAGCAATCATACTTTCCCACGCATAAATGAAGGTATAGGGAGTTTATGGGCCTTGGAAAAATGCAATAAAAAGTCCTTCTGTGAATGCAGCCATCTGTGGAACTTTAAAAAGAGTACTTCCTGTAAACAAGACGAAGGAGAACAAATCCTCTCACTCTCCTCCAACACTCTGCTGCCGCCTAGATTTACCCTTTCATCTTTGTTTTCCTCACTTATTCCTTTGCTTTGCTTTGATGTTTGACTCTCTCTCTCTCTCTTTTTGCCTCTCTGATGCTTCTCCCGGTCTGCGTCTCTGTTACCACGTCGCTCCGTTTCTTCCTTCCTTGACTTGTCCTCAGAGCACTTCAGTGTCACAAATGTTCTATTAAAACCTTTTTATTTTATTTTATTTTAAATCAGGGACTTTGTTTTATTACAATAGTTGTTTTGTGATAATACTTATTCAAAACACTGATCAGAGTGCATTCAGATCTATTAAATAGGGTTTGTGCTAATTTTCAATTGCGTTAATGCAATTTGTTCAATTCAAGTTCACAGATTCACATTCCAGGCTCAATCAAAGTTGATGCTTGGACATAGTCTCAATACACATCCACATTTTTTTTTTTAATTATTTAAACGGATGATGTGAAGCAGTTTTACAAGGAAAGCATACTGCGCACATTTTGCACATAAGTTTATGGCGACAGAAATGCTGCTAAAGCAACACGAATTACAGAGGCCACAAAGCGTTTTAGTGCAGTTTAAAATTTTAAAATATTTAAAATTGAATTACCTCAAATAGTAAAGGACACATATTCCCTACTTGCAACTGATACGGAGAAATAAGAAATCATACTGCAGACACTCTGAGTGCAAACCTCACAACAGAACGTATTTTCATGTCAGCAGCAATTTTACACAGTGACATGCTGCTGCTGCTGCTGCTGCTGCTGCTGCTGCTGCTGCTGCTCTTCTACAAGCCCTTTGTTCAGTGCGTGAAAGCAGTCAAACCAACTGTGGACAGTTTCCACACACTCGCTCTGACACATCAGCTGAGGGCAGGTGTGTTTTTACAGACTCCAGTTTTCTGGACAGTATCAGTCTGGATTTTACTGCTCACTGAGGAAACCCAGACAGATTTGAAAAGTTCAATGGGCAGGCAAAGAGTCAAGGGAGACCAGTGTGTGTGTGTGTGTGATTGCAAAGGCAGGTCAGGTGGAAAAGACTGGCTGCTTCCTACATCTGTGCCATCTTTTAACGTATAGCCAGAGGAAGGAAGAGAAAGTAAGAGCAGAGAAACCACATGGTGTGACTTTCATTTTGCATTTGTAGGTCCTCTGTTTGCAATGCTTCATCTGAATTTGAAGACTTTACTGTATATCACTCCAGTCTAAATGACCATCAGTGACCCTGAACATCATCTCTTTCCTGGAAAAAGCAAATGTGTGGAAAAACGGTGAGGAGAGCAGAGGAAGGCCAAAGAAACGGTGAAGAAGTTTTCAGTCCACACAATGGAAACCTTTTAAGTTTAGGCTTAACAAAAAGGAAAGACATACAAAAACCAGCCACAGAGCCCAAAACACATTTTAAACGTAAATGTAAAAGGTGTTCTTATAAAACTCCTACAAAAAAGAAGCTTAGCAGCATTAAAAGAGCATGAGTTGTACATGTATTTTAGCAGGTGTGCCTAATATTTACTCGCCTACCGCTGTCACAACCATCGGCTTTCACATCATGCAAATCCCTGTCAGCACACAAAATATTTAACCAAACTGCCTCATGACAAATGAAGGTTAATGTGGGAAAAAGTGCGACGCCACTGTGATGCTGCAAATAAACGTATTTCGTCTTTGTCTGGTCATGTTGCAAAATCCAGCCTTAACCGCTCACAGCGTGGCGAGAGAGCGTTTCCTGTCTAAATGAGAGCTATCAACCTAAATGATCACATGGATCCCTTGCCTGAGGTTGTAAATAAACAGAGACAAAAAACACAAATGGAAACGCTGGCATGAAACTTTCATGATGGCATGTTTTAAACTGACAAGATGTTTACATTTGACTGCATTTTAACTTTGCAAACTTTTCAAATGGTTTAACCCAATAAACCCACAACATTCCACAGGAACAAGCCATAAAATGCACAGACTCCCTCACCTCTGTTCTTTTTCAACAACAGCCAACACCTGCACACTTCACTCACCTCTTAAACCTCAGAGAAGCAGGAAGAGTCTTTTTATACTCACTCGGGTTTGAGTGCAGGCAGTAAAGAAACAAACTAAGAAAGAAGAAGAAGGAGAAGAGGCCCTGATGCCTCTACACGCTTTCACCGAAGAGAGATCCAAAAGTCATGGACAAACACAGGTCACAGAGGACGAACATGTTGCCTCCAAAAGCCTCAGAGTTCAAGCTCAGACTGTGCTCCGAGCGCTGCTTTGCTCCACCTCCTCCAAACTCCTCTTTTAGCTGAAGGGTGTGGATTGATTCAAAGCTCTGACTAAAGAGAGTCCACATCATTCACCCAAGTTTGCCTCTTGAAAAAAACCACACCCAGAGAGAGAGAGAGAGAGAGAGAGAGAGAGAGAAGAAAAAGGCTGAAGTTTTCCTTAAATAACAACAGTGGGGTGAAGTTTTCCTTAAATAACAACAGTGGGGGGGGGGGGGGGTGAGGAAACTTCTGGTTTCAGGGTCACCCAGAGCCCTGAAATAACCAGCCAGTGGTCCCTGTCCTGAACAGACAATTACGACACAGAGCAGCGGTCGTTTCAGGATGTTTACGTTATTCGGCAGAGGCTCTGTACTTTTTCACATAGCAGTAGGCGTACGGTGGGCCCCGACGTTAAACACCAGATTACCCAGATAAAAGGGATCAGTTTGGAAGTGGGCTTGTGTGTGTTCGTGCCTCCACGCGCTCGCCTGCGCGTCCCGGCTGCATGGCATGTACGTTTGCAAACATGTGCGTACGTTCACGTGTGTTTGAGTAGGCACGGCTGTAGCGTGGGGCTCCGCTGCGCCTCCATGCTAATGGCTAACAGCTGCCATCTCTTTCCTGTCTGAGTGGGTATACAATCCATGCGACGATGCAGTAATCATACAGTACTGCCTACATCTGTAAGCAATCCTCCTGCCCCTGCTGTTTATTTGATCTCACTTTATTATAACATAACATAAAGTCCTCTGGTGGCAGCTTTCATCCGAGGGGTTTTTTACAATGCTACGAGTGCAAAGGGTAGCCTGGCTGGAGTCTGGCAGTGTCTATGATATACCTTTTTATAATCAGTCGGTTTAAACAACTTAACGTCGTCAAAAGCACACTTGGACCAATAATTCTTCCTTTCCTAAACATGTAATGCTGACGTATTTTGCTGCTGTCCCCTAAAAAATATTGCTTTAAGTAATAGTGCATACAATTTATTAAGTTAATTTAGTCTTTATACTGTATTCCTTTTTTTGTCATACTTTCGTGTATTTCCGTGTTTGTGGAGGCCAAAGTGACTTTCTGGTGACACATCTGTCACATTTCTGTGGATATACGTATTTTGCATTTGTCATCCAAACCATCTCAAAGTTGGCACTGCACACACTGGTGCCCATAGTGAGTCACCGACCAAATTTGAAGCCCGTCGGGCAAAGTGTTGGTCAGCTATGCCGTGAATAGACAGGCAGTCTTTACGTTTTGCAGATCTGTTTTGAGTCTTGTTTAGCGACTCTGGCACACTTTCAATCTCACCTTTTTATTCAAATTTAGTTCGTCATGTCTGTCATATCAGTAAGATGTCTGACAATGTCGCAGGGATGCAAAGCAAATGTACCCACAGGGTAAAAAGTATTTTTCAGCTTCCCTTGTCTTTGGCAGCACAGCTCATTTATTCCTACTGAAGATGTAAAAACATGGCACAGATATAGTAGGCCTGGGTTTTGAATATTAGCAATAACAATTCCCTTCAAGAGGAAACTTAAAAAAACAGACAAGTTACGGTACATTTGTAGGGAACTGTTTTCAGTTGAGGATTACAATCATTTAGTATTCTTGGGAGAATGTTATGTAATGTAGCCCGGTAATGTTTTTAGTCATACATGTGTTTCTTTTATAGTATTGGTGCAGCAACAAAGGTCTGTTTGTTCCAATTACAGTTTGAATGCACAGATAGCGATAACAAAAATCCATCCTTTTTCCAGACTTTTCCTTTGATAGTTGGACATTACAAAGAGCTTCTACAGTCAGAGGGTTTGGGAAACTCTTACGGACAAGTGCTAATTTGGCTCATGAGATGTTATTTTAGCTCGTGTTCTACAGGGAATTGGAGTTTGACTTTTGGTCATGAAAACAGTGGAGACGTACATTCGATATTGCAATTGGGTACGTATGACCTCTATTAGACGTTACATGTATTTTCTTTCGATTAACTGATTTTGATTTCCTTGCTGATAACTCAAGGGAATAGTTATTACTGTTTCTCCTGCACTGTTGTGCATCTCTGCATCCGTGTAATATAAAAATACCTTATAAGGCTTGTATTTTATTAGTAGTATTTTATTATCAGTGACTCAGTATGGATTTTTTTCCCCCTTTTTTTCTTTGCATGCAAATTGGAGTAAAACAGTTATTAAAAAAAAAAAAAATCCTGTCTGCACTTGTAGAAAGAATTATTTCCACACCAAAGTAGACCCAAGACTGCTGGCTTTGTAGCAACAGTGTGAACGCAAACAACTTTTCTCACCTTCTTAATATTTCTTTTCCTCTTACTTATGTTAACAAGGCAGTTGTGACAAAGGTCACATTTGTCACATTTCAGGAATAATCATTCATAAAAATGGCCGGCCAAACCGGGTAGTCTTTGGAAGTCAGCCAAACTGGGTAAAGTTTGTCCACTGGTTTCTATTTATGGCCAAATATTATGTTGCTAGGGAACAGTCAGCTCTATTGGACTTATCAAATTAGCATCAGCAGCTTAGTGAGTGGCAGCGGAGTACTGTATATGCTGTCCTCTCACCGAGACAGTGACTCATAGAGAAACACAAACAAATGTTCCAGGGAAAGATACAAAAGCTTCCATTGGAAGTTTAAATTAACACAAGTTAATTTAATGTGCCTTTATGGACGCTGCTTTCTCACAGTATTCTGGAAACAAACTATACAAAATAAAAAAATAAAAAAAAAAGTCCTTGTTTGGCATGTTGCCTGAATGGCAAGTGAAAACAAAGGACGCCTTCGCACACACGATCACTGACAAGGGAAAGACGGCCAGACAGGCAATCCCACCAGGAACACTTTCACCTGTGCTGCAGACGCAAGCAAGTGCTGGGAGAAATGTGGGAGCATGGCGAAAAACAAGAAATGGATTTCCTTTGACATCTCCAACAAACACTTCCTCGCAGTTTTTCACAGTGGCACTGACAGGAGTGATTTTTTTGTAAAAGAACGTTTACTGTGAACAGTACATACTTTGTGTGTGTGTTCCTTTTGTCCCGTGTGTGTGTGTGTGTGTATGTATGAATGAGTCATCCTGGAGTGACCCCACCCAACGTGGGCGGTTGATTTGGCGGCCCCGGAGTATTTGGCCTCTGTCAGTGTGCCTGTCCCAGAAAGAGCTGCTCACATAACTGGCCTCTTTGTTCCAAATGTCACTCCCCTCAGAGGAAGAAAAGAGATCCCGTCGCTGCTGCTTCTTGTGCCCTTTTCTCATGTCTTTCCCTACTGTTTTATGCCCCAAAACACAAAATATGACTGATGGCCAACTGTCACTCTGGTGGAATACACAGCTAATAGCATCATTTCCCGTGTCATATTAAATAAAGCAGCATCTGGGCTCATACTCTGGGAGCTTATTAGCCCTTTAAAGAAATACAGTTACAATATCAAAAACATTATCTGTGGAAAAAAAAAACAAAAAAAAAAATTGTTGTTCCTGTTTCATTTCTCTTCTGGGTGTGCATTCCTCTAATGCAATCCCGTACATGGCCGACCAAAATGCTGCTTTTGATGCAATGTCTAAAGTAGCCTTTTTGTTTGTTTCTTTATTTCCTTTTTTTCTCCTTCACCGCATTTGAGCTGAGAATTACGTAAAGGTCAAAATCAAACTCCGGCGTTGTACTGCTTTTGAGGATAATCAGGTTATGTTATTCGAATCCTCAGGGTTTAAAACCACTTTCATGTTTCGACTATAACCTTCTCCAGTGTGTAGCATCATAACCGCACTTGTAATTTATTCCAGCTCCAGTTTTATTGCACATCATTAAGCCTTTGGTTCCCAGGTGATTTATTGTAACTAAACTAGGGCTGCAACAATTACTTGATTAATCGATTAATAATAGATTATTTATCTATTTCTAAATTAATCATCAAATACTTTATTAACAATCAATCTATAATCTATAATCTGAGTTCATTCTAAATAATTAAAGCAAGTTCTCACGTTTTTCTTTTCACGTTGAGTCTTAAATGTGAGTATTTTCTGGTCTCCTTGCTCCATATAGCGAAGAAATCATTAAAAGTGAGAACATCGTCATTATCAGGTTTTGAGAAACACCGATCAACATTTCTCAGCATTTTCCGACATTTTATGGACCAAACAACAATAACGGAGAGATTAACTGGTCTTCTCTAAACATTAGTCGTGTGCAGTGTCTCAGCTGCTCTGAGAAAGAGAGTGAGACAGCTGGTGATCATTGTGCAGTGTATGCAACTAAATAAAACGTGGAGTAAAACGCAACTTTTAAAAGAAGACTACAGATCTATCGCTAAGTCAGGAAGTGAGGTAAAATTAGACAAATAAATAATATATGACGCTGTAAGTAATAATTCCTCTGCTTCTCTAAACTCCAGTGGAACTCAAAGTGAAAAATGCTGTTGCAGTATCATGTCTGAAAGCATTTTTTTAAACCTCAGGCTTATTGTACTACTTTATATTTTAAATAATCAAATAAATCTAAAGGTCAGGTTCGTCAACTAACTTTCTTTGTACGCACTTGATTTCCGATCAAAAGACACTGGTAAGAGTTGCTTTAATTTTAAACATGTGATAAAAATGTTCGAAATCACAATAAGAACACTACACTACACTGCAATAGTTCTTCGCCACAATAGATATTTGTTTTGCTTTTTTTTTAGTTTAGTTTTTTAGTAAACGCACTCAAAAGGGAACTGTCTCCTTCCTAAATGCCAGTAGAGGAGTTTGCCTTTCTGTGTTTATTCTGCCAGTGAGTCAGTGTCAGGATCACTCCATAAACTCATGTAGCAGAACGTGAAAACCAAGTGAAACAGCAGAAGTTTTCTTTTAACCAAAAACAGGACGTGTTGGATTTGTGGCACATACGACAAACCCAACACGTCCTGTTGTTGTTTCAAAGTAAAAGCGCTCCGCAAAACAATGGGGTTGCACACCTGTATCTTTCATCGACACAATGTAGGATTTCAATCTTCAACAAAAGAATGTCTCCTAGATTGGTTTGATGATACATAAACTTACCAAACTTAAAACCAAACAGGGTTATGGAGAGTGAATAAGAGGGAGAATATTGGTCCTGCTTTTACTCCCCTAGTGGAAGGAAACTCAACTGAGGGTGACTTGGTCCGGTCACTCTTGGACTAGTAAGTGTAAATAATTTGCTTGTCATCTATGTCTAGTGCGTTTGAGCTTGCCCTGTGTCAGGCCGTGTCATCTTAATGCTACCATCCTCTCATACAGTACATCTTGTTCATGAATCAAGTGATTCAAACAATGTGCAATAGGTTATATAGGTTTGTGTGTTGTGTGTGTGTGTGTTTTTTTTTTTTTTCACGGTATGATTTTGTTCTAAAACTTCTGAAAACCAAAACAATGTAATCACATTTGTAGAAAATGCTATAACATGGGCAACAGTACCTGGTTGTGTGCACATTAGAAGTCACATGTTATCGTGACATTTACATGAATTTTCCGACAGTTGTGACGAACAATACTGTTTACCAAGTGTGTGTGTGTGTTGGGGGGCGAGAGCAAATCCTACATTGTGTTACTTCAAAGGCCTTTTCCACACTTTCTGCACCCTTCTGCATCTGCATATTTGTTTTAATCACGCACACATGCCCGTGATTCCATTCATCAGTCAAATAGGAGTCAAGGTTGAGGTTAGAAGTTAACACTACAGTACATTTACACTTTGCACACCCAAGCAAAAGACAGTGCTTTTAAAGCGTCATTAATTTACAACCCTGTGTCAATCGTCCACTTCTATGGTAATGACATCAGAGAATAAAAAGGTCGTCACCCCCACACTATATACACCGCACTGCACTTCAAAATATTAGATCAAGGCTGGGTTTTCTTACATTCCTTACATTACCAGCATAAAAACCTTTGTGTCCATGTGCGATTGATTCCTGTGTACAACCCTGTCGTAAATGATTAAATGGTTTATTTTTATTTAACGTAGAATTATGGTATTTTAAAATCAAAATACTCAAAAAAGCGCACTGATAGTTACAAAAGGGGATGGAAGCAGGTCATAGAGGTGATGATGAAAAAGAAGTATAGCAAAGTAAGAGTATTTATCAGGTTTTATTTTAGGTTTTAGACATAGACTACATGATGGGGTGATTCAAATGCAAATAATGAATGTATGGAAAAACATAAAACATAAAACATTTAAAACTGTCCAGTTACAACACAATTGTTCAACAATAACTGATGGGAATAAGTCTGTGATGCTCAGTATCTGTTTATTTAATTAATCTTTTTTGTAATATGCTTGGAATTATTATAGATGTGTGCATTTGTATAGTATGAACAATCTCACATACATACAGTATCAACAGTACTTGAATGAAAATCAGTAACAGCTTTGCAGCTTTGTTTGGGTTTGTTTTTTGATGGATTCAGTTACATATTGTCTGTCAAGCACTGCCCCAGTTTCTCTTGTGCTCATGTCATATCATGCCTTTTAATTAAGATTAACAAGGAATACAGCAATGCATGTCAGCATCAGGTCATAAACTGGTGTACTGTTACACTGACAAGAGAACGAGGCAGGTGTTAACCCATAAACATCCAAAAAAGACCTTGACTTTGACTGGCTGAGAATTTAGCTTTGTCACCACAGTGCACTTTTACCCAAATCTAATCCGTTCCATTTGACTTATTAGTAAACATGCTTTTTTAAACTGTGACACTTGCCTGAGCCACACTCGACAGACTTGTGCTCAGCTTGTAGTTTGCAGGATAAATGTAGGCTCTTGCAGCTCAAGTGTGATCACCTCTATGGGTTTTTATTCCTGCTCAGCAGTTAGTTACAGATGAGGCTACAACAGTGCTGCATTCAGGGACCTCCTCTGCTGAGCTTCAGCTCGGCATCAAGCTGCTGGTAAAGAAGCAGTCTCATATAGATTATTATTTTAGATTATAAACTCAGTCACTGTGATAAAATGCAGAGAGAAACAATGTTAGACAAACAACAGGCTGCTGTGGGAGCAGTGTGGCTCCTTTTGGCTCGGTTTCCAGTTCGGTTTTTGCGCTGCTCCTTTACTGACATCCTTGTCTTTCAGGTTTCATCTAAACAGAGAAGGTGAAATCCAGAGTTCCTGGCTAGCAACCTCAACCTAATTCCCAAAGCACAGCTTTTGCACATATTGCACAATATAAATATATATATATATATATATATATATATATATATAAACCCAACACATAATGTCATTTAATGTAATTTATAGCATATTGTACAATTTATTGTACAAAAAAAATATACAATAAAAATAAATAAATATATATATATAAAATATGGTATATCAGTAGCATTTCAAATACATTTTTGTCATTGTTGATGCTCATCTCTGGACCACACAGACTAATTGGAAAACTTGTCTACATGGTTTATGGACCCGCTCTATGACAATATTCCTCCAACCATTATGGATACTGAAACAGTATGTACGTATGAGAAATCCTCAAAGGACTCCATAAACAACACAGCTGGGAGCATAGAAAAGTCAGTAAATCACAAACATCAGACCTGCACATTGAAATTCACAAGCGCACTAATATTCTGGCAGCCCATGTGCACAAAAAGAATGGGGCTATGTTATTTTGTCTGTGTTCTGCTGCCAGGGAACATTAAGCTTTCCTAGTTTTTAATAGCACATGAGTTGGCTAGGGAGAAAGGTCAAATGTAAAATGCGCAAGTTAAAGGCAATCTGGCAATATGGAAACACTTAAACAGAGGCAGTTTGCTCCATTAGTCCTAGACTGTGTGTACAACTGCTGAGTGAAACCAGTCAACTTCTCACTGATCATATTTTTTGAGAGGCAAATTATTTTTGTCACCTGATATGAATTCATTTTAAAAGGGGGCCGAAAAACAATAAATTTGACAAAATGTTCAACACCATATGGCAGTGGGGTAAATGAATGTAAACAGTCATTCATATTAACCAGAAGACCATAATAAAACAAGGCTCAAGTTTCATTTACTTTCTTGATGCATTAACTGACAAACATTTTAGCCAAACCAAACAAATGGCAAATAAAGAACTTTAAAGCTGAAGCAGGCACATCTTTTGTTTAAACTTAACATTTTCATATTCAAACTGATTATGCAGTGTAATAGTGATAGAAACTGGACTTAAAATGAGCCCCATATCTCTTGGGGTCACCGGAATCTTATTTTTGACACTTGGGATTTGTTAATTTTCTTTTTCTTTTTTTTCTTTTTTTGTCAGCTCCTGCCCACTCTGTGATCATTTCAAAATCCATTTGACAGCTCAAACGTTCAGTTTACACACCCTGCTATTTTGTCCCCCATTCTCCTACACTCCTTTTTCTCCGATAACTTTCCCAGGAGCCTGTGCCACAAATGCTGTGCCTTTATGACAGTGACCAAATATTAATAACACCTGGAAATGCTGGATGGAATCAAAGTTGTCTGTTGCCTCTTAAACATCAAAAAGAATTTGTGGTGGCATTATTGCAGTTGTGGGCTTGAAAAGAGATAATTATTACCTAAAAATCTGTGTGCATGAGCATCTTGTGCATGGAAATAAAGCATATCCAGGTGCATGTTTTATACTGTAGCATGCAATAGCCATGAAGACCCCCAAACTAAATGACAAAATGTAATTTTGTTTACAAAACAACTTTGTTAAGAGATAATTATTCTTGTAAATGACAATACCATGGTAATTTTAAGGACCCAGTGCAGCCAAGGTTAAAAGAAACCAATGTTGACTGTTAGTACAGGAAATGAATAATTAATTAATCCTTTCAGTTTAAGGTTCCATGGCACCACTACACTATGTCACGCTGCCTTCAACTCTGCTGTAACAGCCACTTTGAGTACCCTTTGTATCAAGGAACCTCTAGAAAGGACTGTTTTTCAAAAAAAAAGGTGAGAAGTAACTTACTAAAAAGGATCACGTGCATTGATTTGTCAAGTTAAAACCTGCAGCTAAGAAAGGCTGTTGGCAACAACGAGTAAAATTGTAACTGCATCGCTAAAATCATCACCATTTTGATTCAGAGACAGAGGAGGCAGTGTTTCTAGATGACCTGACAGCAGTATGAGCTTTACTAATAAGTACAATAGTCATTTTCATTTTATCTTAAAATTAAAACAGAGTTGAAATGTTTTAAAGAGTTGAGGTTCAACGAGAAGTGCTGCAAAAAAATAAATTGACATTACTTAATTTTGTTCCACTGGCACTGAAATGTCATGACTGCAGTTTCTCATAGTCATCATATAAAGCAGCAGTGCATTTATATAATTTTATATTTACTAAAATAACTATATTTAAATAGTCATTCTAAGGTCAGAGAGGGCTGTAATTATACCTGCAGGGTTTTTGGTTAAACTGTGGATTGGGTAGGGCAGGTAATGAAAAATAATATTCAAGATTGTGGGTTGTGGGCAGGAGAGATAAAGTATAATTTATTGCTTATAAAATCCATTAATAAAAGTGAAATAGCAATATGGGTGCAGGTCTCTAAATTGAACAAAATCATTGGTGTTGGGGGTTGGCGGGTGGATAGTGAATATATAGTGCGGTTTTTGGTGCAGCCAGAGCCGATCCATGCATGGCTACTGTGTGTGGTTGACTAAGCCAAATGACTCAGTCAAACAAGTTCAAACAATATGCTGATGACTCTCTGCCATGAGTCTGTGCTAATTGACCAGTCACACCCAACAACCACTGTGACCGACGCCTCTCTGTGTGCTCCACCACAGAGAAGAATGTGGTGGAAAACCTAAACATCACCAAATACATCAGGATTAACGTCACACTGAAAGCCTTCATGTGAACAAGCATCGTGGGTCAGTGACTCACAAATTACAACCATTTACCCTCAGCATTTGTTTACGACACCCTCACTGGGTCAGGTTACGGCTGTTCAGGTGACTAATTCGCCTAAAGTTACAAGCTGTTGTACCCAACTGGAGTGCAGCGAGGTTTAAAACACAAGGGAGAATTGTGTTTTAAACCTGGATGCCATCATTTGAGAGGCTTCATTTTAAGATAAAGTAAGTTCATGAGGACATGCTTTTTGTATGGAGCCACACCAAATACACGCGATGAATGGAAACAATCCACCCCATCGCCTTAACGCTACATCTTGTAATTACCTCTACCACCCATGGCACACATTTGGCTTACGTGTCAACCATGAGGAGTACTGTGATGGATTCCTTCCCTGTTCTGATTAATAACAAATGATGGACTGTTATGAAGGCACGTGCAAATTTTTAGTAATCCCCCTTTATCCTTGTCTATGTTCTCCAGATGTACAGAATAGTCTTTGATTTTAAATACCGCCAGCCTGGACGTAAAGCCTTGCTCACAGTTACTGGCTTTGGGAGACAGCTTTGCGAGAACTGTCTTTTTTGTCCTCAGTGAAGAGACTTAATGTCAAGTTTATTTTGATACACACTGTTCATCCATGAAGGGAAATGTTTTTATTTAGATCATTAAAGCGTTCCTGCAGGATCAGCCAGACACAGATGTATGCACACATAACCAGTGGCTTCACGGTTTCGATAGCTACCAGACCAATGTGAAACTCTCTATTTCGTGTGACTGATATGAATAATATAAATAAAAGTTTAAATCTTAGCTTAATAAATCTAACCTGATTTTTCTGGCTGTACAAATATGGGATTGCACAAAGACACAAAGGTAGAGGTTTGTCAAAAAGAGAGAGGAACGGAGAGAAAAAAAGTCAACTTTTGGTGTTACTTACCCTTTATATGAACATGTGTGTAGGTAGTAGAACTGAAGAGGATGGACCACATCAGGATTCGACATCTCTTGTCTTTCCAGTAAAAGCCAGCATAATAACACGACCCGTGTGTCCCGGCTACAAATGGAAGACTAGATATTTTCCTCCAACAGAAGACGTGTGGAGAAGAAAATGGGCAACCAAAGCTCCTGTAACTGAGTTCAAATGGAGAGGAATTACTGTAGCAAAAAACCATGGCAAAGCTGCACCTCATAAAGACCAATTCTTTACTTACATTTTTTGAGTCAACTGTATAAGCAGATGGTGGAAGTTCCAGTTTTATGGCTCTTGATTTTTAAACTAATTTACTACTGGTGGCAAGCCACACTATATTGAGATATTTCAGACGGAAAGCAACTTCTGCACCAGTTTTCAAATCTAAAACATGGTTATTAAGACTCGTGGTACCTCTGACTGTACGCGGCTGGTGTTTTAAGTGTTTATGGGGTTTTAAGGTGAATTTGTGAGTAATGTAAACAACAAATTGGTGACACTCTGGAGGAAAAATCACCACTGGAAAATCACTTGACTCACACCTGAATCCTGTGTATATGACTAATGGGACTACAAACACACACAGAAGGGTCTGTCGAGTGAGCCATGTGCTTGTGGATATCTGTTGGCATCTGGCTCTTATTTCCTTTCTCCATGTCACAGGCACAAAGGCTTTGAGCATGAGTCACAACCCTCAGACCTACGGGGCAACCAGTTCACCACTACAGACACAATACTGTGCATGATTGCTGAAAACGTCACGACCATTTGGCCAAATTACACTAACACAGACTTTGATGCAAAACGACTGACGTTTTGTTCGTTTCGTCCATGCCAGATGTAAACACTTAACCGGGTTGTACTTTTACGCCGTGTCCTGTCACTTTGACTTCTGTTTGACTACAGCTTTGCAGTTTTTTTTGGGTTTTTTTGATCACCGATCTTAAGAGCTTTTCTCTCACACATGACATATGGTCACCTCAGCTCATCATCAAGACTCTGGATTTCGTCTCAGCCCCCTCAGCCATAAGGAGTGTTTTTTTTTTTATTTCGCAGCTCATGGGATCTGCTCTGATTGCACAACATGTCACTGAAGGCAAACACAGGAAAATAAACATGTAAGCTGTACCCGGAAGAAATGAGGGGAAAAAAAAATACCCCTCACTTGCTCGATGCGTCTCAAATGAAAAAAAAAAAAAAAAACACAGGGTCTAATGTCCGAGGGAGCAAATAGATCACAACAACATTTAGATTTTAACTGTCAGTTAATCTCATTTTTTTTTTGCATTAATTGTTACAAATACAAATAGCAGGACAGACGTTGGAGCCTCTCTCGTCCTGTGTTTTGACTCTGTGATTAGTTGTGGAAGTGTGGGAATAACGCCGGGGCCAGAGGCCATGCTTTGTTCTCTCTCTCTCTCTGCTGTGCTCTGGCGCAGACTGGCCTGGTGGGACCATTTTGAGGAAGGTGGCCTTAACAATTGTGTTGCACAGGCAGCGTGGCGATTTCCACAACGCATTTCAGATCTGCGTCATGATGCTTGAAAATGTGACTGCAGAGTATATGAGCGGACTGAGACACAATGAAGGCAACACAGCAGAGAGCACACAGGCTACAAAGGCCCACGAGCTGGCAGCCATTCAGGATATATGACCCCGCGGTGTCTTCTGGTACAAAATCATCCAGGACAGGACAGGAAGCAGTACAGATGTATGGCAAACAGCAGTATAGCAAATGACTCATGAGGAGACACAGAAAGCTTTCTGTCTGGTCTGTCAGTCTGACAGAGGACCACAGCAGTGACAGACCTTTAAAATGTGATTTACACCAGTAAATATTAGAATAATATACTCATTTAAATTTCAAACTCCTACTGGAATTTCTAATTTTATATTTTTCGCCTGGATAAAGCCCATTAAAATATGCCATTTTATACATTTATATAAATGAATCGTTGGACATAGAGGAAAAAAATCAAGAAAGCAAATTATTTCAAGGTCAGTATTTTTCTAATCTAGTTGTACAGTATATAAAAAGTGAGTCAAACTGTGTTGAAGACACAGAATTATTAATCAAGACGGTTTTAATTTATGTAGAGTTTATACATAAACTCATTTGTAACACAAGTAACACTTGATGATCCAGTGTCAGTGATCTTGGCTTTCTCTTGTGCATGTGTGTGAGTGGCAGGTCTACAGTGGAGGTGTGGCTGACACACTTCCTGCTGTGGCCTGGCAGCACAGCTGAAATCTATTCCCCATCAACCCCTGCCGCATACATAGCCAGCACTCTGCCAGTTTGTCTGTCTATCTCAGTGGTAACACGATTGACAGCCATGCAGTCTCACCCTTTTTGCTGTTTTGTTGCTTTTGCTTTAGTCTTCAGGGATCTGCTTCTCTGCCAGCCTCACCTTCACGTGCCTCCTCGCCAGTAACACTAGACTCAAGCCTCAAGAAACACTCGCCTACAGCTTATGAATTAAAAATGATTTTAACTGACCTCAGTAGTCTGTGTTCTGTTACTGGGTCCACTTGACAAAAACATGACAGTCCAGTGTGCCAGGATTAGTGATGTCTAATGGGGAATTCGGTGATGGCTCCATTGCTCTCTGAGGGAACTACAGTGGCCTTCACATACCAGAAAGGTTGTTGTTCTTCATTTGCATGCAGTAAGCTTCTACTTCAAAATGTAAAACTCTTATTAGGGTTTTTTCTGCAACCCCCCCCCCCCAAATTATACAGTACAAAAAAAAACCATACTTAAAATAATACCAATAATATTAATAATAACTTAATTGCCAGCTTCTTTACAAATTAAACGAAAATTGAGTGCATATGGAATTAAATGTTCATAAGTTCATAAAAATAGCATCAAATAAAACATATAAATAACATTTCTAAAAGAATGAGTTTTAAGTGATTTAATAACTAAAACTAAAATACTACTGGTAAGTTGAATTTATGCCACTAAACCCTCCTATATGTTTCCACACAGGAACTTAAGAACAAAACCATTGCGATGTTAAAATAAACATTGTTCAGCAGACTCGGTGTTCAGTACGTGCATGGTGTTAAAGATTATTAATGGTGTTTTGCTATGAGACTGCACACAACCCCCTGTTAGGCCTTCAAATAAGGGTCTAGCAGCCTTTTTCCGATCAATGAGAATCCTTTTTGATGGAGGAAGAAAACAGAAACCCAAGAGTCAATATTCATAAGCGTTCAGTATGCACAGTATATACGTTAAAGCCAAACCTCCATGGTCCTCCTGAAACGGGACCAATAAAAGTTGCGCTGAAAGAAACAAACAACCCAAACACGGTATACTGAGTATGTTTTATTCACACAACAGGAATGTGGATGGATTGTAACAAAACAGGGACTACTGTAAACGATTAAGGACGTACACTCTCTCACAGTACTTTCCCACACTGAGGGTCAGACGCAGCAGTAACCTGCCTCCGTCTGCATATGTGCACTGCTGTCCAGTCGACCAGCTGGTCCTGACTGTCAGCAGGACCTCGACTGGAGCGGCTGATGGTGGCCAGATGGTGAGACTCACACACACACACACACACACACAGCCATGTGTGAGTCTTTCAGTCTCTACAGGAGAAAGAAAGACTCGTAGATACCTCAGTCGACCCTGCACCATGCTGATTTTATTTCAAAATCACAAGGAAGAGCTCAGAGGGAGGAACATGAACTGTGGCTCAGAAGTGACAGAACACTCTTCCAGATTAGAAATAAGTCATAACAACGGCCGTAGGATCATGAACGAGCCGCTCGCGCTTTATATTATCACGTCAACCAAACACATACATACAGTGCAGGATGAGCCACATTTTTTATAGCAAGGTTTTACTTATTTGGAGATACTCGATGTTGTACAGCTCATTGTACTTTGTTTGATCACACACTTTATACATAATTACTTACACATTTTTCGTCGTTTCTTTGCTTGTGTTTTCTCGTGTTGGTTTGCTTTTATTATGTGCAATGATTAAAATGATACACATGCTGCTACCCTAATGAACGTACACCAGTGACTTCAAAACAAACCGCACCATGGCTTCCGTCGTTCTGCCTCAGTAGAAAGTGTGAAAAATTGTTCCCTTTTTTTTATTGTTGTGTTTCACGCAGTTTCATCAATCTGATTTTTATTTAATATCATTTCTTTGATTTCACCAGAAAATTAAAAAAAAAAAAAGAATGACAAGAACAGGGAGAATAACAAGAAAATGTGCACAATAGAGGAGCGACAGTGCGAAAAGAAGAAAAATAATGAGCATTCCACACGATATAACATTGCATGATATCTTTGCCAGCACATTTGAGCTTAGGTCACTCTAGCTTCTGAAAAGAAATAAATAAAAATCTGCCACATAAATGGAAACACACAGGTGCATGGACACTTTATAAACAGACATTTGATTCAACACGTCTGTGATATTATTCACTGTGAAACCCCATCACGCTGTGGGTCATGTATGTCCTTCGTCTATTATCGCCTCACATTGACAGCTATGAGTCACATCAATAGAAGGTTTGGACAGGTCCTTTTTAATGCGATGTTTGAGCAGCTGAAATGCATGGCTTGTCCCCCAACAATGGTCCTTATCGCAGAGATGAACCAGATTGAGGTGTGTGGTTTTTTTTTTGTTTTTTTTTGTTTTTTTTATCCATTCCTGTTTTACAGGATGAACAGAGAAAATTGCTGTCTCTTTTACAGCAGGTCTACAGAATAATGCTACTATGTTTCATAACAAAAAGAAAGTGAGCTCAACCAAATGTGCAAGCAGAGCTTGCATCGATTTAGTTTCCCCCGTCGTTCATTTCTTCTCCAGTTCTATCTTAGAAACACACTCTTTCTTTATTTCTTTTCTTTGAATTTTCACTGTCGAGTTTATTCTGCTGTGGATGATAGTACCTCTGTTGAAGTTGCCTCTCAGACAGCTGGGTGTTCAACTGGAACCATCTGGAGAAGCCTGAACACTGGTAGTCAAAAAAACATCGTACTCCTTTCGATTATGCTGTTTTCTTCGAGTTTGTTTTCCAGCCTTTTAGTATCCTGCCACCTAATGATAAGGATGACTTTGTGGAGCAAATAACAAGGGTAAAAAAAAATTAATATATATATTTTTTTATTTTGCAAATTCCTTCAATTGGGTTGTTGTTGTTGTTGTTGATGATATTTTAAATTGGAGAGACATAAATAAGGGGCCATTTATTTCATTCAGTTTTATTCATTTATTATCTGTATCCTGAAGAAGGTATGTAGACTGCTTTAGGTGAAGTGATAATATTTAGACAGCAATTAGTGATATTTTTATGACTGCCAACAAAAATGACAGACTTTGTTTGAAACACTAGGACTAAAGCCAATTTCTTGTGTTAATGTTTTTGTTTCTCTTTTTTTTTTGTGAGTGTGTAGCTTTTATTTGAAACACATAGTGCATTTACCGAGGACTACTTTCAGCCACAGATCAATACGCAGAGGACGTAATATGAGTTGTTCTTATGAAAGTACTGAAACCAACAATGAATTTTTTGTTCCCACTTGTGAAGGTAATCTACAAGAGTATAGTTTTAGTAAGTTAAGTGTAGCATGTGCCTAAAAACGCAAGTCTCAAAGATTTTAAGGATCCCTTTTTTTAGGATTAATACTGATTTAGTTCATATAGTGGAGCAGTAGGATGGTACATATGTGTGACTGATGCAAATATAAACTGCATCGTCCACATTCATTCTAATGTAGAAAGCCATTTAAACATTAATGTTAATGAATTGTTTTTTGGACAAAGAAGCTCATAATAAGAAATCAAGAAGTTTCTTTTTTTATTAAATAAAATAACCAATGCTAAATTAAGAACTGAACAAGAAACCCATGAAATCAAAGAAACTCAAAAGACAACAGCCTTTCTGATCGGAACTAAAATAGTGTGCCATATTGTTCACTACTGTCCCAACAGTATTTCACTATCCTCTGTGGACACACCCTGGAAGACGTCCCAAACCTTTCCAGGATGAAAATTAAATTAATCTTTGTCTCCCTCTTCTCTGGAGGAGGATCTTCTATAAAAGGCTTCACAGTAGGGACCACCATCCGTGTTCATCATCCTGACAGTCTCTGTTTGTTATTCCAGGCAACTGCACTGCCTGATAGGTTTCCAGCGCCCACAAGCAAGTCTGCTTCAAACTATGTCTCTCTGATTTGCCGCCACAAACTGTTCCCAGCGACTTAATCTGTCCGCTCTCTGCTCCCCCACCTCCCCAGCCCCAACCCCTGCTCATTTACCCGTGAGTCATCGTTGTGGTCTGGACTGGGGATCAAGAGAGTGCAGATGGATGAATATGTCTCGAAAACAGAAGTGTCGTTAAACCCGAGGGTTAAGGGAAGTCTGGATGCAAACCGCTACAAAATTTCTCAACTCGATCGAATCCATCAGCAATGTTCACCCAAGACACTAAGACGTGAGGCTGGGAGCTGAAGAAAATGAAGTGAATATTTTAATTTCAGCTTAAAGTTGAAATGGTTCCAGGCACAATAGACAGAAAAAGTGAAGAACAAAACACATCACAAGTCAAGCAGTAATAGAACAAGACTGAATGAAACCAGTAAAATGAAGAAAGCAGACACTGAGCATGAGACTGACTCAGATCCTGAGGAAACAGTGGACAGTGCAATTTGTGCACTGGACAAACTGAAGAATAGAAACAATGACACAGTATATACAGGGTAGAACTGTTGTATGTGTTCCAGACAACACCGAAACTGGTTATATTTTCAACCTGAAATGTAGGTGTCTGACCTTATAAAGTTCTCTCCACCCATAGTAAACACAACTTTCCAAACTCTGAGTTAGCCCTCTGAATTTTTGGGTCGATGAAAATCACCATTAGGTTTGCTGAAAATTACCATTAGCCTGCGTTTCAGTGAAGCTGTACATTCGCAGTCACGGTCAAGCACTGAATGATGTGTTGACCGAATCATCGAATGATTTGATTTAATGAGTCGGTGCAGATTTACCCATGCAGACAAATCTGAAAAGTGTAGGCCTGTGCTTGACTTGACAATTGTCATTGTGTCCCTATTAGTGCCCTTGATATCTGTAATGATTTTGACCCTTCTTTAAAGATCTATTCTCTATGGGTTTCTTTTTTTTTTTTTAATTCTTCATGTCATTTTTATTTATTTATAACTGGGTCTTCAGCATAAAGGGCATTAAGCAGCAACACAAGCGGTCAGATGATATCAACATTGACGCAAACCCTTAATTTTAAAATAATAAATATTTCAGTTCAGTTTTGATCTGAATGAATTTAACAAACACGGTTAATGATTCCTGAATAATGTTTAGTGGAGATGAGGGAACCTTTTCATAAATAGAGGTGCTTGTATCACCATATCTCTTGTGCAGGATCAGACACACACTGTGTTTGGGAGGTCTGCTGATCATGATGCCAGAGCACTGTGGTGTCTTGGCAGCCACATTTACAGGCCTCGTGCCTCACATCTTGTTGTGCTGTAAAGTAGAGGGCAAATTTTAAAGCTGAGTTTACGAACCGCAAGTGGCAAAATGTTTCTCAAAAAGTGTTTTCAGCATCGTATTTAGCTTTGCTCTTTTTTTTTCCATGTAATCTCTAACGCTGCTTGGGGGGGGTCAGAAAACCCTCCAGCTCTCACTGACTTGGAGTTGGTCAGCGTGGACAGACTAACTCATTTTACTCTAATAGGATTTTCCTCCAGGAGACCTCCATTTATTTTTCTGTAATTGGGTATAGTTTTCATATTCAATTCTGCCTAATTGGTGTCTTTTTCTTGAACAGACTCGACAAACTGGGTAAGTCAAGTAACCTCCCAATATAGTCGCATGTCAAACCATTTAATCTCTATATGAAGCAAACATGTTTGCTGGAGGTTAACGTATGCCAAATTGTAGTTAATCTCTGCTCAAGTCAGCCCTCATTATAAGGCAACGGGGAGAGATGCAGCAGAGCAGAGCCTCAGATTGCAGCTCTTTCGTCTACATGTGCTGGATGTGGGAGCGTTAGTACTGACAAGGACGTATATTGTTACTGCTAAAATTGCTATGTAGCACAGGCTACCTTTTGTCTTGGCGTTGTTTTCCATCAGACACACAAAAAAGCTTTGAGACAAGAGGCCAGTTATAACCTGTGCATGACTATGTGTCTGCCACATTCAATCTTTACGCTGTGTACAACTTGGTTTGATACAAGTGCAAACTGTATCCCCGTGTGTATGCAAGGCTGTCATTCTCTGGTAATGCTCCTTTTCGTGATCAAATCCAGGACACGCAAGAGTCGCCAGCCTCTATCTGCTCTCGTGTTCTGTGGAGTGAATCCATGATTCATGACTCTCCGCAGGATTTACTTTTTCATGTTCGCCATCAACCTATTATTTTCAGATTGTGGCTCTGGGTGAGAACGCTCTCTCTCTCGTTATCTTAGATGTCAGTGAGGAAAGAGCAGCAGCACTTTGGTTTTACCTCTGCATGGACCACTGCCATGTTGTTGGGAGATTGCTGGGCGGCTATTTATAGACCTCTGTGATACCATGGCAGGCAACAATTTAGACGGATAACAACGTTTGGGGACCTTTTTGTGAGACAAGTGTAGGTTTGCCGCCAACTTTTAGATGAAATTAGAGGCTCTTTATGATTTTTTTGGTTTTGACACTTTAGAGCCGTATCATTCCGGCCTGGGTGAACCTGCTGAGTCTGCCAGTGATTAGAGACACGTCACCTGGAAGCAAAGATACCATTTTTTACACAGAATCTCCAAAAAATGATAACAAGTCACAAATGTTTTTTTTTTTTTTTTTTTTTTCCAACATGATGACAACAGGGACATCTACCATCTTTTGTTTACATTCAAGATGGCAGACAAGAGTCGTTAGGAGCCATTACTAGATAGCCATTGCTCCTAAAAAAAACTACAACAAACACATTTTCCATCACTCTGCATACTGTATGTCATTCTGATGATTGGTTTGGTTGGTTCTGGGTTTATCCAATTGCGTGGAGGTATTTTGATTTACATCTGTTGGTCATGCCTCTTGGAAGGGGGGAGGTGACTACACTCTTTCTAGACATACTTTCAATCAGGACCTTATTCTGCAGCACCAACGGTATAATCAGCTGTGTATCTCCTTCTGTCCATTGAAGGCTCTTGCCTTGCATGAGCTGGCCGTCCTGTGCAGAGTGTCATGACATGTGAACAGATCCTGTGTGCTTTAAGCTGCTCTCTCTCTCCTAGGAGTCCATAATTAAGGTAATGACAAGCAGGTTTTTCCATAACACAGTGGGCTTTCTCATTTTCAGCCTCTGTCTTTCTCAGGTCAGGGAAGATGCCCTCAGCTGTGATGATGTGGCCTAAGAAGACAATATCCTTTTTGGACAATTTATACTTGTCTACGTTCAGGGTGATGCCTGCTTTTTTCCAGTTTTTGAAGCACAGCATTCAGTCAGTCATCATGCTCCTCTGGGTTCACTGCACTCTCCAACAGATATTAGTGTGGCAGGCCACACCTTCCGTTTGTGACCTCAGCAATCATGTGCTGTAAGTGTTCAGGTGTGGCACATCCAAATGTTCCTTCCACTGAAACATCCTGTGTAATTTGCCCTGGACCATACAATAGATTAACAGGTATCTGAAAAGCAGACAGCTTTACAAGTTTACTGCTACTGATTACTGTTTTATGTTTTAGTTTTTTTTTTTGTTGTTGTTGTTTTTACAGTGTTCTCACTTTACTTAGTGTATCATTAAACTGTCTCCTATTGGCCGTTAATAGGCCTTTATGTACACTCAATAAATCCCACAATCAAAAGACTCATTTTGTTCTCCAGGACTCTGAATGAAAGTGAACAAGTAACTGTATTTCGCTGCCAGCGTGGCATTAAAAGTGCCTTTTTAAATTAGCCACACCCTCTTATTTCTTTTCATCTGTGGAAAAAAAGGGAAGTGTACCATCCGTTTACTGGAAGTGCCAGACAGCAACGTGGAAAGTCTGCTTCATAGAGGTATTTTCTCGAAAATCTGGCCATGTACACTCATCCTGTACCATATGTCTAAATGAGGGTGTCTGAGATATTTTAAAGGAAAAACCTTTCTATCTTGACTCACCGCCCAACTCTGTCCTGCAGCACATCACAAAGAGAGTTTGTCAGGAATCAGACCAAAGTGAGAAATGAGGAAGTAAAATATGAGCTCAGCCGTGCAGCAACAAAGCAACATTAAGCATCACTGTGATCTTGTAAATGTAATACCTTTAAGCGAAAAGACTACGGCTTTGTGGACAATGTGTCAAGCTGCTGCTAATGAAAGTATCGTGAAAGAATAAACTCTGTGATAATCCACTGAACACGAGGCCGTTGTGTTTGTTAGAAAATCAGAATCAGAATCACTTTTATTTGCCAGGTATGTAACACACACAAGGAATTTGACTCCACAAAATATAGTATTTTTCAAGAGTAAATATCAGGATTCTGATTATGTAAATATCAAAGTATTAAGGGGATCAAAACATGACTTCATTTATTTAACCAGGCTCACATGCCTGAATGGTAAATATGTCAAACCTGAAGACACACACTTTGCCATGCAACCAACTAATTTATTATTATCTTGCTTGCAGATACATTATTGCAATATTATGGGGAAACATGATATTGCTGTTTTGTTTTTTTTTTACAAAAATTCTATATTCCCAGGCAGCAGTTTTTACGGAAAAATTGATTTTTCAATTTAAGCTGATGAAGTACAGAGTTTGTGTTTGATGTATGCTGTGTTGAAATAGTACCTGCTCTCCATTAATTTGTGCCAAGACCCTCCTGGAGAGTACCTGATCATCAGACCATATAAATCCTTCCAGATGTCTATCTTGGGTGAGCTATCTTTTGACCAAGAAAATCATTTACACTCAACAGATGAAAACCCTGCTTCATGTTTTCAAGTTAAACAGCGATGGGTTTGCCTTATGGCATCTTTTGTTATTCCTTTCAAAATCTTTTGTTGCTCGTAATAGCACCGTTGACCTTCAGTTCAATTCAGCTCACCATTCAAGGTCAGTGTGACTCACAACATGCTGGAACCTGAAAGTCTTGCCTCTTATTCTTCCGACTCTCTGGGTTTACAAAGGAGCTCTGGCAGGAGCGCATGCAGGGAAAAGCTGTGGATCCTTGGGACATACATTCATGCGTTACTGAGATGCAAATGCATGGAGATAAAAGCTGCAAAATCTACGATGCAGCAAAAAATGTGACCGTGATGGATGACAAAAGCTGTTTATGTAGAATGTGCACGCTTTGTGGCGCATTGAGTATTTAGTATTTACACGGCAAAACAGGGTTTATTCATGCAGTCCACACTTCAGTATGAGCGTCTGTTTGACAGGAGTGCATCCATTTAGCCATTCTTGAGCTTATCTAAATCGTGGGCCTAGTGGGCAGGTCAGTGTTATATTGTGGCATTCATTCAGTAGAAGAAAACTGTAAGTCCTTCGGGTCAAGTTGAGAAAGAATACCTCTACAGTATCACACTCACTCTTCTTTCATTTATCCACCAAGCTCAAACACCAGCACTCTCTCTCACCTCAAGCACATATCTGTCCATTTATCTGTATATTTTAGATATCTTTCTATCTACATTAGAAACATGATTTGACATCGTAATGTCACACATTATTAATTGTTTTTACACTTGAGATCTTTTATAATACTGGTCCATTTGAGTGTTTGAGTGAGGTGTGGCAGCAGTAAGCTTCCAGGCTGCCAATGATATCCAGCGTGGTTCATCACAGCTAACAGGAAGGGTTTCCAAAGAAACTGTAAATTATAGGCTGTCTATAAAACATGTGACTTATATCTGTTATCTCCCTGCTAACTCAAGAGCTAATACATTCCATTTTTCAATCAGTTCTATTTGCTGTTCTTGTGCAAAATGGTTAACTCTATTAGCCATGTAAAAAGATAATATAGATTTATAAACATAAGCATATTACCGAACATTTCCCTTTTAAAGTTTGGCTATCACTTTATATCTCACACACACACAGACACAAGGAACTGGTTAAGTGGCTGGTAGGTGTGGGTATGGGGTGTGATCCCGGTGACTCAGCCATCAGCAATGTTCTTTTTCAAGGTGAATGAGTCACAGCCTCCTCTGCAGAGTGTTGTATGCCTCCATGTCAGAGCAAAATCTGAACCTCTGCCATCTTTAAAGAAGACAAGTACAAGCGCTTCCTCCTCATCTTTGGTATTTTTATGGCTGTTTGCATTCATAATGTTCAAAATACTGCATGAATTTGCACAGGGGATTTTTGAGTTATGGAAATTCTGAGTTATGGCTCCATGAAGCTGTTAAGTAAATACAAAAAGACAACTTCATTTTTTTCATTTTCTTCATTTTCTTTAGATAAAATGATGTCACGCCTAGTGCAGAATTAAAAAGTAGTGACATGTGAGTACATCTTTATTTTTGCATGTGTTTCATATTCATGACATATCATCATGACAAATACAAATTCTGAACGTTAAAATTTGAATTTTGTGCTGCCTGTGTATAATGTGTGGGGAGGAAGTAAAGCTGTTTGTAGAGTGCACATCATGACATATACATCCATTCGTAGTATCTTTGCTGTGACAAGGCTTTTTTTCTTTTATCTAATGTACCTCAGCTTTGTTTACTGCTTGCCTCATATTGTTTTTTTTTTTCCTTCTGAGGAAGATTACAATTTCTTTTGCTCTACTTCTCTCCCCTCATTCTCCTGACCTGATTAAAAATCTAGGCCTCAACTATACTCACTCATTTGCAGCTCAAGCATTATTCTAACAAAGCAGATGACAGCTTTGGTCATCAGCAGTGATGGTCATCACGTGTTCTCATTTGTTCCAAATAATTTCTTACCTCACCTGTTGAGATGATGTCTTTGTTTTCCGTCACATCATGATAACTGAAATACAGTAAACCCCCTTATTTGTTTGACACCAAACATTTAGCGCAGGATGTATGTTTCAACACGTGGAGCTGCTTTTTGCTGCGGCCGTTAAATGAGCCACTTGTTGAGTGTACCACAATGCTGCCCCTGCAGAACACCGGAAGAGAGCAAACAGAGCGCAGCATGGAGCAGACCTGGTCTTCTGGGGGAATCATTTGGCAAGAGGTCACACGGGGGTTTGTGTGATCGATAGGCTGATGGTGTCACTGATGAGCTGAGCGAAGAGCAAGGTGAAGAGAGGGGAGGAAGAGATGCAGCGTGCAGGGAAGAGGAGATTGAGGGAAGTAAATGAACACAGACTGAAATAAAACAATATTTTAATCAAATATGATCTGTTTTGTTTTCCCAATTTAAGGTCAAAGGGATATTTTAATTTTTTAAAATTATACTCTTTCAAATGGTGGCTCTGCTCATTTGTTTTTTCTAAAGATAATTTCTTTTCGAACATTTCCAATAAGCAATTTTCAAGACTCTGGTGGGCGTTTCCCATGACACCGTCTGACTGACATTTTAGGCGTCAGTGTTGCTAGAAGAATTATTGTGATTGTCATAGCTACATGTAGGAGACAGGTTGTGATATGAGATATAAGGAGAGGTTACACAAAATATATACTGTAGAGCTACAGATACAGCACTGAGCTATAAATACATTTCCTCTGGTTTCCTTGAGTATTGTCAAGTTACTTTACATTTGGTAGGACACAACAGTGCTGTAACATGGGCTATTGCATTGACGCAATGTAATTGTATATTGTCAAAGTAAACTTTAATGTCAATTTCACGGTTCGGAAATTTAAAATAAAACAATTACAAAATCAGTAAGAAAAATAATAAAATAAGATCAAACTATGAGTATGAAGGAGACACAAAATTAACAAGAGATAGGTAAAAGTGATATATTTACACACCTAGTGCTGTATAAGGTGGCTTTATTTATAAAGCACATTTAAACACAACAACAATTGACCAAAGTGCTGTACAGGCGTAAAATGAAATGAATAAACCGGCAGTACAAACAAATACATAAAAAACATAAAATGCATAAAACACGTGTGCAGACAATGACATCTCTCCCACAAAGTGAAGAACAACAGACTCCCACTGTCTCAAAGGCAGAGGATCTAAAATTAGACAGCCTCATGTGTAATGGCAGTCTCTTCCATATTTTAGGGGCTGCAACTGCAAAAGGCCAATCCCCTCTGAGCTTCAGCTGCAATTTATGAACCACTCAGGGCAGCTGATCAGCTAATTTGAATAAATGCATATGTACATAAAGCCGCAGAGTACATCGCCCCTCCTGGACAACACCAGTGTACAATTCAGAAAAAATTAATGCAACAAACTCTATATTTATCTGCACTCGTTACTGAGTGATAAGTACATAAAATGTATTTAATGTAAACCAAGTGACCTGACAATAGTAGACTATTGTGGGTTTTTAGTCTTTAGTACGTGAGCTTCCTCTGGTTGTACTTGCAGGGAAATCAGAAATATTGTTCTACTGTATAATATACCAGGGTAATTAATTAATTAGAGTCGCCTCATCTCTCGCTCCATCTTAATCTAACTTCACTACACCAGTGTCTGAAGTATATGTGAGGAAGAGGAGGATGATGAGAGAGTAAATGATCTTTTCTGGGAATAAATCTGCCTCCTGTGAAAAGCCTGTAGCTGACTTTGCTCGGCCTTTTTACGCCACTGTATTTTAACATCATGGTGATAATGGTGTTGCTTCAATAGCTCAATATTTTCTCAGGTGGTATTTGGTATAAAAAAGTTTGAGCACCACTGGCCGAGTGAATACTTGACCCTTGGGGGCGCTCCGACTGGCTGCTCTTGTAACGGCCTGTTCACACATATGACGCTCATTTAGTTTGAACGGAGCAGCGTCAAGCTTTGCCAGACTTTACTGCGGGTCCATTGCTTTACTTTGCTACGGTTGAGAAATGATCAACCTACTCCAAAAAACACACCCCAAAAAAAAAAAAAAAACAACAACACAGGGGCCCACCCTGCAGGTGTTGCACATATTAAAATATCTCTAATACTCTTGTAATTTGGTTGGTATGTGGCCTCTAGCTGCACTTAAGTTTTCACACCATTAATGTCACTGTTTCCTGGTAGCTATAGAAGTTAATGTTTGTATTTATTTAATTAATTTTTGTGAAAGGTGAGTAGTAAATGTGGTCTTTTCCCTTGAATGAGTTGTTCAACAAGTTTTATTAAACATAAAAGCAAGCTCCTGGTCTAATCTAAGTGGTATTCTATATGAAAACAGTTTAGGGAACTCTCAAATAATAATTGATAGGTTAGTTAAAACTGATTGCACTGATTGCAAACTGATTATAGATGATCCTAAAAAATAATCCCCCCCCCCCCAGAATTGTAAACATTCTCCTTGCATGGTGAACAAAAACACTTCAAAATGTATTGGGTGTTTTCTTTATCAGTGTTATCTGTTTTTCAGTTTCATTTAAAGCATATTTTGAGAGGCTCTTTTCATTTTGGTGCAGCATTTTATCTTATTTTAGTACAGGGCTAACTCAGTGAACAGAAAGGCAAGTAGGCAATAATAAAAAAAAAAAAGAACGCTTAAAAAACAATTTTTTTCACTCGCCTAATTTTATTTTAATTTTTTTTTCATTATTAGCAGTAGCTACATGTAGCAGTTGACAAAACAAAAAAAAAAAACAGCTCCACTGTTTAGATAAAAGTCAGACTGGCTGACTTTCATGCAATGTTCACTGATTTTTGGAAATATGACTTGATGGTTATTGTCTCAAGAAATATGGCCCATCATTAAAATTTGGTTTAAGGAGGAAAAGAATAGCACAATACTTTTAGAATCACAATAAATCAGAACTGAATATGAAAGAAATTGGCATAAAGTATCTACGTCTTGTAGGGTTCCTGTTTTTCTCTTGGCCGTTGGGATGAAGAGTTTGCAGGAAAAGCTCTAACTTGATTTACGATAAAGCATCTGGCTTTTTCCTCCTCCGCCTGAACATGTGCTTTTGGTGAGGTGCATATTATGGAACCGAACCAACTCTAAGTCATGTAACCTTACAATCATTGACACCTGATGGTGTCCATTGCCTTTGCAACACTTATTTTGACTGTGTGTAGATTGATGTGGCCGTGGACAGACATGCTGTACATTATGGGAATGAACCGCCTCTTGATCTAGTTTCATGCTTCTATCACTGTAAATTTCATCCATGTTTTCTTCCATTTTCCATCTGACAAGGTTCTGTCATCACGCTGCCTTGTGTTTATGTTTCAGTCAGAAGAATAAAGTGTTAATAAGCTGCCTGGCTGTTAACGCTCTCTCACATACTGAACAGCAAACCTATTGGAATCAGCTGAATGTGGCTCTTTGGTTTGTTGTGTAAACTTCAAACGTCATTAATGGTATTTGGATTTCCGCCTCATATTCTTTTTTCAGCTTTAATCAATTAAAATGGTTTTACTGGGTAACTTTTGCTGCTATAATGAAGCCTAATTTCAAATATGTAAAGCTGAAGAAAACGGTCATTTCAGGACACTCACCGGGGAATGACACCTGTGTGACCTTGGTGTTTGTGGTTTTCATTAATATTGCACTATTTTGCCTTTGCAGGTTAATGCAACACACACACACACACAGGTTAGCCAGACATGTTCCATTCACAAAAATGTGTGGCTTGTGTTTAGGATGTCTGCCGCCTGGTTATTTTCTTCAGGTTCATGTTGGAACAGGCACGGGCTGTTTACTCCAAATTTCCTTCACTTCAAGCATTCATTTGCATGGATTTGAGATGTTGGTCGCTGCACAGGAATAAAGAGAAAATTACATATAAAAAAAATTGCTTATACGTTTTTAATTGCTCTTAAGGGTGAATTCTTGTCGGTCCTATTTTTAATACAGTTGTAAAATGTAGTTTTTAAATGCAGTGAAAATGTATATTTTTATGTCCACTGTTTGCGAAAAATCTGCTGCTATGAATGTATAAACAAGTACAGTGGATTTGTTAGAGAGCCTTTCCATAACCTGATTTCCATGTGTGTATGGCTTGAAAAGAAACACCATCTTTATGTGGCAACTTCACAGAAACACCATCTGTGGGAAAAGGTTTCATGTGTTTGAATCAATTCTGATCCTCGAGCTGAACCGAGTAGAGGAGTTTTAATTTTACCTCTCGACTGTTTCTAAAACCTGTGGACCAAAAAAAATAAAATAAAAATAACTGTTAATACAAAAAACCACAACCTGACCTTAAAACTGTGCTGGTAAATGTGTACACTACATAATGACTTTTTTTTTTTTTGTTTTTTCATGTTCTCACAATGCAATAAATAAAGATTTAAATTTTGTATCAACTCCCTTTTTGCTTTTATTAAATGGCAAAACTGATTCCTACTGCAGCTAAACACTAATTACAACACTGCTGTACTGAAATAAAAATCAACTCCTATAAACGTTACGCTTTCGTGTTCATAAAACACATCCTGTGATCACATTTAGTCGCAGAATTTACTGTGCTCATATTAATCTGAGAAAATTATTTCTTAAACCATCGAGTTCGCTGGAAATTTATTACGCCGAGTTTTAAACTGTTACATAATTTATAAAAGACATATAAAAACTTTAACAAATTTCCTTTTTAAACAGCTGAATTAACTTTAATTAACAGCTAAATTGTTAGAATAATGTTAAAATAATGTTTAAAGTAAAACTTAAGGGTTTGGAAAACCAGCTTAAATATAAATATACATATCTGGATTTATAACATGACGTAACAACCTGCAGCTGCTGATCAAATCACACTATAAAGGCTTTTACTGACACTTGATACTCATTTACACCACCATCTCTCCCTGAAGCCTCTTTACTTACTAAAGGGAAAAAAAGAGAGGGGAAAAAAGAAAGTCTTCATTTCTGTCAGTATGAGATGGAATTGGACACCTCTGCCTGCTGTGAGAGCACAACACACACAGGACATAGTGTGAGGGAACATAAAACAACGTATCAAGTTGATGGCAATTAAAGAAGTGAGACCACCGTGATGAATTACACAGCAGATGGCAAAATGTCAGCGAATACAGACACACGCACGCACAATGTGACGCTCATTGTTACATGCAGGCACCGTCAGGGTAAAAGTGACAGGAAGTTTGAGTAATGTAACTCCAGAAAGTCACGACACCTGATCCAATAAGTGTGCCATTTTTTTTTTTTTCTTATGTCACCACCCCATGTTTCATCAGCTGTGCGCATTTTAACACTTGTGCTTGTGTTGGTGTGGAGACAGGGTGGTGTTGTGGTGGCAACACATGGCAGTGCCAAATAAACCCTAAACGCCAACTGAAAAATAAATCTCACTGTCCCTGTAAACAATGTGAACTCCTGTCATGGCTGAATATACATATATATATATTATAAAGTCCATGTCTTTATTTTTTTAGCTATTTGCTATTACTGCTGGAAAAACACTGGAGGTGAGTGGTGCGGCCACACTGCATGCAGAGAATGAAAGAGGTGTGAACCCAACACACATAAACACACACACACACACGTTTGCACTTCTATCATAGTGAGGACCCTCATAGACATAATACATTCCCTAGCCCCTTACCCTAACCTTAACCATCACAACTAGATGTCTAACCCTAACCCTTACCCTAACCCTAACCTAAACCCAATTCTAACCCTAACCCTAAAACCAGGTCTTAACCCTGAAAAAGCCATTTCAAGGGGTGAAAAAAAGTGAGGACCAGCCAAAATGTCCTCACTTTGTAGGGTTTATACGAATTTTGGCCCTCACTCTGCAGCAAGTACAAGAACACGCAAACACACACACACACACGCATACGCATGCACACACCTGTTCTGCACTCAGACAGGCATGTTTATACCAGACAGAGTGGCTGCATTTTAAATATATGTTGGCACCGAACATTAATGATACCTGTCCTCCAGATGACTTGGCATGCTCTCCTAAACAAACAAACAAAAAAACACACACACACACACATACACACACTATATATATAAAAATACACATGAGTGCTACATGACAATTTAATAGCAGCTCGACTCCAGTCAGAGCGCCCGCTGGAATCTCTGGAGGGTGATCACAGCAAAAATATGTCGCAACTGACACTGTGTTATTTTGGTTTTTGCCACATTAGTGCGGAGTTATGCTATCCCTAGCTGTCTCTGTGCTATCAGAATGAATAAAATGAGTAAAGACAAATGGACCACAAAGTCAAAATATCCAAATTGCAAATAAAACTTTGATCATTCAAAATGATTGTGTATTATTTGTTTGAAAATAAGCTTTTTGTGTGCAATGATCAGAATTTCACTCGCTCCAACTCCGTTGTGTTTGCGGTCCATACATACATATGATTCTGACCAGGGGCGGGACACAGCTGGTTCCTCCCTTTAATTATTATGTTTATTTCTGATAATGACAAATCAATCGCAAAGGTTCAAGTTTACAGGTGGTGAGGAATAAGCGAGAAGTGGAAAGAAAGTTTGACACCAAATATGGCCTGACATCCGGCACTTGATGAACATCTAACGTCTAAAAATATATAATAATAATAATAATAATAATAATAATAATAATAATAGTTCATCCATCTGCCATGTCACTGTTACAGCACATAAGTGACTGTGACCCCATAACGATTTCATTTACTATTTATTTTTAATTCGAGTACCTTTTGTCTTGAAAACTCCGGCCATGATCATGAAACCTTATTAGGACTGACTTTCCGTGAGTCATTAGTAATTATCATACTTGCACATGCACACACTCTTAGAATAACAGTGGGGGGGAGGGGGGGGATGCAGCTCTAACGTTTCAGTTCACCATTAAATGACTTGCACGCACTCCACTATTTAATTCCCTATACAGCAGAGAATCAGCGGACTGTATAGTTTCCATAATCAAACTGACGCACACCTCTTGCTGTTACCTCACCTTGTTGAGTGTGAATATCAGTGTGTGTGCGCGTGTGTGTGTGTGTGTGTGAAATTGGCCAGTAGAGAGAGCAAAGGGATACAATATTAATTTTCAGCTCAAATAAACATGAAAAAAAAATATATATATATTCAGGTCTCTCACACCTCTCTGGAATATTGAGTCTATCCGTCTCTTTCACACACACACACACACACACGTTACATTGTGTTTATGAGCTCATTGCTCCATTTATTTTTAGACCAGAGGCAGGATATTGGGTTTCATTAAACATCCCCGACCTCTTTCTTTTCCTCCTTCCCCAGCCATTCACCTCTTTGTTGCTCCCTCTCTCTCTCTCTCTCTGTCTCTGTCTCTGTCTCTCACACTCAGTCCCAGGGGCAAGGTGGTGGTGGTGGTGGTGGTGGTGTGGTTTCCTGCTTATGTTGTGACGTGAGGCAGTTCTGCTCGCTCGTAGAAAGGCCTCTTTGTGTCTGACCGTCTCTGCCTTTTCCCGATTTCCATCGCTGACAATTATTTTCCCCCTCCAAACCTCAGCTGACAATCTGGTGTGTGGAGCTGCTGTCGTCATTCTCCGTCCTGCAGTTTTAGAAAGAAAGAAAGAAAGAGAGGGAGAAAGAAGGACTTTTTTTCAATACTTCGGCAGCTGCACCTTTCATATTTCATGGAGTGTGATGAAGATTTGGCTTCAGTGACTGACTCATCTGCCTTATTTGCTGTGTTTTACCAGGCCAGACCACTCTGGTCAAATAAATTACACAACTTTAATTTACATTTTTGTGATTTCATATTCCATCAAGGCGATGACCGCAACTCCACAGAACAAAGGAAACATTTGGGTTGTAAATATAATAAGCTCAAGTCAAGAAATCATTCAGCTGACTCCAGTGGCTCCATTACACGTCACTTGCTCGGTCATGTGCGAGGCCCCCAGATCATCTGAAGTGGTTTCTGGGACCAGAGCAGAATCTGTGGTGTCAACAGTCACAGTAGTGCTCCACTTGTAGTTTGAGAAGAGACGATTTTCTTCTGCCCTTGAAAACAAACTTCACTTTTCAGTTTTCTCCCGCAGTGCAAACACCACTGCCAAGAAAAAGCGGCCACAGATCATTAGACCTCACTGCCAGACATCCTTTGTTTCTAGTTTTTCTCACTGGTGACTTCTCACATGTGACTTTGGCTCTTTGTCTCCCTCTTCAGGAGCCACAGCTCTCAGGAGATCACATCACTGCTTATTCTTGCCTCAGTGGTTCCTCTGATGTCTTATATCAAACATTAATCAAAAGGACTTTTTTGTTCTGATTGACTGCCACGCTCCCACAATGTGCCGCAGAGCTGTTAGCGCTTCGCTGGTGGAGAAACTCCCCAGTATCCCATTTAAGCCTGAGTTTTTGGAAGAGCTCTACTATACCATTGCACTGCCACGCTCATCACAGTGGCAGGAGTGAAACACGAGATCAGTTACCCCTGAAACACAGATTTAAGAGAGAAGAGAGACTTTGGCTGATGTGATACTTAACTCAGTGCAGCTCGGACGTGAGTGACTTCTATTGATTTTGACTTTGCTCCACAACACTATGCAAACAGTGGACTGTCTCGCAGCATCAAATCTGGTCCAAGCACAGCAGGTGGACGTCTAATGTTGATCGCTGTGGTTTGTCCTCAGCTGGAGCCAGCGTCAGTTTTCATACAATAGTCACTCCGATTTTAACTCAATTTCCTGAAAATCAGCCAAACAAATTGCATTTTAATGCCTGTTTCCATTCTGTGAATAACATAGCTGCTAGAGCTTTTCTAGGTGAGAGACACTGAATCATAGCAACTTATTATTATTATTATTATTATTGCAGAGTAGTAAGTGGAAAGTGAAAAAACTATATATATTATTTATTTTACCACCATTCTCTTTTCATGGAGGCATCAACTGAAATGCTTCTCATTCACTTTGAATGGAGTGGTATTGAGCGTTGCAGAACTGCATTGTGGATCAGCAGCCTTGCTTTGGTCACACTGTATGCATCGTACCTTGACACGATTTTTAAATTACCAAACAGCAGTGCAGGTAGCCAATCAAATAATATTATGTAAATGTTCCAGTGCAGGCATTAGCAATCAAAGCATGGCTATGTGTTTTTCTTCCAGCTTGTTTCTTGAGGGTCAAAGGGCACCACACAAGGTTACATGGAGGTACATGGAGGACCCACAAGCGTTGCGTAAATGTGAGTGCAACATTATCACGTTTGTCCTAATTCATTTGCTGCTTCTATTGCATTCTGGACGATTTCCATCCAGTGGCAACCAGTAGTGATGTCACACACAAGTGCTAGAACTCAATATTTGTGATTTGTGTGACATCAGTTTATAACATAATGTTTCTGTTACTATTTTTGATCATCTCCTCTCTTACTTTGTTAACTTACACTCTTTCTCGTCTCAGATTACTTCACTTCCTGTGTTTGCCCACCGCCTTGATTACATGCTCCTCCCCCATTAGTTTCAGCTCACCTCACTCTTTAGCCACTGCTTACCTTTCAGTTTCTCACAGTTTGTCTTGTCTGTTTCAGTAACCATTCCTTATCTCTGTGGTTCTCAAACTCTTTATACCAAGTTTGGATAGAGTCTACCTGATTATTTTCTCATGTATGACCTTTTCATTTTCTGGACATTGTCTTCAGCCGGAGAGATTTTGTTTGTTTGTTTTTAATGCCTGTGTACAGACCCTTCTTTGGACGAAGTAATGAATTTTGCTTCATCCCTACTTTGTCTGGTGTCTGCATTTGAGTCATCAGTTTTTACACTTTGACGTGCGCTGTGTTGAGGTTTTGCACACAGACATCATTCACAGACTGCAGCCGCCCTCCTGTTGGATGATAGTAGCTGTCTATCACACTGGTGTCCACTCACATTCATCATTTATTTTCCTCAAATTTAGAAATAATTTACAAATTTGACATCATGTGCTATTAAAGAAGACCTGGGACTGGGATATTAAATGCACTTTTATACACAGTTATACATTTTCTCTCTCCTCTCTCCTTTTCCAAATACACCAAGTCAAAACAAACATAAAACTAGAAACACTTGGAAACCTTCACCAAGACCTGCGCCAAGCAAAGATAAAGAGTCCTGCAAAAAATTCCTGGATCCAGACGGTGATCTGGATCACCATCAAATTATAATCATCTGTACCTTGTCCCATTACACACCATTCCTGAAAATGTCAGCAAAATCCGTCCTTAACTTTTTGAGTTATTTTGATAACAGGCAGACAGACAAAAACAAACGCTGACAAAACATAACCTCCTTGGCAGAAAGAGCGAGATGGATGCAATCTTTCTGTCCTACTCATAACCAACTGGGTGAAAATGAAATTAGTCATTAAATTAGTGATTTCTTTTAGTCTTCTTGAAGCAATGAGCTGTGAGAGGAAAGTCATTATTGACGAGCTAACATCAAATTGCTTTTGGCATTAATTTCAAGTAATGTGCTTTGCACTTTACGTTGAGGAAAAAACACTTAAGTCCTGATGGGGTTTCATCTTAAATGACAAATTGGATTTTGATTATTCATTAATTTAGAAGCTTTCAATTTTCTGTCAAGATAAATAAAGTCAGACATGATGAGTTTGAACTTTTATTGATTGCCTGTTTCTCACTCAGTGATTGATTGATTACCTCTGCTGACTGAGTTTATAAACTGATTTAGGCAGAAATACTCCATTTTCACTTCTGGAAATGTTATAGCTGCATCTAAGTGACATTAAAAGACATGTTTCTTTCTCTATAACAGTTTCCACTTTGTTGTCAAATGGCGAAGCTTTACACATGAGGATAAAAACTGCAACCCACTCTCCTGGCTTTTTACCAAACAATTTTCCATCGTTGTTGTGGTTACATTTTCTAATCTGAATATTAATTTCCTGTGGGAGCCAAGCATTCAGCCAGGTGAAATTATTAATCAGGTAGAACATGTTCGCGTTGTGCTGAGGGCCAGCTGAAAAGGTTTATGAGATCTTGAACGCCTGTTAGACAGAAGTCAACCTCAATTGAAACCAGATATATGTTTTCAGAGCGACATGCTTTGCTCCATTTGCCTAAAGAGCCGCGTCCAAGGTAACTGAGGACTCTGCTGTGACAAAGGCTGACATGTCTCAGCTGAAGTAAAGCCCACAGATAAAGGAAAGATGCTATCTGTCTGTCAGAGCCTGCATTCACATAAGCATAGGCAGGTAGAGGAGGGGCAGCAGGGCTGTGATGAATGATAACCTGTCAGGAAAGTGTGTGGATATGCCTGTATGTCTAAGTATGTCTGAGAAATTAGAGCGCTATGACTCCATGACTACAGAACTACAGGAAAAAACAATTATAACATCACTGTTGAAGCAGCTACTGTATACTGTTTATTTGTTTTGGGGGTTTTTTGCCAAGTGGAAGAAAATATTCCATTATAGCCAGTAAAATATCAATCTTCTACTACTGTCTGAATGATGCATATACACTTTGATGGCTCATTTACTGTGTTGCTTTCTATTCTTTGGCCCCATTTCTTACAAAATGCTTACTGATAGCACAATGGGAAATTAGGGGGAGTGATATGGCCATGGTAGAAATCACACATTTCTTCACTTCACTGAGCTGTTGATGGATTATGTTGCTAATTAAACCTTTGTTGGGAACCTCCTCAACCCAATGGTTAAAAGTGGATGACAACAAGTTAAATCGAGCCATTGGAAGGTGATTGGATGGTTCAAAAAATGGGTGTTACTTTTGGAACAATATGACCGAGAGCTTTAGGACCTACCGGGGTGAAGTTGTGACTGTTTCGCTGAAGAGAGCATGAGTCCAGTGATATCTTCAAGGTGATTGAATAAGAAAAAAAAAAGCTTTATTAAAAAGTGCTGTGAAGTCTGCAGTTGAAATGTGATAACCTTGAGTGCTGTCCAGAGCTGGGAAGAATCTGTCAATATCTGTACAAAATTAGATAAAATCCAAGCAAACATTGAAGGAAGGTTACTTTCACTTGTTAGTATACCATTAGTGTTTCACCTTTGGAAGGCCTTGCTTGTGCTCGGTCTATTATTTTTCCATTGTGCAGCTTCAAAATTAGAGTCCCCTTCTTTCCTTTTGCTAACAGGTTGATAGCTTCATCTAATTATGTGCTCAATATGACTATAATTACATGACGTAAACTCTCTCCGGGGAGGAAAAAAAAAGCACACTTTTCCACAGGCTCTTTATTTATACATACCGATTATCTCAGGTTGTCATTTCAGTGAAATCATGCTGCAAATCATTACATCGTGTCATAGGAAATACAGTATATGATGCTTTAACTAATATGATAATATCGTTTGTTTTCTAGGGCTGAACAACTATTTGAATTCACAATTTTAACCAAGGCAATTTTCAGTTCACAAAAGCTGAAGTTTCATTTGTCTTCTTTGCAAATTAAAAAAAAAATGTAAGGAGGAAGTAGGAAACAGTTCATATCTTTAATTTCTCAGCTTTACAAGAGAATATAGAGTAATTACTGTTGTGACATAATGCTCCATCACGTTAAATCGATGACATTAAATGTTAAAGTGAACAGTAACTAAAAATAGAATTACATTACAAATGAAATTGCAATTGCAAAATACAAGTCAGAAAAATCACAATTAGATATTTTCCCCATCATTCAGGCCTAGTGTTTTCTCACAAGTGATTCATATATGGCCACACGGTTGGTGTAGTGGTTAGCACTCTTGCCTTTGCAGCAAAAGGTCTCGGGCAACCATTCCAAACCTATTGCCTCCTAATCCTACACTGCATTTTTTACTTACTTTTTATACATTTATTGATCAAATATAATATAGAAATTAGACTAAAAATGAAAAGGTTGACAAAAAAACTGAAGCTCAAAAAAAAAAAGCTAAAAAAGACATTAAAATAGCTGACTAATTGGACACTAATGAGTGAAAAGTTCTATCTATCCTTCTTTTAAATCCCGCCTCTGTCTAAGATCTGTTTTCGGGAGGGCTTCAGCATCCTCTGAAAGGGAATTTAGGTGAGTACATAATAGCTGTGATCCAAAGATGTGTCACAGTGGAGAACACAAGCTACAATACGATGTGGCCTTGGTGTTACCGGCTTAAAGCTTTTTACTGAATCAAGCCTCCCACATTATGATACAGGGCTCTTTTCCTGCCACCCTAATTTAGCTCAATCTGGCATCAAATGATGTGAAAGTGTCCTGTACTGAAAATGTTTTTCGGTGCTGCAGCTGAACCTGTGCTAAACAGACAATGAGGGACTTAAGACGTATTGTTACTGAGGTCAGTAACACCAAGTTCAGTGGTACAGTGTGGGCGGATCTACTGTTGGTGAACGGTGAGTCATGTTGTTGTGCCATTTTCATCTAAAATTCAACAACGGAGACAGATGTATTGTGCACCTATTCAGTACGTCCGACATACTGAGATAGCAAAGTAGAGAAAGGAATTCACGCATGTCCCTCATAATAAGATCCTTGTCTGTTCCTGGCATTTGGGGGAAAAAAAACTATGTTTATATTCTGCAGACCAGCCTGCAGTCACCAGCTGATGGGCAAATATTAGTGAGCTCACAAGGACATTTGGTACATTTCACTTTTTAAAATAGCACTGACTTCACTTCTCCTTGTTGTGTGTTTAGAATTAAATAATTTTGATGACGAAAAAAAAAAAAAAAATCAATAAATCACCATTATTGATTCTGTTGGTAATCTGATTTTGTGGCAGTTGATCCACTTGTTGTGGAGATAATTCATTCTGCCTTAGCCCCTGAGGATGACAAGATTTAATTGAATTGCAGTCGAGGCAAAAGTTAGTGATATACGTATTTCAGAATGATCCAATGTAGTGAACCAGCTGAACAAAGTTCTCATTATAACGTAGTTCCAGATCTTAACACTTCTCTTTCAGCAAGGCAAAATGCCAAAGCAAACTGCCTCAAGTTTTGCTTGTTTAAAGTTGGGAAAAACAGTTTGCTGTGTCAGGACTCTACTTCGTCTTCTAATTAATTTTGTGTTTGTTTTGGGCACAACATTCAGAAACCAAACTGACTGCCATCGTTCATTCTCTTCAGTGCCTGGTGTAGTTGCATTTTGATGAATTGCCATTATAATGGAGGATTTCACAGGTAATAGGCGTTCAAACAAGTGTTCACATGTTATACACTGTACCTACAGTGTGTACCCCCGTTTGATCACCTTGATGATGAAACATTGATGCAACTGTGAAATACACAGGCTTGCGTGGGCAAGATGTCTCTCTGGGACTCACAAGGGATCAAGTGTATTTACACTGAAGGTGCAAAAAAAGACGAGTGTGTCTGTTTGTCTGTCACACTTTTCACCAAGCATTACAGTTTTGGTGCTTTTCCAGTTCAGTACTACTTGGCTCGGCATGGCTCAACGCTACATGTTTTTGATATCAGGCACGTTGATTTCCATTACTATAGTCCCTGCTCAACTTGGACAGGGTGGTCCAGGCTGCACATAACTGGCATGATGTTGCTTTAGACTTGACACATAATCAGTCAGGTAAAATGATAAGTTCAGTACTTCGTGCATGACCGGAGCACAGACTCTGACACATTCATTTAAATTCAATAAGGCTGAACGCGTTGTGATTCGGCTCACTATCGCTGGCTTTTTAGCAGCGGTGTTGCTAAATACACCAGACTCCTCATATATTGAGATTCTAGACATTTCATTGCTAAATGTTGGAGATAAACGCATGTTATCAGGATTTTAAGTCTTTTTTAAGTGTGGTTTGATTCCTGTGTCGGACGTCGAGCTCATGATTCTTCCAGTGACAACGATCATTGACCAATCAGTGGCCAGCAGTCTGTCAACGTCACATTTTAGTATCGGCTCAGCTCACTTGAAACCTTGCCAGAGAAGGTACTAAAAAAAGTACCAGTTACTATCTCTAATGGAAATGGAAATGGAAATGCGCCATTTGGTTCAGTTTGATGTATATGTGTTTCGTTTATGAAAAGTTGTCAAGGATACCGTAATTACTGATTTGTTTGGCATTATTTTTTGGGGGGGTGGGTACAAATCATGGTGGTCCAACACCTTAATGGTGGAGCTTGACATGGCAATCTATTCATTGGTCGACATGGAATCAACACTTCCAAAGTGAAAAAGGGAATGGAATGCAAAAAACACCAAAACAACAAATATAAATATACTGTGCAGATAGATGATTTTTTAATGAATAATGTCACCATGCAGGAGTATTTACTGTATCACATTCTGCTTCTTTGTTGAATTTAGTGACAGGCTACACTGTGTCGCCTTGATGTGATGCCACTCTTGATTTGTTGCTGAACGTTCCTCGCTCCACGGGTGGTCCACGTACCACAGTTTGGAAACATGGTTCTAGACTTTACTGTGGCGAGCTGAACTGTACTGTTCTGCTTTGAGGAAAGCATGTTATCAAAATGCATCAGATTGTGTTGTTGGTTGTAGCGTTCTAATAATCAGAACCAGAGTTAAAGCCAAAAGGGCCCTCTTTATTTTATTTCTCTTGTATGAGACTCATTTCTGAAACAGACAGCTGAGCTGAACTTTACTCAAGATAAAAGATAAACAAAAAAAGCAAGCGGATGCATTCTCATTGTTTAATGGTTGAGAAAAAGATGAATATTTCTAAGGAAAATGTTAAGCAGTACTTAAGAATCATGTAAAATTCTGCAGGCACTCTACAATAGTTACATCTCTGCAGGGTATAGGGCATGACTGGCATCATCAAACTAAGTTACAGTTTTATATGTTTTCACCACCATTACAGAATAAAACATACTGCGGGCATGATTCTAAGCAAACCAGAGAAACCGACAAGTAAGCATTGCTGAATCTGATGCACAATGTCTGGACAAGAAGATAATAATAACATAAAGCAGAAAACATTATATTCAAGACTCCTAATGGCCTCATGGCAAATGCAGCACATTTAGCACACAGTAAGTGGTCATTTACATTCAATTTAACACCTAAAAGCAAGTTTTACAGCAACGCAAATTCAAATATTGCAATGCACCTCAAGCAATTTGCTATTTCTTTAGTTCTTAGTATGTTAATAAGTTACATTTCCTTGCTAAAGGTTTTTCTTTATCCTACTGAACACAGTGGTTTACATTATCCGTATGTGAGGTAAGACAGCCAGACATTAATCATGTCTTTCTGCAAAACAAGCCCAAACGTTTTTTTCTAAATTGACGACAATCCTTTTGTCCCACTTTATTATCTCTTCGTGGATAATTAGGGCAAGAGGCCAAGTGCACTCTGATGATTCTTTCAAGACACTTTGTTGTCATCCAAATGGAGCCCTGATGAGTGCAGGTCCTACAATATCTGCAATTCAGATAGCAATTGCATTAGCAGACTTTTATATGCCGTAATTAGAGTTTTTATTTTGAAGGTCATTGTGTGGGATGGACTGAGAAAAGGGTTGCATCTAGAGAGCAGAGAGCTGGCAAGGCCTCAATCAGAAACAGGTTCAAATGATTTCTTTCAAAAGGGTACAGGCTGTACCAGTTGCCTTCGAATTTGGAACTGAGTCCATCTGACAAGATTGTTCACCTGTATTTCTCAACATGGTGTTGGAGATGTGACAACAGATTCCAATAAACAACACCTGGATAGATCATGGCCTGTCCGTTTATGTGTGTTCATGTTCGTGCAGGTATGGGTGATTATACACACTCTTTAATTGAGAAAGTCTTTTCACCGAGATCCTATTCATTAATAGAGAGAGAAAATTGGATGCTGGCTTTGTTTTGTTTATTTTCACCAAAGGAAAAAAAAAATGTAACCCCCATATATTAGACCTGTGCTTCCCAAACTTTGAGAAGATTAAAAATAAAGTCACCCTCCTATATTTCTACAGGAAAAACAATGATAAACATCAGTTTGTCAACAACATTGTCTTCCATTCTCTGGCAAAGCTGAATCAAAGCCTTAATCCAACATTAATCATAATCAGTAGAACTGTTTTCCTTTATTCCATATTGTGTGCTAAGCTAACAAAACTGCATTTTTCCCTCATTGACTTCTGTTGCACTTTATTGTTTATTTTATGAAATACTTGTTATCCCGATTAAGGAAGTTGTGTGTGTAACCATGTTTGTTTCTTTCTTTGTCTGTGTGTGAACAACTGCTCTAAAAGGTAAAGGAGAAGTTTAGATTACATTATCTGGGGACATGCAGACCAAAGAAGAAATCATTACATTTTGGTGATTTTTGCAATTCAAACATTTGTTAACCTTGTGAGATAGAGTGTAATGACACTGTGGGAAACAGCGGCCTTGGCAGAGGCTCTGCATTCTCTCAGCTCTCCTTTCTGGCTTTACTTATTTTTTTGATATTTACCTCTGTTGGGCTTCTGTCGTTAATTTCACACTTGTGTGTCTTTTTCCGCATCCGCTGGCTTTTAACCTTCATATTTATTGACGTGAGTATAATATCAGTAACAACAACAAAGTCACTTCAGTCAATACAGTGTTATTTCAATACAGTGTTAAGTCTCTTGGATAATTCCATTTTGTGTGAATGTCAACCACATAACAAAACATGTCCATGTAGAATATGAATTACCCATTTAAAATGCACATTCATAGTTGATGTATTGTTCTAAACAATGGCTCTGAGGGATTGGGACTCCCAGTTTTCAGGCAACATTGTATTCATCAGACATAATCGACTGTCCTTCGTCATTTAGCAGAGATATTTGGCAGCTCAGTAGGTGACACACACTGCCAGCACCAGCTGTCCTTGACAGTTGAAAAGGTAACATCATTTTGCAAACCACATTATAATTGTGTGTTTCCCCACATTGCTGAATTTATTAGCAGAAATAAAAAGTGTCTGCCAAACATCTTGGTGATATTCCTTTTATTCCTGTTGCTTTATTAAGACGAATGAGCCAAAGTCTGATACTCATCATTTCTGTAATTGTCTTCCAGCAGTGACTGCTCTGGCCAAAAGGAATCATTTCATTCTGCCCTTCTTTTATTTGTCATTTTCAATTCACTGCGTTATTATTGTTGCCTTCCTCTGCTGCAACAAACTTGATCTCAGCGTTGGCAGTCCTTGAAGCCATGCTGCTGTCTCTGACTTTGTGCTTGAACAGGAAGGGAAAGGTTTTCCTGAAGGACTTTTGGAAGCTGGCTCCCATGAAGCCATAAACAATGGGATTGACTGATGAGTTGGCATAAGACATGCAATTGGCCCATGTCTTGATTTTATATGTGACGTAGTTTGGTCGGTAGTTGGGGTGGAAGGACTGGAAGAGGATGAAGATCTGGATGGGTCCCCAGCAGATCGTGAAAAGAAGGACAATCACAACCACCATCTTCGAGACTTTGCTTCGGATACTTATAGTTCTCTCAGAAAGAAGGTTGACCTGAGAGCAGATAAGAGGGGAGTCACCTTTTTATACAACACAATAGCATGCTTTGATGTGCAATATCAGGTTTTTATAATACTGTCAAGTCAAGAGGCTATTAATAGCCATACAAAGAAATATTTCATTTTGGTCTGCTTTTTATTCTTTTTTTTTCCCACTTTTTCATTAAAAAAGAAATGTGAACCAAAGAGTTGAAAGTACAGAGCTGCCAGGGAGTTTATGAGACAGGCTGTGATTTTTCTCGGCTTTTTTTCACTCTTAATACCTTCCATTACATATCACCAATTGAATCACTGCTTCAATTAAGCACTAGTATATACATTTGCTTTAAAGAGACAGGCTTTGTGTCATGTCAGACAGCCAACAATAAAGGCAAGATAACAAAGGGAGACAGCTGCTATCGCCATTTCACAAATAAAAGGAGAAAAGTCTTGTCAGCACTTAATTAGCAAATCATTCATAGCATTTGCAGTCACATTTTACAAAAGTCATGCAGCTCCAAGGGGCCATTTGCTCAGCAGCTATTTTGACATGATTCTGTGGGAAAGGCACATGTAGGCACATTAGTGATCGCCTTAACACATTAATGATGCCTCTGTTCACTACATGTAATTCCAGATGATGTGGCACCTCTCAAATTCAAAGATGCTACCACAGAGAAAAGGTAAAACGGGTAATGCAGAAGTGGACCAAGCTAGCAAATGTCACTGTCATTGAACAGTTGATGGATTGGTTGGTTGGTTGGTTGCAGTTGTGTACTCTATGTGATGCACAGGTACAGTATATAGCACATTCACACTGTCATTGATGCTAATTGGCAATGTCAGCTGATATATATATATAAATCCCCTCTTCCCCACTTGGGCGTCTTGTCTCTCCATCAAGCTTGGGTCCTCTATCAGTATCTTGTCTGTTGCTAGGGCTGTGCTTTCCTGGACAGAGATCTCAGATGTTGTTCCTGGAATCTGTTGGAGCCACAGCTCCTAATGTTCCTATCACCACTGGGACCAGAGTTACATTTACTCCCCACATCTTCTCTAGCTCCTCTCACAGCCCTTGGTATGCTTCTTATGTTCCTTCTTCTTGATGTTGCTGTCACTTGGGATTGCCACATCTATCACTATTGCTTTCTTCTGCTGCTTATTGACTACCACTATGTCCGGTTGGTTAGCCATCACCAGTTTGTCTGTCTGGACCTGGAAGTCCCATAGGATCTCAGCCCTGTCACTTTCAATCACCTTTGTATGTGTCTTCCATCTTGATCTTGGGATCTCCAGCACAAACTCGGTGCAGATGTTCCTGTACACTAGTCCAGCCACTTGGTTGTGGCGTTCCATGTACACCTTCCCAGCCAACATCTTACACCCTGATGTGATGTGCTGAACGGTCTCAGGGGCATCTTTACACGGTCTACACCTTGGGTCCCGCCTGGTGTGGTAGACCTCAGCATCTATTGATCTAATGCTTAGGGCCTGCTCCTGTGCAGCCATGATCAGCGCCTCTGAGCTGTCTTTTAGTCACGCTTTCTCCAGCCATTGGTATGTTTTTCCACTATCAGCCACTTCTCCGATTTGTCAATGGAACATTCCATGTAGGGGCTTGTCCTTCCATGTTTGCCCCTCTGGCTCCTCCTCTCTGCTGGGTTTCAGCTGCCTGAGGTATTCACTTAGCAGGTCATCATTGGGGGCCATCTTCATGGTGTATTCTGTAGCATCTGTAGCATACTACATATAACCCCCATATATATGTAGTAATTATTGTTTTCTAACTGAGGATTAATGTCAACCGATACTGATATTTATGTGTACTTCATTGGGGTTTCAGGAAGTAACACTCTCAACAAACAGAAGCCGAAAACCGAGGAAGCTGAATGCAACTCAGCCATCATTCATTTGATCACCTACACCTGTGATTCTCCTGTTATGACCTGTCAAGATGGCTGCTGTGCAAATGGCCCTATTAATCATGAGACAAACCTGATAGTTGTTGTCTACAGGCTCCACAGTGGGCTGACCGACCCTCTTGACCATCAGGGTGTAGCAGAAGGAGATAGTAAGGACAGGCAGAAGGTAGGCAGCAATGAACTGGTAGAGGATGAAAGCCTGCTCGTGTGTTTTTGAGGGAAACCTCTCCATGCAGTATTGCCTTGGACCATACCAGTAACCCTCCTCTATACGCTGGTACATTAAAATTGGGGTGGACAGGATGAAGGAGCCTGGAGAGGACAGGGACTGTTTTACAAAGGCTACATGTTGAGTAAAAGATTAAGTAAATTATACATATATATATATATATATATATATAAATATATATATTTAAGAAACAAGAGAGACAGACCAATCCAAATGCAGACACTGACAATCATGGCAACTCTTGGTGTGCGGTGACGGAGAGATTTGAGGGGATAGACTGTCACATAACAGCGGTCTCCACTCATAGCAGTCAGAGTTATACAGGTGGCTTGGACAGTCACCTGCGAAGAACATGGAGACATATACACTAAGGTAGACACTGTGCCTTAAATGTATCAGCAACATCAGAGCTGGTAATTTGGCATTTAGAAACCACAAAAGACACATTTAAGAATGGTCTGGTCAGGGGCCAACACACTTGTACAACAAATGTGCAGCAAAATGTGCAGCAAAAATACAAGATACAAAATTAATGCTACAATAACAGAGCAAGCAACCAAAAAAACATAAACAGTAAATTAAATAAAAAACAAAAAAAATGAAAAATAAAAAAAAACCTTACAATGTTAGCTAGATGATGATCAATGTAAAAAGAATATACACAGTATACTTGATATCAGCTATCCTTGAAAACATATTGCCAATGAATGTCATTTTATTAAACCTTATCTATGGTTATGATATTCCTTGTCACTTTAATTGTTTTCTCATGTATGGTTTAGTTTTCTATTGATACAAACACCTCACAGTTTTTTTTTTTTTTTGCTTTTTGACAGCTGGCAATGCACATCATTCTCTGTAAGCCAAGGGGTTTATCGAATCTTTCTTTTAATAAAATCATACAATCATATGACATGAGTCATTAATCTTTGCAGTGGCAAAGAGTCGGTAAACAGCACACTGGTTGGACTGATAGCTTTCCTTAGGGTGCCGTGTAACACTGGAATCCTCTTTTTTCTTCAGAATCTTTAAACTGTGAGTCAACATCTAATAATAGATGTTAGCTGTTTTCTCACTGGATGAGAAATGCAACAAAAATATTGTTTTATTTTAAGGTTCTTCTTTTTCCAAATGCTGCATCGGGTGTGTTTTACCATGACAAATTACATGGGATAACAAAAGTATACCAGATATGCCAGGCATATCAAGCATGAAAACCTGGTTTCAAAGAGACAAATTTAGCACACCTTAAAATAAGAAGATAACAGAAATAGTAGATGTACTATAGTATGTATATAAATACTAGTTTGGAAGATATTTTGTGGGATAGTCTGTTTATCCCTAAATTATTTCCAATTTGGGGGGCTTCTGTGGCCACCATTGTTTGGTGGTGTCTGATGCATCACAGGTAAAATATTATTTCAACATTTTTCTTATTCTCAAGAAACCAGTTTTTTTCAAACCCTTTAAGCCTTCCACTAATGAGCCCTTGGGTTTTTTTTTTAATTTAGTGCACACATACAGACACACACAGGAGCAACTGTGTACTAACAAGACATGAAGAGTAATGATAATGATATAAAATAAACAAAAAAAAAAAAAAAAAAAAAAAAACGGGATGAAAAAATAGTATGAACAAATAAGCATTTTTTTGGGTTGCTTGTTTTTGGCATGTTTAACCAAGTGAGTCTAGTGTGGGAGATCTCATGTTATCAGGAATGTGGTGAAGAATAAGCTCTATTGGAGAAATAAAAGCTGCATTTGTGATTCAGATTTGTAATTAGCATGTGACAAGATCATTCACTTCAATTTAATATGCTTCAAAAATAGTTGATTCAATTAAACTCTGGCAGATCTGCAGA
>JAFBJR010001263.1:36397-118563 GCA_016785285.1 Brachirus orientalis | reverse complement strand
ACTCCAAAATCTCAAAGAATAACCGAATACACCTTTAAAACAATGTATAAATATATTCCCCTGGTACAGGAGACAAAACTGCCCATATGGAGCACCAACCCCTATTATACTTAAACACAGGACAGAAAATCATATGATGGAGATAATACCCTTGGGTGGGACGCGCACCGCTCCGTGAACGCGCACGCGCCCGACCCACAGAGACACAGCATAAATAGCAGACAGTGAAGGTGCGCGCTCCCTTTCGCTCCCTGAAATGCTGCCGGTAGAACACGTAAGTTATTTCTAAACTTGTGATTATGACTCTAAACCGTGTTTTATTCTGTCGGAAGAGAATGTTGCACAGAAATTATACCTGACCGGCGACCTGAGTTTGTTGTTTAGCTGCGTTACTACTTAAACACATTGCTGCGGTTCAGCGCGTGCACTCACCAAACTCCGACAGCAATGTGTTCCGTGCTGCTAGCAGAAATATAGACAGCAGCCCGTCAGTAGGCAGACACGATAGTATTGCCCCGTGATGACGCGACATCGAGTCGCGGCATCACACACACACTTAGACATGGATCATGTTAAAGTCAAAAAATTTTTTAGACTTACTGTCAAGGAAGCAGACTGTGACTGACCACTGACTGTGTTTTGTTTAAACTGTACTGCAGACACGGTATTTACAACACACATCTTTTGAGAAGTTGATATATCCTGTATTTAAACAATGCTCTGATTCACAGTCATATTCTCAACATGGATAAAATTATAGACAAATATTTGACTAATATACAGAAATGTTCTGCTGTTACATGCATCATTTTTAATCACCAAAGTCATAGTAGATTTTAGTGGTGGATCAACTGACCAGAAACTGTTCAATTATCTTTTACAGATGTAAACATTAACATGTTCTGATAATCACAGTACATGTTAATGTTTAAAGGAACATGTACCGTTAATAACAGCAGAATGTTTAGTCCAGATAGTGTCATGTAGAAAATACAGTGTTTTCTTGTGCTTTTCTCACAGAATGACATGGTTCATGAGTCGTATTTGTTGCATGTCATCCTAAATGAAAACACAGCACAAAGAAAAAGACAAGTTTAATGTTCTGTAAATAATATTCAATTCTCAGCCACTGTCTACATCATTCTCTGAACATCTTAATGTAACTGTGAAGCATGGTAATGAAAGAAATGCTAATATTCACAAAGAATATTTCATAACCACGTTGGCCTGCTCAGTCACACATTTAGCCTGAGCTACCGACTCATCTAAACCCTTTCAGAATAAAAGTAGACATAATGAGAGAATACTGTGTCAGCCATGGTGCTGTCATGTTAATTCAACAACTCCAGAGTCAATTAAACTGTTAAGCTGGACTTAGGTGGACTTAACTGTGTACTAACACATCATTTACCTAAACACAAGTAATAAAGCCAATTACTAAAATCCAAACACGAATGATATTCGTACACATTTTCTGACTAATTTCACCTTCACATCACATGTTTTTTTTCCTGTTCATCCTGCAAAGCTGGACTTTATTAGATAGCTAAATAAAGAGGAAGCAAGGATGGTCATGGTTTAGCTAGCAGAACAATTAAAGGAGGCAGACCTCCCTCACAAGGCTTATCACAGCTAGAATACCTCTCTACAAAAGACAAAACAGCCAGCACACGATCCAGCAGTGAAATCAGCCATCGCTCTTTAATGTCCTGATGTCATTAGTTCCTGAGCACAGAGGCAGAAAGACTTTGATAAGCTTCATGACAAAATTACCTCTAATTAGAAATGCTGCTTGGTTCTCATATGTGAGTGAAAGCAGGAGAACAACAACACAAACAGTTTTGGTGTGGTCGTACACTGTGTGGACACAGCGCCTCAAGACTTAACTGAATGAAATACAAAATGGATTCTAATGATACAGTTAATCACTGACTGTGCCAACAAATGTGTGTGTGTGCGAGTGTGTGTGTGTGTGTGTGTGTTTCTGTCGGGGGGATTGTCTAGTGTTTTAATTAACAATGAAGGCACACATACTTGTCCCTTCAGAAAATAACTAAAAAAGAAGGCTGGCCGGCATGATGGTTGAAGGTGAATGTGATTTTCTTTTCTGCCTTGTTTTTACGTCTTCAAAATAAGTAAAATCTGCTACAAAACCCATTAAATCAGTACAAAAATCATTCTCAGATGATCGGATTCAAACAGCAAACATATCAACAGGGTAAATCGATGACAAACTAGAGAAGATATGCCTTTTTGCAGAGCTTTCATCTCATCAAGGTTGACACCAGCTCATCATGAATCAGAGTTCAGAAAACAGGCTGAAGGTAAGTGAAGTAGGAAATTCTTTTTTAATTTTTAAGAATTTTAAAATAATTTTCTAACCCATACACTGATAAATTTGATTAACTTACACAATTTAATCCACATACACATCATGACTGCACATGTCAAACACAGTCAGTGTCATCAAAGTACACAAACACACACATATATACAGTGTCACAGTCCTGGGACCTTGAGGGTTCTGCTCAGTGTCTTGGCTGTTCCTAGAATTGCACGTTTCTGGACACTGACTCCAACAGATTCAAGGAACAACAGCTGAGATCTGTTTCTCCCAGTTTGGAGGTTACAGCTCCTAGTGTTCCTATCACCACTGGGACCACAGTTGCTTTTACTCCTCACATCTTCTCTAGCTCTTCTCTTAGCCCTTGGAACTTTTCAAGCTTCTCATGTTTCTCATTTCTTCTGAATGTTGCTGTCACTTGTTATTGCCACATCTGCCACTATATTGCTCTCTTCTGCTGCTTATCGACTACCATGCCTGGGCGAGTTGGCATGTTGTGTGCTTGGCGCCACTCTCCGTTGAAGACATCGAGGATCTCTACTTATTTGGGTTTCAGGTTGGGGGGCTCCTTCTACTCGGATTAGGAGGTGCCCTCATATACCGCCAAATTGGCAAGACGGCTGCTGCAAGGATTGGATCTTCACATCTGCCCATCATGATTAGTGAGTTGGGCAAAGCGGTGCAAACTCAGACTGTGTTAAGTGTTGAACTGAAACGTGAAAATGGAACCATCATGGAGAAATTGACCGCTTTGCAGAGGAAGACTGATGGTTGAGGACCAGTACAAAAATTACTCAGTACAATTGAATGGACTGAGAGAAGCAAGATTGGAATGTGCTCCTCTGCTCTAAACCCAAACATCAGAATCTTATCAGCTGGCGAAGGCCAACTGCCCTTGTCCTCCAGAAGAGTCTCACCAGCCGTCTGGCCTTCAACTTGTTGTTTCTTACTTGTCCCATGTTGAGGACTCCTCTGGATCCTACATGCACACACAGACAGACTTTGATACAACCTACCAACCTGCACACACACCGGCACACCCCCCCCCCGCCCCTTATCCATACTCCTCCCTCCCTACTGTTCTCCATCCCTGGGGGTAAGCAGTGCCAGACTAGGTCGCAGCACCCCCTTCCTCCTCCCCCTCCCCCCCAAGCAGGCCTGGCGGCGCAGACCTTCTGCGAAGCGCACACCCACTATACCTCTATTTGGGTGACGGACTGTTCAAAGTTTAGAATACATATACAATTCAAATGTTTGTGCTGTTTGTATAATTTGGAAATGTGCCATTATTACATTCAACCAGTAATAATTGTGGACTAATTGATGTTTGTATGTGGTTCTTGGGTATGTAAGTCAAATTCCTTGTGTGTGTTTTCACATACCTGGTGAATAAATTCTGATTCTGATTCTGATTCTACCACTATGTGCAGTTGGTTAGCCATCACCAGTTTCTGTGTCTGGATCTGGAAGTCCCATAGGATCTTAGTCTTAGTGTTGGGAAAAAAGTAATTAGCGGATTTTAAAACCACAGTGTTTGTTCAGCTCTGACCTCTGACCTCCAGATTTTCATAGTACTATCAGCAGATTACATTAAAAAGGTAAAGTAGAAGGAAAGAGGAAGTAAGTTTAGTCAACCATGGATGATATAAAAAGAAAGTTACATGTGCAAATTCACTTTTGCTGAAATACTTTGTACCAATCTGCTTATTTAATTTCTTTCTAGACTAATTTTCTTCACATATTTATTTTTTGTCTGATTACGAAGCAGAAGCAGTGGTAGCACTGGAGGTTTCTACTTCGTTAGTGTTTTACAGCACATGCTGCCTTACTGTCTCCTTATTCTCTTTCCTTTCTTTTCTTTTTCCTTGGCTCTTGTTTCTGACACTGTTGTTTCTGCAGCATCTGGACTTTTATTAAATTCCAGGCTGTTGCCACAAAACTGTCATTGTTGACTTCAATAATCAGCCACACTTGAGGAGATTTATCTGTTTTTCCTGACCTGTTCCAACACACCTGCCCAGTGTTCCAGTGTCTCCTTGTTCTTTGACAGTGTTTGTTTTCTCATTAACAGGAAGTGATGGAATCATTTGGTTGATGATCAATGGTGAGTTTGGCTTTGGTGCGATGCTGAACAATGTAGGAGGACACCTAAAGAGTTTGCAGGGTTTGGTGGTGTGTTTCATGAGTGAAAGCTATTTGTAAAGCAGAGACACATGTGGGTGCAGGTGGACAATGTTGGAAGAAGAGAGACTGCAGCATGAAAAACAAACCCACACAGTTTGATCTAAACTGCCTCAGTTATGTCCTTCACAAAGGCTTACTGACGATGACGAAAGACCTTTGTCACCTTTGCTGTGAACAAGTGCTAATTAACACAGTAGAGTGTTTGCTGCAGAGGTCAGTGAGGACTTTTCCTAACATCAGAAGACAACAACAATTATGATGCAGGCTGTGCAAGGGGTCAGAGAAAAGACAGCAGCACTGACCACATGGAAGCTTTTTTTGGTTTATCCTCATAAATTGTGACAAAAAAATCGCTAGTGAAAAAAGTGCTAGTTTTGCCCACACTTTAAGCTTTTCTTATTTACTGTTGTCAGTTCACTCCACTGTTTCACAAGCTTAAAAAAAGAATTTTGGGGCAAAACCTACTTCTTCAGAAATTTCTTCTTTTCTTCTTCTTCAGTTTTGCTCCTCACAAACAGACAAACAATAGTGACCAAAAACCACACTCCTCAGCAAAATGTAAATAAACATTTTGACCCGTTAGATTCTTAGTAAATAAAATAAAATACATTCAAATGAATGTAAAGTGTAATGGAAATTTCAATTCTTTTTTGTATATCCAACCTCTTGAGATACCCCACCTCCTGCTTCCCACACTGATATCAAGTAATCATTTGTGACTCCTTACTTGTAAAATCCTGCAGGAAACCCCAAGTGTGAAACAACAGACCAACAACATGCCAGGGGGCGACATGACCAAAGAATCTTTTGATCATCTCTGAGGAATGTTCCTTGGACCCCTGTGGGGACAGTTCTCCGGGATAAATGTCCAGCTTTACTCAAAAATCTTTTGTAAAGAAAAAATAAAACCTTGTCAGCTGAAATCAGCAACAGAGAATTTCCACAACAAAGGACAAATGTAGTGGACAAAGGATGTTAAAGATGGAACTGTTGGGCAGGAGAACAAGAGGAAGACCACTGAGAAAGTTCATGGATGTTGTGAAGGAGGACATGGGGACAGCTGATGTAACAGAAGAGGACACAAGGGAGGGGACAGGATGGAGACCCCTAAAGGAGAAGCTGAAAGAATGTCCTCGTGTTCACTGCTGTCCTGTTAACAGACACGACAGACGGCTCTGTTGACAGACATGTGTCTTCGTTTTACTTATAATAGTAAACAATGTTAACTTCTGTGATTTATTGTAGCAACAGACATTGCAGAGATTGTTTCTTTTCTCCAGACTTCAGTTTTTTTCCCACATAGTCAGTGAAAAATGGACAAGTTAATTTTCTGAGAATGTCCTTTATTGACTGGTTCACCAATATCTAAGAGGTTCTGAGAGTGTTGGAGTGAGAGAAATATCTGCAATGTTTTCTTTCCATTTTTCAAGACAAAAATCTTTGTTTGTTATGTGGATATTTTCTCATGCTTCAGCTCTTTAGCTGTCAAAACTAACAAAACTCATCTGGTCTCTTGTTTTCATTTACTATACAAATGATTTTGGAACAAAGATTTTATGACAATTTAAAAGTTCAACCTCATAATTTCATTTAAACCTGCTGCAGACATGTTTCAGAAAACCCACAAGCAACATTATAAGAGAAATGACATTTTCAGAAATATCTGGTGCTGAGAAACTATAAAAATATATGATTTCATAAAACAGTTAATCATCCACTACAAATACTTATAGTTGACAGAACAAAGGGAATTTATACAATTATAACAATACAGTAGAAAGTAGAATTCTCATTTAATTTAATCTGTCAGCTCATTTGGAAGTAAAAAGGGGGAAAAAAAGAAGATTGTTTTTCAGAGAAAACATATTTTGACATCATATTCATTTAAAATTTAATCTTCATTTCTGCTCATTTGGGCACAAAGAAATATGGATGAACTATTAATTTAATTCTAATTAATAAATAATTTAACTTATAGTCACAACTCTCAAATAGGAATATGAAGAATGAACATTTTCTTCCTTGAAATAATTCATGTTGTGATTTGATGCTGAAAAATAAACATCTCTACCCATCAACAATACAAGGTTATTAACTTAAACAAATGATATTAAAGATTATTTTACATAAATGACCACTGATGACAAGTTACTACATAATTGACACAATAGCTGCATTGACTGTCTCCTCTACTTAATCACTTGAATTTTGGATGTGTCCCAAGACTGTCTTTAAATAAGACATGAATTCATCACTGATCCTGTATATGTGAGCTTTACATTTAATATGGATGTCATGTTAATCCTCTCAGCATGATTATATTGTTCTGCAGCAAATATTTCTTCAGAGAGATAAGCTGGTTGATGTTTCCTTTACCCACTAAACAGAATAATTGCTTGAACCAAGGGAGCAAAAGCCAACTTCAGCTTGTGTCACTCTTCATCATCTCAAATGAAGTGGAACAGCTTGACAGTATAAACCTACTGCTTCTTCATGTCTGATATTAATATAACCTGAGGGAGATTTTCATGACAAAGACTTTAATGGACTTTTCTGCCTCTCAAACAAACGTGAAAATATTGGCTTGTGTATTTTGCCATCTCCAGAAGAACAATCAGATTTTTATTCTCTGTTTCCTTTTTGCTTTCACACTTTAATGAATGTGCATTTCTTTCTGAAATTCAGAAATTCAAATTATACTTCTAATATGTCCTTTGATTTAATGGTTTAAAAAGAGAAAATTAAACTATGATTAGTCTAATGAAAGAAAGATAATGACATTAAAGTCTATCTGCTGAGATATTGGAACATGTTGGTAAAACATCAAGCAGATATTTCAGACATTTAATTTGAGGGAAACAAGAATCTGTTCTATTACAAAAATAATTTTGTGACATGTAATACTTGATATGTATTGTTGGATCAAATTTATCCCCCCCCCACCCCCCCACCCCCCCTCTCTCTCTCTCTGTGTAGCTGGTCTTCCTCATGTTGTGGGGACCTAAATGTGTCTCCACACTCACATTATGGGGACTTGTCTTCCTTATGGGGACAAAAATCAAGTCCCCATAACGTAAATGACTCCATTTTAAGGTGAAGACATGTTTTAAAGTTAGGCTGAGGTTAGGATTAGGTTAAGGTTAGGGTCAGGGTTAGGGTTAGGACACTAGTAATTATGGTTAAGGTTAGAGTAAGTCTGCAGGAAATGAATGGAAGTCAATGCAATGTCCTCTGTAGTCATGGAAACCAGTGTGTGTGTGTGTGTGTCATTTATCATTGGCACTGAACCTGAAATTGTATCTGTATGGCACCAGGCTGACCAGATCTGTCACCATGGTTACAATAAAGGCAAAGATGGTCTTAAAGCAACAGTAAATGTTGATTTTCAAACAGGAGAATAAACTTTGTATTTTTTGTGGAAATATGAATCCATCGCATCCTTCTGTTATTGTTTTTATTTCTTATATTGTGTGGAGAACATTATGGTTCCTTGTGTCAATCCACAGAAATAAATACATTTTTTAGAAATACTCTTGCTCTTCCAAAATATGGTCTGTTCTGGTTTCACAGAACCAACTGAAAAAAATCAAAGCTTCAAAGCATCAGTTCACAAACAGGATGTTCAGTTCTAAAGTCTATAGGCTGTTGAGCAGCACAACAAATAAATACATTCATAAAGACATGCAAATCACCATATTTTAAAATCATTTATTATAAAAAAAGTACTTTTTCTCAGCTGTGGATAAAAGGAAAGGTGGATAAATGCATCAATGATCTGCCTTTTTCAAAGGAGTGAATAGTGTTTTAGTAACAGCAGGAGAGGAAGATGAGTCATGATGGAGAAGAGGAAACAGACTAAGACATGAAGAGAAAACATCACCAACAGCTGTGAGGAAAATGGAAGCTTTAAATTTTCTCCCTGCTCACAGATAGTTGCATATTTGGAGGAGTGTTAAACAGAGTGTGCTCAACACTGATCAATAAATTCCTTTGTAACTCATTCAAGCCACTCAGATGAAGAACAATTAAATTCTAAGGAATATAAGTGAAGCAGTTAATGAAAAGCAGCAGGAGAGTTTGGACTGAAACATCAGTGCAGAACCAAACACTTTCAAAGTTTTTTATTCAACACCGACTCAATGCTGGTTTCTGAAAAACATTTCATAGCTGACTGAGATTTTATTAAATTAAGTGACTCATATATCAATGTGCTACAACATTCTGACAAGAACTTACACTAAATCTCAGTCACCATTGGACTGTAGCTAATGATTTCACATTGATCAATTCCCCTCTGTCCCCACACCAGCAAATCCCAAAGTAATGTGTCCAGTATATATGGTAATGAGGTGGAGATATATATATATATTTAATAAAAGGTGGATTCTGTTACATTCAGAGATATTTCCCGCCTTTGATTGGCTGCTGGTAGTGATTCAAATTAATGGACATATAAAAATTTATTTTTTTTAAGCTCTTTGCAAAACAGTGAATAATATTCCACGAATATGAAAGCATGTTTTAATTTAAGCGTTGTGTGAAGAGGTGTGTGTGTGTGTGTGAACATTGTGTGTTTAAATAACAACAGAAACTTGTTTGTATGACCAACATGACATGTGATAACAGAGCCAACAATGAAACATCACCACAGTCACATCACACTGTAGACACGTGTAAATGCATCTTTTTTTTTTTTTTTTTTAATAAGAATTAAAATACAACAGTTTTTTTTAACACTTTTTGACTTTTTCCCATTTTACAGCATCAGCAGTTGTTAATGATGTTGGAAGAGAGGACTTTTTATTGACTGGTCAAATTTCCCTTTGACTCTAAAGAGAGTTTAGAGAAGGAGACAAAGTCCAGGTCTGTCTAAGATTACTGTATTCACATTATTATTCCTCACTTCCACCCAACATGTGTTGCCTATAGCAGCTGGAACAAGCACTTCACCCTCGACTTGTGAGGAAATGTTTGTGACCACAAACAGAGAAATTAAGTCAAATGTGAAGAAGGAAGCAGCATCCATTAAACCAAACATCCACACAGTAACATAACACTGACACTGACACCGAAACAGCTGGCTGCTCTTACACTTCTTCTCATGGTGCACATCATTAAAAAACATCTCAGTGAGTGAAGAAGAGAAAAGAGCAGCATGACGTTGTCAGTGTGGCAGGTCATGACCCAGATTCAACAGGTAAAAACAACAAGAAGGAGGCTTTTTTCAGCTAAACTCACATAATCTACTTATGTGATTAACAGAGAAAATCATTTTACCGGCATGTAATTCTGCCCACAGGATGTTAACACTGTAGTAGAACTAAATGAAAAATGCAGGTCAAATTAGAGCAGTAGAACAGCTTTTATTCTTCTTTATACTATTTTTGAGATGTTCTTCTGCTAATGTAATTCATAATACTAATGACTGAATAACTTTCACATCACCCTGAACAGGAACATGTTTTTAAAATGTTTTTCCATCAAACACTGAATGATGTAAATTCTGTGAGAGCAAGTGATTAAGGTGAGATCGTGTTAAGGAACTTTATGAGTAAAATCCAATAATTACACGCTGACAATGAAAACCTTTTCAAGATTTTATTTAGATTTAGCATTTTATGCATTTTTAAAGTGGTAGGAAATAAGTGAGTGATTGAGTGAGTGAGTTAGTGTGTGTTATAGGAAGAGCTTTTTTTAATTGATAAATTAAATCACATTAAATCACTGCTATTGCCAAAATTAAAAACTGATGTATAACAGTCTCGTGTTCTCCAACGCAGGTAAATCACCATCATTTAAGACTCACTGATTTGAAAGATTTTTAGGAATCTGTCGCAGGAGATTTTATTTCTTATCTCCATCAGTGTTCTCAATGTGTCTTCAGGCTCATTTTTCACTCTAACTACACCCTCAGTGGAGGATCTGTCACAGGAAAAACAGAAACACAAAATGACTCTAACTGAAGGGACACAGTGACTGGAAGCCATCCAAGAAAATAAATAAATTAAATAAATAAATAAAAAAAAGAAAAAGAAAAAAAGAAGGAAATGGATGCAATTAGTGTCACAAAGATGGAACAAGAGCTGTAGGACACCGATGTTCCCCGAAGCTGAACATCACAGATAAATAAAATACACTGTGGAAAGTATTAACTACTCCAGCTATTGATGCAATGAATGTCAAAATATATGGACAACACTGATAAACAAAAGCACAGACACTTGTTAGCAGAAACAACCTCCAGCTGCACCTGCTTTCTCCCTGGGCCAGTGTGAAAAATGAAGTCAGCGCTCGCTGTGACAGAATCCATGTTTCCATGTCAACAGCAAAATACTGGAGATTAAAATATGACTGTACAGCAAAGTACAGGTAAACATCAAAATATCCCTACATGACATTATTATAATGTTAAATACATTGTGAATGTGTTATGAGTGAAGCACTAGTGAATTGTATATTATTTGTTTATTATTTTGATAAATTTACAGTCAAACATGAACCAAAGTCATTTACTGTCAAAACACATTGAACTCAACTGCTAGACACATGATGGACTGAACACAATTTGGGCATTAAACACAAAATCTATGAGCAAAACAACCACAAAAAAGAATTTAAGGACACACTGAAGTTCCACAAACACCTGCACATTCTAGACCCACGAAGTGACATAAAATTATTCCTTTTGATTTTCTGAGTTCTTTGTTTCTGTAGGTGAAGAGTTCTTTGTGTTGCTTTTCAAGTAAGAGTGGAAATTCTCATCAAGATTTAAAGTTGTCAAACTATGGAATAGTTTTTTTTTCTTTTTTTCGCCTGGCTGAAAACTATGCCTCGAAAAGTGTTTTCTAGGCATTTCACTGATGCTTTTTAGATTTGTTGTTTTTATTGTTCTTTATGAATGCACACACGTACATACACACACACACACACTCACACACACTCTCCCTCCACTGTCTCTTGTTTTATGTCATGTTTGTTTTTATTGTATGACATAAATCAAATTAAACTCCTCAACATAAAATGTGACCAAAATAAAAATTTATAACAGACTGAAATCCTCACAGATTCACATTCAGATCAGTATAACTTAAATTATCAGGAACATGTTTATGAAATTGTTGGCAGAGTCTAATGTTAATCATCCAGTATTTTTTTAAAATATATTTGTAGCTTACAACATTTCTTTTTAATAAAAAAAAGTTGATTTGCAGTCTCTGTAAAGTATAGGATTAAAAATGATTCCTAAAATATAGACCTTACGACCCAATGATACTGATGAGCTCGTAGTTGTTAACAGTTGAACAGAAGCAGAAGATAAAATGTGTTTATTCAATGTGTCTGTCTGTTGTTGACGAACAACCAGCTCACAAAGGTCAAGCTATCAAAATAACAGGTAAGTCCCATGTAAAATTACATTTCATTTAAACAATATTAAAGCACAGATTTGATCAGACCTGTTGTGGATGTGGAACATCAGTGTTTGATTGCTCAGCTAAGAAAAATGTTTCAGCCCCGACACTGATGTGGAGATTGATGTGACTTTTTAGCAAATGTGTGATCAAGAGAAAACCTCAGAGAAAATTTCAGGAGAGAAAATCTCCCCCACTGCTTTAATCTGACCTCGAGCAGCTCCGTTTTATATCACGCTGTGTGTTGCAGACTCTGGCTTTTATTGTTTTGTCTTTTTACAGTTTAAAATTGATTCCACAGTCGCACTGGAAATGTAACCTTTGACAATGTTCTGAGTAAAACACAGCATTCAAACATTCCACAGAAATCTGAAGAAGAAAGTTTATGCTGTTCTACCGTGAGATGATTTTCTCAGGAACATAAATAAGACACAACAGATCAGAACAGTAAACAGCAGTGACAGTGATGGAGGAACAGCTGGGACAGTAACAGCTGAGTTTATGACAAACTAATAATCTTCCACGTTCAGCTTCTGTCTTAGTGGGAAATTATGTACTGAACACAATTATCACCAATACAAACCTTTTAATATTCTCATGTTTATTCTGGGTGTGTGTGCAGTGTGCGGTGTGTGGGTGTGAAATATAAGAAAGAAGTAATGGAAAGGGTGCTGGTTCAAATCCCTGACAGGTCAAGGGTGGGGTTCCCAGTCCTTGACTTGACCTCATGTCTGTTCATGAATATGTCATTTATGAATAGATTTGTTTTATTATTTTTATTTATGAACAAATAAAAGAGCACAAATGAGGATCTGCCATTGGGTGCAAAACATTCAGGCAAATCATTAGAGTGTAACAACTGGTTCATTTCATGCTTGTTTGGGAAGATTCATGTACCGTCTTATCATCAGTGTTGAATAAACTCACTGGAAATCACAGCAACTGTTTCTGACATAATTGAAAACATGTTTTTGAAAAATTGTGTTTTCCACAGTTTATTTATGTTGTTGCAACTGGAGGAAAAGATGATGCATCAAAAGAATGTCTACCAATAACAAGACAGTTGAATGTGTAGCAGATATTGAGCTGTTAAAACTCACACTGCAGGCTGCAGTTTCCCCACAGGCGTCAGAGCTTCCTGCACTAACTGTGCTGATGACTGTTTTCACTGGAGAATCACACCCACACTGATACACTGACGAAACACCACATGATCATCAGTTAAAATGGAAGATGGTAGTTTGAAGGATCCTACATTTTATTAAACATTTATGAATTTTAATGAGAATAAGGAGCAGATTTATAATGAAAGACAAATATTTGAACAATCAAAGGTTTTGATTTCACATCTTTATCGAATTCAGAGGCTGAGAAATGAAAGTTTTCATTGGAATTGATGACAATTTTTCAGACTTGTATGGTCCCTTCCAACAACGTCCCATTTTCTACTCCAGGTAAGCTTGTGCAGTCAGACCATTGGGTCAGTTCAGTCAACAAATTTTGGGCTGGTCACATACATCCATATCTGGTCTGTGTGCATCATCTGGAAAATTAATCATGTGGACAAAGGAGAAACAGTAAATGACAATAAAGTCTGTGTTGTCACCACTGAGCGTTAAAGTGTGTTGTCATTTTGTCTGTTACTGTTTTTGTTGTTGACCACTTGTACACAATGTAGACAATGAAGTCTATGTTTAGTCTGTTTAACTCTGATGACTATGGCTGAGCAGTGTCTGGTCTAGAAACCAGTTAAATATCATTCATAATTAAAGAATTAATCATGTTCAGAGTCATTTTTCTCTTTACCTAAATGCCAAATAACCTTTATGTGTTTTTTATCGATTCACTTTGTCAGCTGCCTCCCCATGTGTCTCCAGCTCATGTCCTCTCCTCCTGGACTCTGTGATATTTGTCTCTTCTTTTGTTACTGTGGTGTTTGTGCTTATTAGTGCTGAGTCACTAAATCCGTACAATGTGGTCACACTGATATAAAGCACTTCTTAAATTTGTGTATGTTCATATGTGTCATCTAAAGCTTATCAGTCTATAAACTTCAGTCATTTTGTATTCACACCTCACGTGTTCTTTAATTGTCTCACATTAAAATCCTCCAAGTTAAAAACACGTTACTGTAAAACCTTTAATTGTTGACTCATGTTGACGAAGGAGTGAGTGTGTTAGTGAACATTTGTTTGTCCTGTGATGGACCGGAACCCTTTCAGCCTCTGTCAGCTGGAACCAGGCTGCACCAGCAGCCTTGTGTCCCTCATGTGGAAGATGAAATGGGAGACAATGGATGGATGGAAATGTTGTGATACATATTAATGCAACAAAAAACCTCCATATTCTTAACCTCCTCTCTTGACTATTGTCAATGTTTAGTCTTTGGTTCCTCAACACCTGACTGTTTTAGGCTCAGTGACGTCACACTCACACACTCTCTCTCTCTCTCTCACACACACACAGATGGATTTACACACAGAATTAAAAAGCTAATGACTTAGACAAAGCTGTTCTGTTGTGCACACGGCTGAACAAAGAGAGCTAATATTTAATCATTTCTAGTCATTTTGATGAGTTAGGAAAATAGTGTTGTAAAACCCTGTGAATGTTTCCTTCACACTGTTTGCACACAGAAGCTCAGGAAATGATACAGCTGTGGTTCAGCATCATAGAGTGAAACTGCAAACATTTTTCACAGTGATTCATACGCTTTCACCTTAGATTTATTCAGTTTGAAAAACAATAACAAAGGGGACAAAAATGCAATGAAGTTAAAAACAACGATTGTGCTGTCCCGTAAAGTGAAATGGTGTAATTTCAAAACTGACAGATTCATTTAAGATGAAAATACACTAAACTATATTTCAAAACACAGGTGAATTTTTCTCAAAAAAGTATAAACAAAAGCCTCAGAATGATGTGTAATTTCATCCAAACTCATAATCCCTTCACCTTTTGCAAAACCTATGCTTTTCAGTTCTTTTTTTTTTCCCACACAAACATGAAGATATGTTTAACCAGGATATAAACATTTTTTCTGCAGCTTTGTCACCTTTGAAGTTTGGACTGCTGAAATGATGTTTGTATAAAGGAACTCATTGTAGACAAAAAAAGAAAACCAGCTTTAGATACAAATAAGGAAAAATCAACAATGTGTCTTTGATATACATAACTGTGCTGCTTTGGTGTAGATGTGTGTGGCAAAATAAAATGTTCGAGGGCAAATATGTGGGTGGAATTGAATTACTTTGAAATAAAAATTGACTGGACCGCTTTCCAAAGCCCCATTGAAATGTTTAATTAGTTTTCTCTGATTTTAGATACAGCACAAACATGTTTTTAAAAACTTGAAGGATGAGTTGAACAGAATAAAAAGATAAAACTGTGCAGAAAAGATGGGAATTATTCCAATCATCTGCTGCAGGTGAAGCAAAAAGAGTGCTTCACAAAATTCCTGGATCCAGACAGCGATCTGGATCTACTCAACTGTTGTCCCATTACACACCTTTCCTGAAAATTTCATCAAAATATGTCCACAGATAGACAGACAGACAAGCAGACAAACTAACACAGGTGATAACATAATTTCCTTGGTGGAGGTAATGAACAAATCATATATCACTCAGTGAGGATCCGTTTAACTTCTGCTAGTTAATGGACATGTGGGAGGAAACTGAAACCACACGCACACGCACACACACAGAATATGCAAACTCCACACAGAAAAGTCCTCGCTCTGAGGCAACAGTATTGGCCACATACCCCACCGCGTGGCCCTAAGCATTTGGAATCACAAGTCACCAAATCACATTATGCATTATGTCTGAGCTGTGATGTAACCTAAATGATGATTAAACATCTACAGGCTGTTACTGCGGGGCCACAGTAACAGTATGACCCAAGTTCGTGTCCCGGGCAGAACAAGGGTCTTTCTGCATGGACTTGTCAGTGAGTTTCCTTCTACAGTCCAAAAACATGCAGATTTTGGGATTAGGACAACTGGACACTGGAAATGTGAGTTTGGAGGGTTGTTTGTCTCTGTAGCCTTGTCTTAAATCAGGATGTGGATCTTCTTGTGTGCAGCCGATGGAGTCATCTCCTCGTGTGTTTGCAGCCGACGGAGGAGATGGGGGTCATGCACAATGTGAAATGAGACGGCTCAGCCGGGGGAGGGTGAAGTGGGGTGTGCTTTCCTTTTTTTCTTCTCCTAACAAATTCCGGCAGGCTGCACACTGACTGCTTAAATACTGCCATCTACAGTTCAAAGTCCTGAACGACAGTTCTGTTCCTCGTAGTCTGACTGCTGATTTAAGCTCTAATCAGCCAAAACATCCTAAAAACCTGATAAATTTAAACATATTTGTCGCATTTTGAGACATCTGGACGACAAATCCACATTTTGGAGGATCCAGCCCCTGGATTGAGACACAGCTTATGTGTCCCTTTGATGGGCTGGTAACCTGTCCAGGGTGTGACCCCACCTTTTGCCCTATGTCAGCTGGGATTAGGCACCAGCGCCCCCCTGTGACCCTCATGTGAAGGATAAAGAGATAGAAGATGAGTGAGTGAGTGAGTGAGTGAGTGAGTGACTGTTGGCACTCAAATATTCACAACTGATCGGCAAACAGCTTTTTCAAGGACTTAAGTAATGAAGGGAAGATTAGAGGGAGTTAGTAATTAGCTAAAACATCCGTTGATTTGATTGGGGTTTAATAACTGCAATCAACTAAAACAAAACATAGATACCACACTGTTTCTTCTGTCTCATTTTAGATAATGCCACTTCCTGTGTTTTCCCGCCACTGAGTTGACTTGCTCCTCCCTAATTAGTTTCACCTTTGTGCACTTAATTTACCTCAGTATTTAACCACAGCTCAACAGTCATTTCTGTAAGTTCTTTTTCTCTGCATCAAGAAGAGTGTGTGTTCAGTGTTAATGTGTGATATTTGGATTTTCATCTCTAATCTGTGTCATTCTGAAACCTTTGTTGTTTTAAACTTTGTCATGTTGTCTGTCTACTGTTGCTTTTTTTATTTAATGAACTGGCTTTTGCCTTTCCTCTCTGTGTGGTGTCTCCCAATTGTTCAACACATCACAAAGCATAAAGTGCAGCAGTTTCAGTTTGGACACAAAAGCCTTGACTGAAAGAGTGAGTTATTGATGCTGAAGTTATTATATACAGTAGCTGAGGTTATTGTTGTAATATTAGAGCCCATTGTAAATAATTGTCAGGTTTTCTTAAATATGCGTATTGTTAGTTAGAGGTTGTAATTTTTGATTGTTTATTTGACAAAGGTATGTTGTTCCTGATGTGAAATGAAAGTCTTTTATAAAAAAAATTGGAGGGAAGGTACTGCAATTTGACAGTGGAAATTCATCAGAGTCAAACCTTTTGTGCTTGTCAAATGTACCATTTGATTGTAACTTATCGACAATGTCTAGACAATAATTTTCCAGCTCAGTGCTAAGACATTAAACCAATGACAGCCTGAATTGAGGAACTAATCTGGGAATTAATCAGATATGGTGTGAGTTCCTTTCACACTGTTGAGTACCAAACACTCTGTTGAACAAACCCGTCAGTGTGTCACCTGCCTCCCTCTGCCGTTTACTCACCACTGATTTCTGCATATTTACAGAGATGTTTTCTGACTCACTGGTTTTAAAGCTTCAGTTAAAGAAAACTGGACCAAATGGCCTAGAAAGTGCAGGCCTGAACCTCCACTTTCTTGTTTGTCTTGTTTGCTTGATGTTTGCCATGTGTCTTTTTAACATCCTGCATTATAAGCAGAAATGTATTCCTCTTAATTTGGATGTGATATTATTTCTTCTGCTTTAGAACCATGGCTCGCATAAACTCATTTACTGAAACCCATCATTCAGGAAAATAAACTGAATGTTTAAGTGGGACCTTGTTTGTTTAGTTTGTTTGGTTTGTGGCTCCAGTCTGATCCGTTACATCTGATCTTCAGGTATAGACTTGTGTAAGCCAGCATAATACTGTATGTCCTGTGTTCTAATATTCTTATTAGTAATGAATTGACATCTGGTTTCATCCTGACCAGATGTTTGAACCACCTTAGCTGGCTCCTGTAGATGATGAGGAGCAGAAGGTCAACCTTCAGCACCTTCCACATTCCTTCCACCCTAACAAGCCTCCAAGCTCTTCTCTTTTTCTGAGGCTGAGTGCAGACTTACTGTTCAGCAATCTCATTTCAGCCACTGATTCTCATGATCATTGTCTGCAGCTTGCGATCATAACTTAGGGTCAAAATATAGATCAACCAATTAAGAGCATCTACATCAGGAAATTTCCCCGATTCATCTGTTCATCTTGCACCTTGCACTTTGCAAATAAAAACACTGTGGCACTGGTGTGGTTAGCTTGTGGTGTCATAGTTGGTTAATTAGATTTTGGGTCACCACTGGATTCAATATCATCAATATCATCATTTTCTTTTTTTAATTCTGTAATAATGAACATTCTCAAGTATTGTGTAATCCATTGGTCTAAAGGCTCAAGTGTTTCATCATATAAATATTTGATTTGGTCCCTGTGAGGAATCTCTACTAGATTTTCCAGTCCGTGACTTGTAGCCTGACCAATACAGTGAAAAGGAGCCAAGCCTGAAAGTGACTCCTTCACTTCACTATTTGCTCTACGTTTCAGTCCAAAATAGCACAGTAAGTTTTCTTGGCAGAGTGTGTGGGTCTCAGCCTCAGGGGGAAGGTGAGGAGAACACATGTCCACTGGGAGCTTCAGTGAAGTGAACCACTGCTCCTCTGTGTGGAGAAGAGACAGATGAGGTGGTTCAGAATGTACAGATGTATTCATATAGAGGTATTTCAGGCTTGTCCTACAGGAAGAGAAAACCTCGGGGCAGATTCAGAACAAGCTGGAGGGAAAATGAAATATTCTGACCTGCAGCAGCCGAGAGAATGAGGCTGAGGAGAAGGACGTTTGATGTCACTTTGACCTGTGCCTTGATATGAAACAAAAACTAGACTATACTATTTATTGAGTTTGCATTTATACTTTTAATATGTAATATCTCACACAGCTTAAACTTTGTAACTGGTCAAATGAATAATGAAACAACTGACCTGTGACCAGGTTTTTTTTCTGTCCTTTCACATTTACAATGATCACAGCAACAGCAGAAGACTAAATGATTAATGTTTGGTTCACAATGTTAAAAACTTGTGAGTGACAACATCCAGAACTGATTTTGGTTGCTGCTCTGCAATAAAACTCTTATAGCAGTTGTTCCCACAGACTGGGTCGGGAACTACAAATGAATCATGGGCAAAATAATATGAGTCACCAAATTTGGGGTGGGTTGAGCACCTAAATGGAATAAAAGCTTTTATGACTGAATAAACCTTTACAGATCTGATTAAATTATTTAAATGGATTAATCCTTTAGTGGATGTTAATCTGGATTTGGATTATGGATCTTTTCTCATACTTGAGTACATGAGTGAGAGTGAATTACTGACTGTTTACACAGTAGGAGATTCAGACTGTCAGAAGAGAACATGTCCATGTGGGATTCTGTTTCTTCCAGCCGAGTATGTGGATTGTGTGGTTTTCACCTCAAGGAGATGCAGAATCTTTCTCCTTCAGCAGCAGTCTATGTGTGGTCATTAGTCCTTGTGTGTGGTCATTAGTCTGCAGTCGCTCATGGAAATTTCTCTCTATGACAGGTTTTTGATGCAGTATGCAAAAATATTCACCTTTTATGTACTGAATATATGGTATCTTTGGCCACATTTACCTGAGTAAAACAACTTTTTGGACAGTGTTGGTTATGGCCTAAGATTCTGGTATAAATAGAGACCAATGCAATTTCAAGTTTATTTTATTTATTTAAAAACTGTTACCCTTTTGAAATAAAGGAGTACATTAATGCTGTGGGAAACTGAGCAGACTTGACAGACAGATGTTTTCACTCTCTTAGTGCTTTTTCTATTTTTAGTGATGGATTTTCCAGGAAAATGCTAATAGGAACTACTGGTGTGGTGGATATGCTATTATAGATTATATAGAGATAACTAGTGCAGTAAAAAAGACACACAAATAATGAAATGGTTAAGTGTTGAACAGATAAACACAGAAAAACACATATCAAATTGGCAAATTGAAGACATGTGTGATATACACTGATGTTGAATAATTGTCCAGTTCTTCTGCTGAGTGGCGGTGCACTGAACAGAAGTGACCTGGATTTTTGTTTCATGTTTTAAGTGGAGGACACTTCACCAGTGTCTGAACAGCAGCGGTCCACACTTTAAAGCCTGGGCAGGTTGGTGTGTGACAGATGGCAGGTCCTGCTTGGATTGTTGGGAGCAGATTAGTGAAAGTCTCACCTGTAAAGCTGCTGCGGCAGCAGTAACAGTGAGGTCTAACCACACAGCAGTGAGACACAATGGGGAGCAATAAAGATACACTTCATATCATTTATTATTTGTTGCTCTTGTCTTGTCGATCACTTTGTAGTGACAGACTAATGTGGTAAAGTCTCCAGAGCCACAGTAGAAAGTCTGTCTGACAAAGACCATCTGCCTCCACATCATTATTCAGAGCAAACCCTCTGACCCTCAGGAAAAACTCTCAGCCTGTCAAGTTTCACAGAGTAATATGACAAACCAGTGCTTCATTCTTCAGCAAATTAGGATTATAGTAGCACTTCTGACTGAGAGGCCACAACAAGGGCTGATGAAATAGATTCATTGTTTTAGCTTTAACCACCACCTTTTATTTTCCACCAAAGGCAAAATAACAAGTGCCATCGATAACATCTCACATTACAATGATAAGACTATCAGAAACTCTGGGCTTGACGTGAGAGCAAAACACAATCATTATCCAGCTCCTGCAGCAGATTATGGTTATTATGGTATGTTGCCTTGTATCCACAGCCTCGGTATCAGGATTATTTTATCTTTGCCTTCAAGAACAAAACAGATGACCTTTAACTATCAATTTTAATTCACATCAGTTTTCCCTTTAATTCGGGTTTTTGTCAAAATTTTGGTTGATCCAACATTTGCAGCTGTGCTTTGCATCTGAGATAAAATAAAACTCCATATGATCACAGCTGACAGACTCACACAGAGACAGTAGGAGGCAAAAATAAAGGACAGGAAGTGTGATATGATGACAACATGAGTCCATCATTATCTCGGAAAAACATCCAGATTCAGACTACAAACAGTGATTTTGTCAGAATGATATTGTTGGGAGGTTATTTTCAAAATGCCATCTGTTGCCTTTTAATATAAATTTATATATTTAAGGCTGTTCCACCACAGTGAGAGTCTCTGTTTTTCCCATCACTCAGTCTCTATCATGTTCTGATTTCATTTGTGGATAGTGACATGTAGAAAATTTTAACAAACGGATTAGTTTTAATGAAAGCTTGAGAATTTAATTATCCCATTTGCTGGAAAGCAGCTTGCAAGTAAAAGATTAAAGCACAATCAATGGTCTCCTCTTTTGTCCTTTATACACAGACAGGTTAATGCAGTTAAGAAGGAGACTCAAGCATCCGTCTGCTCTTTAAAGGCTGATGTGCACTAATTTATCAGCAGAGAGACTGAGGTCAATGTAACAGCAAGTTATAGCAAAACAGAATTTTTTTTTTTTTTTTTTTTTTTACTGTCTGTGAATCTTAAATGAATTACCAACAGTGTGGTCCCAAAATGTGAAACGCTCCTTCATCCGGACTTTGATGGAAACAAATGATTAACATTTATTATTGTTTTGAATTGTTGTCTTCTAATCTTGCAGGAAAAATGTGGCTTTTATTGCTACTATGAATGTAAAAATTCAGTGACAAATGTGTGTGTGTGATGCCTCCATGTTTTCTTACGTGACAGATGACATTCAGAATCACTGAAACACTGCAGCAGTCCTCAGTGTGTTTGTCAGATGTGAGATAAAAGGAGCAGAAAAGCTGCAGATGAAACCAAGTGAATGTTGAGTAGGAGGACGGCCTTTTGCTTCAGCCACCATTTTTAATCTCTACTCTGCGCAGGAGGAGGAACATGCCATGCTTTTGCATGAACCTTTTGTTGAGTGACAACAAAAGACAAGACAAATTATCATAGAAGAAACAAGTCAAAGGAAAGTCACACCACATATTTTAGGTTGAAAAAAATGTCTAAAATTTAAACAAATATGCTCCCGTGTGATGGTGTTTGAAAATAAAGAAAAATAAAAAGACTATTCTTCTTTTCTGTTTTGGTACCACACCACTCACACAGCATATCAAGGTTCCTGAAGTTTTCAGTGTCACATGTGACATTCAGCTGGAAACCACAGTTCAAACCAAATGTCACATAATTCCTTGGAGTTTGTTAATCACAGGTTACTCAGGGTTATCACACCATGAAAGAAAAATACATGTAAAACCAACATAAATGTTTAATGTGCTTAAAAGTTATTTGTGGCACATTGTACAGCATACACTGTATCTGGGTAATAAAATGCTAGATTTTCGAAACCAGAAAATACTCCTCATTTTTATTTAGAATGTTGCAAAGAAAGTTTACAAAGAAGAATGTCTGTGAATGCGGGCTCTGCATCAGTCTGTCGTGGTGAAGGAAGAGCTGAGCCGCGAGGCGAAGCTCTTGATTTACCGGTCGGTCTACGTTCCTACCCTCACCTATGGTCATCTGGTCAGGATGCCTCCTGGACGCCTCCCTGGTGAGGTGTTCTCGGCACGTCTCACGGGGAGGAGGCCCCGGGGACGACCCAGGACTCGCTGGAGAGACTATGTCTCTCGGCTGGCCTGGGAACAGCATCGGGATTCCCCCAGAAGAGCTAGAAGAAGTGGCCGGGGCTTGACTGCTTGGGCTGCTGCCCCCGCGACCCGACCTCGGATAAGCAGCGGAAAATGGATGGATGGATGAAAATCAAGGGATGAAAAATAAATGTGCTGAATCAAAAAATAAATCATTCAACAAATATCAATAAATAACGATCTGCACATTATAGCATCTTGTTCATTGGCTCCATAAAGCTTTATATTGATGCTCCTCAGCCAAAATTGTTGAACATTTAAACTGATAAAATGTCTTTGCACTTTACATGAAAATCAAAATAAAATCACAGAAGCAAAGATTTAGTTTAATAGTGTAAATGAGTGTGAATATGAAACTGCCTGAAGCAAAAAAGCTTGAATTCTCTGCTTCTGTCTGTGCTGATGTTAAACTTGATGATGTGAGAAATGTGGGAGTAAAAATATACTGTGAGTCAGTTTCATCTGAAGAAGCTTCTTTATAACCGTGCATTACAATAATTGCCAATATTTTATTACCATAAACTGCATGACAGAGACTTTCATCCTTATTTAGCAAAGACCTGGACAGACTCCAGTATCAACCAGAGGCTGGACCAACTCCACCCTCATCCATTTTCATTGACTTCCAGTCAGTTTAACTAACTAAATCCTCCTCTTTGCTGACAAATACCTTCATGTCCTGACCCTCAACACCTGTCTGACTCCTTCACCTCAATGCTTCATCCTGGAACCTGTGGTCCTCAGACACTGTGGTCTGCTCATCTGGTCACACAGAATTCACTCACTCTCACTCACTCATTGTCTACCGCTTTATCCACTAAGGGTCGTGGGGGGCGCTGGTGCCTAACTCCAGCTGACATAGCGCGAGAGGCAGGGTACACCCTGGACAGGTCGCCAGTCCATCACAGGGCCACACAGAATTCAGTGCAAATTTAAGCAGAACTTTGATTTGGTCCAGTTAAAAAATGCACATTTACTCTGTGTGTCTCCATCACTGAGAATAGCAGCACTGATTTCCTTCATGACCAGAGAAAATCTTTGTCACACTACAGCCACATGATAAATGTAAAGCCTGTAAAACACTTTTAATAATTAACATAACAACCAACATTTTATTGATGCTCCGGTGGAAGGTTTCAGTTGTTTCTATGGTAACCAACCTCTCACTATCATTCAGCTCCTCCTGATCACTTCATCCTTCTGTTCACTTGTTTGTTTGTATCTAAATCTGTGCTGCGTTTTCTGTGTTCAGATCATTCATGGAGTTTTTTGGTTTAAATTTATTTTATTTTACTATTTTTAACAGCAGGTGATCAGTGTGTGTGGTTAAAACAATCAGGAAAGACACAGGAGGAAGAAGTCTTTTTCAAAACAGTGCTAAGGAATCAAAACACAACAAAATATGATTGTGTCTGCAACATAAAAAAATGTACAAAATGTGGGGAAAGTCATAAACAACCCCAATTTGACACATTTAAAAGTATCCTATGATGGAGTTTAGGTGAGTGTGAAAAAGTCTTTGTTATCATGTTTGTGCATCAACCTTTCCACCTCCCTCAAGTATAAAATTCATCATGCAATATTTCATTATTTTGCAAAACAAAAGGAAGGGAAGCACCACAATACTCATCTGTTTACTAAAATGTTTGTAATCAATAAATTTATTATCACAGTATTCCTACAAATCTTCTTTTCTTGTAATGTTTTCTTCCGACCAACAAAATAAGAATTATAAAAAATGTACAACTGTTTCTGGAAAATAAAATATGAAGTTTGTGGAGGTGAAAATGCTCTTTTATGTACAGGTGGTGTATGTTTCTTCACCCGTGTGCTGAGCACAGGCAGGTGCCTGTTTGTGCTGCTGATGTTCAAACAGAACATCAGCAAAGCAGATCATGGAAGGTCATGGAAGAACAGGTCAAGGCTGTTGGGGATATGGGGACATTTTTGGAAAGATAAGCAATTATATTGATATCAACTTTTAATCATAGCATCATAATAATGACAATAATTCTACTGTTAGTGATGATAATATTGAATATCCATCGAAACTGGACTTGGATTCTCCAGCCTGCAAGGACAGAGAGAGAGTGAGGGAGAGAGAGAGAGAGAGAGAGAGGAAGGAAAGGCACAAAGAAAAAGGTAAATGACATGTAATAAAGTCACATTCATACCCTGAGTGTGAAAGAGTGAGTGTGAGTGCACCACAGGAAATCCCCCAGCAGTCTAGGTCTATAGCAGCATAACTAAGAGATGGTTCAGGTTTCCCTGAGCCAGCTCTAACTATAAGCTTTATCTAAAAGGAAGGTTTTACGTCTAACTTTAAATACAGAGACAGTGTCCGCCTCCTGAACCGACATTGGGAGCTGGTTCCACAGGAGAGGAGCCTGGTAACTAAAGGCTCTGCCTCCCATTCTACTCTTATGGACTTATGTATAAAAATGTTTATTTCCTATCCTCTGAATATGACAGTTGTGTATTCAGATACGTGCAGCATTTAATCTAAATTTTAATAATCATTCCATTTTCTTCATCATCATTGATAAAAAGAAAATTTACATTGGTGCAAAAAGGCACAAAATCAATGGTAATGATTTAGAAAGGTGCTGTAGAATCTTTGGGTCAATATCAGTGGTCACCATACAATTACTGCAATGCATATGGAGAATGTGTTGTAGCTGTTAATTATTAGTCATCAATAATGTCCAGCAATCATTGTTAAATTTGTCCTCAGCAAAGCTGATTCATATGTGGAGCAGCTGCTTTAAGATCATCTTTCTATTTCCTGGATTTTCATTCATGGTGCACATTTTCTGACAGCACTTCAAAGATTTTTCTTAAGTGATTTGACCCTTACTCCATCATGATGCTCGAATCCTGATTCATATTAGCACTGTCATGTCTGTGAGGGATGAGACTGCCAGATGGATGTGTGTCATCCCTCTTCATTCATCCACTGAGCAGACTTGGTCTTTCTGATAAGACTGTGGCTCAGGTTGTCATAGAGTAAGCAAAGTTTATTTGTACAGAACCATTTACAACTAGAAAATCACAAACAACTTTAAAAGGATTAAAGCAAATGTCAATAAAAAGTGTTCATAGTAATATAGACTGACTTAAATTTTACCTTCATGAGAGAAAAGGACTTATTTAAAATGAGACAGACAGAATATTTATGTAATAAACAGTGGCTGATATTTAAACCATAAAGTTTCAACAAGTTCCTCTCATGTGGTTTAGAAACATGAAGATGACAGACTCTCAGGACAGCAGTGTGGACCAGGGACAGTATTTATCAGGATGTATGTGAAGCTAGTAAAATGACTCAACATGAAGTGTCAGTGACATGACGAAGACACAGAAACAACCCGGTCCAGTCCATCATACCTGAGCAAAGCAAACCATCCTGACAGAAGCTTGTTGTGGCTGCTTCACTGGACGTTGAAGAATATTTGTCCTGGTGAAGGAGTCTGATATAAAACACCTCCAGCTGCAACTAGAAACACTTTAATAAATCAACACTGATGTGCAACAACCATAACCAACCAGTGCTGAGCAGAATTTTTATTAAACTACCCACTGACACCAAGTGAAATTTTCATTTTAACTGACTTGTGATAATACAAAAGACATTAAAACCTGTTTTAGAGCAGAAATAAATGAAAACTCTAAACTCCCTCTCCTGGTATTTAAGATAATCATTCTTGGTTATTTTTTTTTTTAACCCAAAACTCACAAATGAAGCACAATGAAACGTTGAATTACCTCAACAAAGAATAACATTTAACTTAGTCAAAGGAGCTAAGTTGTAAGCAACTGGACTTCTTTTTGGAGCTTGAAGAAGCCTTTTGGATGAAAGGTGAAATGGCTTCAAGCTCCAAAAAGAAGTCCAGTTGCTTACAACTTAGCTCCTTTGACTAAGTTAAATGTTATTCTTTGTTGAGGTAATTCAACGTTTCATTGTGCTTCATTTGTGACAGACTATATATATATATATATATATATATATATATATATATATATATATATATATATACTCTGTCAGTCAAAACCAGTCCAGGGTCCTCCAGGTCCAGGTTTGGCTGCATGTGGTGTGAGGAACCAGGAATTGAAAAGTGGTGTGAACAGAGTGAGAGTGAATCAAACTGTTGACAGACAAACTTGAGATCCAGGATGGTACAAGTGACACTGAGCTCCTCAGCAAAGAGAAGCCATTTTATTCAGCCACAGCATTCGAGAGGTAAGTAGGTGCTCAATAATTCAACACAGCCTTTGAAGGAAGCTATAAAAATTTAAATGGCTCTTGATAAGAACAGGTTTTTCACTGCTGGTATGAATGCAGAGGAGCTAAACTGTATGTGACACACTTCTGTGCTCCCTGATCAGAGGGAACAGTACTGACCTTCTCTGACCCCCTCTGACCATGGCCTCTGTGACCTGAGAATCTCAGGTGAAGGGAAGATTATGTGACGATTCGTAAAAAAAAGGGAGAACTAAAGGTGGACCCAAAAAAGGCAGGGACTAGAGAATAAAACTAAAAGGATTTATTAACACAAAAAAAACTAAGGAAACCAGTCAATAGAAAACACAAAACGCTGAGGCTGGCCGGCTGGTTAGGCTAAGCTCAGGAAACAACGGGTATCTAGGGAGAAAAAGGAAACGAGGGATCAGAACGGTAGTAAAGAGTACAACTACAAAAAACGAGGAACTAGAACTAGAGCTGATTCGAATGTGACGTGAGTTACCCAACACTGCAAACATGACACGCTGACAAGGAGGCAGCAGGAAAACCAGGTCTATAAAGGCAGGTCCTGATGAGGAGGTTAGGTGTCAGGGTTCGGCTCCGCGCCACTTCCTGCCTTTTATTTTGGCTTGTGTTTTATTTCCTGCGGAGGCATGTTCTGTTTTTACTTGTGATTTCAGGAGACTTGACTGTCCAGCCGAGCTGCGTCCCCTCCTCCCTGCACCTGCAGCTTGTTTCCTGATTGGATCCCTGCCTTTTTAAACCCTGGTTTTTCCCGCTGCAGGTGTCAGCGCGTCTCACTACTTACGTGGTTTGTACCCGAAGTCTAGCTCCCGATCGCTCTCTGCGCCACATGCTGTGCCTGTATCTTTGTCCTTACGTTACGTTGTTTCCTTCCTGCAGTTTCCCTCGGGGATCTCCGCTCAGCCCTCCATTCAGTCTCCTGTCTTTTGTTCCTGCGCCCCTGGGCTGAGTATTTTGTGTTTGTTGCCTTTTATCAGTAATAAAAGACTTTTTTGTTCTGAACGGACCTGGCTTCTGCTCTCTTTGGATCTATACTCATCCTACCACACAATCATCACATTAGGAGCAGCTGTGCAGATTACTCAACTGCCCAGCTGTAACCAGCCTCCAAGAAAGCACAAGTTAAGCACATGATACAAACAGGAAATGCAACAATAAAATGCAGGAAGTGATCAGACAAAACCCCCAGTCAGGAGACCGATCATGACAGATTATGCATATCCAAAAAAGTATCACTCTGTCAGTCCTGTATATTTTACCTCTGTAATATTTCAGATTTAAAAGAAAAAACCTTCAAATAAATTGCTTTATTCCTGTTGTTTTTTAGCTTTTCTGTTTTCTCTTCCACACACCAACAGGAGTTCAAAGTGCCTTCACCTGAAGAAGAGCTGGTGTCTTGCTCATTTGATTTAAAAAAGATCCTGATTCTTCAAATTCACTGCACCATATTTTGTCCTAAATTGCATTGAAAGTTTTGCTTTTTGTGAAAGTTTAGCTTTTTCCTCTAAATGTTTTCACCCTTCAAAAGTCTCAAATGCACAGTGTGTGGCTCTTGCTGAGTTGAAGTGCAGATGAAAAGGTGCTTTAGTTTTTTTAAAGGGCAACAGTTGAGGATCAGCACACACAACATTTACCACAACTCAAATGTCATTACATTGACTTACTCATTATTTATGCAGTTAACTTTTTTTTCTCAGAGTGACTTGACTTTTCTCATACTTGAAGTAATAATTCGCAAATGTCTAAGATAAATCTAAAATCTGAATGTTAGCTGATTGAATGCAGTTTTCAGATGACTGATCATTTGAATCATTACATGCAGTAAAAGACAAAGTATCTTGACATCCACATGTCAAGGATAAAATGGTACTAGAAAAAGAAATGAATGAATAAATAAATATTTTACTTCCCTTTAAAGGGCCTTTACAGTATTATAGTAGATACAGTGTTACAAATGTGCTTCTTTTTCTAATATTGTGTTCTCTGTGAAACTGAATAGAGGCAGTGCATGAGGGTCAAATGAGCTTTGGAAGGAAAAATTAATAGAATGATGTCAAACAAAAATTCAGTGTTTCAGATGAATATTTTTTTTTATTCATGGTTTTAGAAACAGACTCATTTTGGCATGAGATGCACATGTGCAGTCAAACTATCAGTGACCACAAATAACTTCAGTATTTTAATATGTGTTCAAAGAACATCTATTGTTAAAAAACAGTCATGACTTTTTTATCATGAAAGACTCCAGAGACTAATTTTCATTCAAGTAAATCACAGATGCTAACAAATGAAACATTGTCTTAATTTGAAAAAAAAAAAACAAAAAAAACATGCTACTACTTTATTTCTCTATCAGCTTCAGTCCTTCATATGCTTCAGTGCCCACTGTTAAACTGTGTAACTTTGAACAATAATGTCCTCATTTGGAACAAGTGGGGAATAAAGTTGTGTTTTCTCAAGGTTTTAAGAACGGCATACATAATTCTTCTTGCAATAAATTTCACTGAGCAGGTCACTTTCTGCACAACACTGAACATCTGACACTTTTCCTCAATTTAAATCACAGGAATTTGTATGAAGAGTTAAACCAGACAACAGTGTAGTTGATGTGTGCTGCAGTAAACTGGTTAAATGAAGGAGAGTTTCCCTCTGCTCTGTCTTCATTAGGTCACACATTGAAGAAACTGTGCATTGAAGCATTTAAATGAAATGTCATATTCTTGATGGTTCTGCTCGGGTTGGCAGTTTCCTCCTGGGTTTATGTTGTGTGTGAAAACTGATCCAGGATCAGCTCTCAGTGAAATTACACCATAAATATGATTCATATGTGACTCAGTGATGGTTTCTTCTTTGACAGGTCAAAGCATTTGAGCCAATCCTGGGTCCTTCTCACTCTGCTGTCATTAAACTGCAGAGCTGCAGGCCTGTACATCTTCATACTGTATTCCGATGAGATTTTCAGAGTAAGCAATGAACTATGCAATGAATTCATTCATAAGAAATAGTATTTATATATAATTATGACTCATTTATATTTTTTTGTATCGCTTGTATACCATCACTGGCTGCTGTGTTGTATGTGAGATAAACCTTCATCTACTATTTCAGCTAGGTGGTAAATAACTGGTTATCTGTTCTCATTTTTGGACACGGCAGTATTTTTCCGAGCTTATATCAGTTTGTTTTCTGTGCTGCTCAGAACTGATTTGCCGTTAATTGGTTGAAAATGGCCTCCATAATGTCAGTATGTGTGTGTATGCAGTACATTAAGCTGCAAATATAAACTCATGGTAATTTAGGATCATTTGTGTTTCCTCATTTATATTGTAGTCTCATCGTGGCTGAAACTATTTCAGCTCATTTGGCTGAAAACAAAAGATACAATCATGTCAATAACAGCAGTTCCCAGCAGCACAGTCAATATGGTATCAGAGTGCGGAACATCCCATAATACAAATGTAATTCTCATCATGTTTCAGGAATGAAATGCCCTTGAGTGTTTGTCACAGCAGAACAGAAAAAAGGAGGAAGCCTCCACATAATAATTAAAGGAAGTGTCTCCTCCCACCTCGTCCAGTGTGGACATGATTATTAGCTGCGGTGTCATTAAAAGAGGCATCAACATATGAAAACCTTACTAATGACTCTATAAACCTTTCATTTGAAACCATGATCAGCTGCTCAACCATGTGGAAAGTGTTCATGGTGCCTTTTAGTGCAGGTGATACTTTTGCCCAAGAGACCATAAAAGTAATTATGGACTGTGCTTACTTTTACTTCAAAACTAAACCGTAGCTTCTAATTTTAGAAAATATAATGAACAATTCATCCACATCAGACAAGTTCACTAACTATTTACAACTATCTAACTAGGCTGTGATATTTTTAATGTATCATATATTATTATAGTTTTATTATATGAATAATGATGACATGTAAAGATTTAACTAAGAACCAGAGCTTTCTGTGTAATTATATTTTAATTGGCTAAATTTCCAGTGAGACTCTAATTAATGCTTTATTAGAGATAATTGGAGTGAAAAGGTTACTAGTTACTGAAATAATCCTTGACAGTGACTCACTGTAGATGGTTGTACAGTATTTGAAGCTGTCTTTGGAAAACATGTGTGTGCGCAGCAACATACAAGAGACACAGACTAATTACTGCCGTTCGTTAACAAACAGGATCCACTGTAGTTCAGAACTTTATTTTCAGTCCTTTGTTTGCAGCTGTAACTTTCTCCTCCATATTTACAGCTGCTCCTCAAGCAGATCATGCATATACATGTCAAGCTTGTTTTTGAACATTGATCTGGTATCAGCACTTGTTCTAAATTTGTCAACATGAAAGTGGAAGCTTTCTCTTCATCTTCTGCAGAAGTGACAACCTTCTTCCCGTCCATGGCTCTCCCAGTGCATGTAAACTTTTCTGAGATCAGTCGTATCCTTCACATCAGTTGATCGCCTGAGTGACAGGAAAAGTTTGAGTCGAAAAACAAAGTCACCTTTTTTTTATTTATTTTCCCAAAATGTAAAACTTTTAAATGTGTTCAGCAGGTTGTAGTTGACTCACTCTTGCCTTCCAATGACATGGACTGCTTTTCCTTTTCCCAGTCATTTAACTGTTTAACTGTCAGGGCAGATTTTATTTGATGACAGTAATTCCAGAGCTGCTGCTGTTAATGGTGCATGTGATGAAGTGACAGTTTGTCTGATCAGCAACGATGTCAAACATTTGCTGCCAAAGAATTTTGATGAGCGTGGCAGTGAAGCAAAGAGCTCATTTAAACCAGTGAAGGTATTTTCAGTATGTGATTAAAATCAATTTTTCTTTTCAATTAAAGTCAACAATGTAAAAGGTTTCTAGAGTGAACCTATTTTCACTATTCATTTTATCTATGGGTGTGTGAATTTACACTGGAGCCTCCCCTCCAATCATTTACATGTTATCACCAGGGTACATACAATACTTACAATACTATGTACCACATATTAAAACTAAATACTGCAAACAGATGAAATCATTTTCCTTTAAGGAGAAGAAGCCTCATTTATCAAAGCAGAAAACAATTACTGGACAAGGAAAACATCAAAAAACTGAAGAATGATGAATATAAAGTCTTATATTTGTTTGCTACTGCATCTAAAGGATGATCTGCACACAAAATTTGGACAAACACATGCAGCCTGAAACTCCCTGTAGCCTTTATGTGGAGACAAAAACACAACAAACACATATAGAAAATAAGCACATGGTTGCCATGGTAGCATGTTTGTCTCAATATTTGATGAGACAAAACATGCTGATTAAGAAAAAACAAATGCCCTCACACAGATGTTTACTGAAGGACAGTGAGGGCACTGACTAGGCACAAACCAAAAATCCTGCATTACCACAGAAGTTCTACAGCATCAGAAGAAACAAGAGAGAGCAAATACAATTTCTCAGTCTCCAGAAATCATGTCAGATTTGTAAAAATAAAATATGACTCAAATGTCATACTGAAGGCAGAGACACAATGGAAACACAAAACACATTCCCAACACAAAACATTTCAAAACATTCAGGCTTATTCTACCTCATATAATAGAACAAAGTACAATAATGTGGTGAAGGGAAAACAAATGCATCTGTAGAACCACTTTAAGACCAAGAAACACCGATTCTCCGCAGAAGACATTAATGAAAATCAAAGGACAAACCAGGTCCCATATGAGGCAGAAACTGATTAGTTTCATGAATATGAAAATCATGCAAATCACATGGTATTATCTCTGGAGTTTTATTCACTCAAACCTTCTAAAAGGAGATTTCAGTGAAACAGCTTCTTTCCATCAATTTCATCAAAATATCAAATGAGGATGAATTATTTTGGGAGAAGTAGTTTGTAATCGCTCTCTAAGAGTAGTGTACTCAAAAGTACAAGAGATTGTAGAGGGATGAGTGCAAACTACTAATTTACATAATACCTGGTGATTTAGTATCTATTCTGCGGTCCATCAGAAATGCTAATATTTTAATCTTCACTCTTGATGCAGATTAGATATGTTTGTGTCTCTGAGCAGGTATTTGGGGATATTGTTGTTGTCAGGACTAATCCCCTGTTTCAGAGTCAGAAATCATCCAGGCTCTGTGATCCATAATCCTGAGATTGATCATGGCACTTTAACCTATAGGAATCCTGCTGTGTCTTCAATTGACCTGCAGCTGTGGCCATCACATTCACTTAAACAGAGTGATTCTCCTGCTGTGAGAAATGATGGAGGGTCAGAGACACTGAGACTCACACTGAGCAAACGCGTGTGTGTGTGCGTGTTGTGTGTGTGTGTGCTGGCTCTTGTCCACGACACAGGAGGGGATATATAAAAAATCATTTGAGTTACTGGTCAGTGAAAAAAAGCTTATTTTGGTAAAACATGGCACTGGTGTGTTTTGATGGTTTTGTATTCCTGTTGCAGCTTTATCATAAATTTATGTTTGCGCTCCATGAAAAGCAGAAGGAATTAATTTCTCCTCAAAGTTATGCTAATGTAGCCAAAATCCTGGACTGCAGGAAAGGACAAAAGGGATTTGTGTTCCAGTCGTAAAGCTCAGCTATAATCTCTGCTCATCAAACACTAGAATTAACTGAATTTTCTTAAGGAGACAAACATCAACTGAAGAATTTTATTTTACTGAATGGAGTCACTGCTTGGCACAACATCACCACACAAACTTATTTTCATACAACTGAATTCAACTACAAAATACTGATCCATCCATCCATCCATCCATCCATCCATCCATCCATCCATTATATTTTAAACTTCTTTCCTGGTCAGTCTTTTTAACCTACTGGACGAGGGTCAATCACATATTCAAACTTGAGCAGAACACGTCAGACTGATAATCCTCTTTCTGTGAGGCAACATTAGGAAACACTGCACCACCACTAAATCCTAAATCCAAAGCATTGTGTTTGAGATGATGTTCACAGAAGTAACATATTGGCTGAAGAAAACCTTCATTGCAGTGATTGGTCTGTTGAGACTCGTTTCACTTTGCTGTTGCTCCTGGAGAAATGGAAAAGTATTTAAGGAAAATACTGAATCACTCACTCACTCACTCACTCACTCACTTTCTACCGCTTTATCCTCCTTTATCCACTTTATCCTGCTGCCTAACTCCAGCTGACATGGGGCAAGAGGCAGGGCACACCCTGGACAGGTCACCGATCCATCACAGGGACACAGAGACAGACACCATTCACTCTCGCATTCACACCTATGGGCAATTTAGAGTGTCCAATTAGCCTAGTCTCCAAATCTGCATGTTTTTGGACTGTGGGTGAAAGCCGGAGTATCTGGTGAAAACTTATGCAAGGAGAACATGCAAACTCCATGCAGAAGGGAAGGTCCCAGAGTTCTGAAGGTCCCGGAAGAGCAAGAGGTCCTGGCCAAACTCAAGACCTCTTGCTGCAAAGGCAAGGGTGCTAACCACTACACCAACCATGTGGCCGTGTGAGACAACCTTGACAGTGATGCAGGTTTGAAATATTAAAAAGTCTTTTCATCCATCAGGCTCATAGTGAAGGTGTTTATCCAGAATTGTTAAACTGGGGTTAGTAATGTTGTCCTTTTTTTTTTTTAACTTTAAATTTTCTATTAAGAAACTCGTATTCAGGTGTCTGTTGTCAATAAAAGGCTATTGTGCTCTGTTGTTTGTTTGAAGTGAATTGGAAAATTGAGTTAAGTCTGTGCATATTATGTTTACTTTTATTCAAGACATCCACTTGACAACTTGCATTATCTTCTTTGAAAAAGGAAACATAGCTACACAACTACAGCTTGAAAATACAGAGCTACAAAACTATAAAGTTATAAGTTGACTACATTACACTTCTTCATACAAAATGTTGTTCCAAACTCCTTTGTGTGTGTGTTTGGTTTGAATAGTTTACGAATTAAGTTTAAATATTTTTGAAGTGAAACAGTTTTTCATTCCTTCATCTGGAATTTACAGTAAATGTTTTCACTGATAGAAAAGTGTGTAAAGAAAAAGTGTGACAACAGAATTCATTATCTGTGAATTTTAAAATATGTTTCATTCTTGTTTTTTCTCTCCATCAGAGTTTCTTGAAGTAGAAGTTTTCTTTTTACAAATTTTTCTGACAGTGAATTCAAATTAGAAAGTTCTTATCCGAGCTTTACTCTTGCTTTTAAGTGAAAAAAGGGGTCAAGATCACGCTGTAAAATGAAAATGGATGCGAATAATTTCTTTGGACCTCAGCATTGAAGCAACAATTAATCTCCACCATTTTTCGAGAGGAAGCATCTCAGCAGCAGAAGTCCACTGCTCTGCTCTTTTATCATCCTTGTAAATTCGGTGTTTTATATGAACTTACATAGCTACAGAACACCTGTTACCATGGTGACTTTAATTCAAACCAAGGCTGTTGCCTGGGGCTCTCAAATGTCGGGTAAAGGATGATATTTCAGACTCCACTTCTTAATAAATTTAAACCAGTGACAGTGTATGAATAGCCATGTTCACAGGGATTATCATTAAAGATTTATCTTACTATTGAAAACATGCATAAAGTAATATGAGCCTAAATCTCTGCTGTCTGTGAATTAAAATTGGGAATAACACAAATTGTCATAATCCGAACCTAGATTATTATTTTTCTCTAGATTAAGTACAGGCATCATGACAGGTGTTTGATTCTTAATGATAAAATATGCAACAAATATATGACTTTTTGCAGAGAACTATGGTGGCCTACACATGTCAGAAAGGATGTTTCTCCCCTCTGCAGTTTCTTCTTTCTTAGTTGATACAGCAGTTTTTTGGGGGCGGAGCCATTCTTCTTCCTTTGCATTTTAAGATTTTCCTTCAAAACATAAAACTCAGGCTCTGCTGTTAAAACTTTAGTAAAGTGTACAGTAAAGTACACTTATTCAAACTTAGACTTATGGGTGGTATGTTTAATTCCTGTCACTGATAATTCCTATTTGTTGTATGAACATGGAATTTTATTGGAATGACTTCCTTACGTCCTGATGCCAACACACGTAGTGTTTGACTGATTTATTGTTAAAGGAATCGCTGTTTTAAATAATTCAGTCTTTGTTCACTCTCTAGTTACATGACTCGTGCTTCTTTAAAATTATTCTGTGCAGCCCTAATGTCATTGTTAATGGACATCCTACTTAAATGAGAGGAAATCCATGTTTATATCAGAGAAACTGTTTGTTTTCAGAACTGAATAAAAAAATGTAAAAACAGTTTTCCTGCTAATTGTTTGCCAAAAGAATTGTCAACGAGTAAACATGGATAAGGAATAAGGAAAAAATAAATGCTTTTGACTTTTTATTTGTGTTTGCAGTTGCACCTGAACCTTTGATGTGAGTTTTAAAGGTTAGAAACAACTAAACTTGGAGCAAGTTTTATTCGACATTTCAGGATGTAAGAGTGTTTATTCACAGTGTTGGTTCAGCCACTTTTATATCCATGTGTCACTGTTATTGCTAACAAATCAAGCCTTGAATAGAATCTCACTGCTATTTTTGTGTGATTGTGTAAATGAGTGAATAGAAATTACAGTGGGTAAAACAGTTTATTCACCGATAATTTTCCTTTTTCCTTATTACATCGCAAGGTCAGTCGTGAAAACAGTAACCTGAAGAACAACTTCATCTTTTACATTATAAGTTAAATCTGAGGAAAATCCTTCAGCTCGTTCACTTCACTGCTCTCACTGTTCACTGAGTGTGAAATGTTGCACTGCTGTTACTTTCTCCACTGACTGAAAGTGAGTCTTTTGTTTCTGTCATTTAGCAGGACTGTAACTTTAAATCTACTGTGTTTCTGACAAGGATAATTAAAAAATTCACTGTTATTGTTTCTAATAGAACTAGTCATTTGCTCTGTTGCTCTATGATCAGTCGTAGGACATCACTAAGCTCCGCCCTTAAGCACCTTGCTGGTTTTCTTCAGATAAGACATCCAAACAAGTAAAAGGCAAAAACACGACACACATACAGTCACATCTGCTCTGCACCTGCTGCTCCTTATCAGGAAGCTACAGCCACACACATCCCATAATACTCCCTACTACATTTACTGCAACAGCACTGTACACACATGTGCTAAATAATAATCACTAATGTACATTTGTGAGGTGAAGGTTTTCCAATTTGCATTTAGATTTTCAGAATCTTTCTCCGCAGTTATTTTCAGAATCCTCCTGCTCCATCAGCTCTTTTCACATTCCTCCTTCCGTCTCTGGAGCAAAGTTGGAGTTTGCAGGTTCCCAGGTGATTCCAGGTGAAGAGAAAGTTTTAAATTGTGTCATTTAATGGTCTGGACTAGATTCCCTGGAGTTTCAACTATGACCAAACTGAGATTTGAGTTTCAGTATCTTTGCAGCAAGAAAATGGAAATGCAATGGAAAAATATCTTGGATGAAGCTTGAGTTATAAATTTATATATTTATTTAAGTATGGCACAGGAATAATGACCACATTTGCAAAGTGAAAACTAAAGTAATGTGACAATAACAAAATGCTGCAGATTTTCAACGTGTAATTTTCAACAAGTTTTACGAAATATGACAGATTTAAAACATAAGACTTAGCTCTGTTTCTATTACTTATAGGATAATCATCAACAAGGTACCACATGTTTTATGAATTATATTAAACTGAAGTAAGTTAAATTAAGGTCAATTTTAGTATTTTTTATAATGTATACTTTCCAGTGGTTTACACACAGTGATATTAATTTATTAATTAAAAATAAATAATAAATTTATTTTTTTTATATTATTTCAGTGACATTTTTTAACAACAGGATGAAATGTCACCTCACAGAACTGATAACATGATCCTACCTCTTTCATTAATCTAGATTAAATCATATCCATAAATCCATGATCCCTATCAAGGTTTTTTTCCCAAATGTTTTATTTTCCTACAAAATGCATGCAAATGAATCTAATATGATAAATACCAAACATTAACTGGAGAAAATGTGATGGGAGTCAAATCTCAATATCACCAGTATGAGGTACTAAGAAAAGAGCAGTGGAAGAATAAGATTAAGAAAAGATGGCAGGTATGATTACACAGACTAAAAATCCATAGACACAGTATATAACTGAAAGTTCACAGGGGTAACATTGCTACGGATCTATTTATATTGCTGTTAAACTGTAAATCACATACACATTTCTCTTAGTAAAAAAGACTATACCACGGATGCTGTCACTGCTGTTGCCTGTAAATGAACACAACAGTTCCACAGTTGCGGGTTATAAGATGCCATTTCCTCTATAATCAGTTTATAATGAAAACATAAATTACCTGTTATCTGTAAAAAAAACTTTAGAAACAAGCAGAACTAGCACTAACAGCAAAAACATATGAAATCATTTAGTGTATGTTTTCAAATCTGTGATGCTGTGAAATAGCTGATGCTGTGACACAGTTGAGAATATCTGATTACGTTTAAGGTTTCATTAAATAGAGCTGTGGACATCACATGGCTCACTCCTATGAGCTGCCATGTTGGCAGCCCAGTGTCAGACTTCACTGTCACTTTAAATCCAGGGAGATCAACCGTTATATCACAAAACCTGAGTGAAAGTGAATATTCCTGATCTTTATAATGTAAACAGGTTTTATGAATCAATCCAGAAAGGAGATGTTTCCTGTTCTGTTGATTTGTTTTGGCTCCTCCCACCACTACACGTGAACATTGATCCTTGAGTGTTAGCATAATATCCTCCTGTTCTTTGATTGAGTCCTTCATATAATCACAAAGCAGATGATTGGAAGTGGATGAGACGTGTCCACGTACGGTGAGAGGTTCCCTCCGACTGCACAAGCTGAACTCATGCAGCTGATATCTCACTGGTTGCTGGGTGGCATCATGTGCAGTAACATATACTGCAGGTATATGTTACCTAGGTATAGGTGTGTTCATTGTGCTCTCCCTCTCTACCCACTTCCTTTTTCCTGTGGTGGCTGCAGCCTGATTCACATTGAACAACGTGGCTGATCTGTGGTCCAGACTCTCCTGGGCCACAGATCAGACCTGGATGTGGCTGATGTTGTTCATTTTACTGGTTCTGGCCTTAATGAATGTGCCTTTTCTTTGGTATATTTCTTTGTTTTAGATTAAGATTATAGCACTCTTGCCTTTGCAGCAAGAGGTCTCGGGTTCGCAACAAGGGGCCCTCTGCAAGGAGTTTGCATGTTCTCCCCGTGGTGCGTGGGTTTTCACCGGGCACTCTGGCTTCCTCCCACAGTCCAAAAACATGCGGATTTGGGGACTAGGTTAATTGCACACTCTAAATTGCCCGTAGGTGTGAATGTGAGAGTGAATGGTTGTCTGTCTCTATGTGGCCCTGTGATGGACTGGCGACCTGTCCAGGGTGTGACCCTGCCTCTCGCCCTATGTTAGCTGGAGTTAGGCACCAGCGCCCCCTGTGACCCTTAGTGGATAAAGCGGTAGAAAATGAGAGAGAGGGATTAAGATTAGTTTGTGTAGTTACTGTTTCTGTTTGTTTGTTACTTATTGGGATTAGTTGGGTTGGTTTCATTATTTCATTTAAATATTAACAAATGATTTCATTGGGATATGGCTTCATTGTTTAGGTTGGATTTTAATTATGCCATTTGAATATTGATTTTGTTATTACAATATTGTTTTGTAGCTCTATTTAAACATTGTTTGATGTCTTGTGACATAGCTGTTGATTTCTCCCCCTTCATTAGACAGCTGTTCTGGGCTTAGACAGCAGTCTGTTTTCCTGATGATGTATTTTCTTCACAGTAGTGTTTTGGTTGATGTGCAGTGTCACAGCTGGTTTAGTTTGTGGACCCTCCCCGGTTTATTCCCCTGCTGCCGTGCTTAGCCCCAGCTCTGTCCTCTTCCCTTTCCTCTGCCAAAGCACTAGTTTTAAAATGTGTATTTTAAGATCGATTAAGGTCCTGTCTTTTAGACTCATTGTTTAAACATTTGGAAATTAGTGCTAATAAATTATGATGCTTTTCAAACCTTGAAGACTCTTGTCTCTGCCCATTGGTATCCATGGACATGTGTGACCTTGTTCAGTTTAGAATCACCATTAATTTATTTCCTGGGGTAAAATTCCCCAGGTGACACTGTCATAACACTTACACACAGTATAACTGCTCTCCCCATCACTCATGCACCATTATTATCTGTGTTTAAGTCTTTATATTTTAAAGGATATCAGAGATCTGTCTCTTCTCTATCATGTCTCAAAAACCAACAGGAAAATAAAATTGTGCATTAAAGATTTAACACCAAACATTTGTTTATCTCCGCTGTAAAATGAGGCAAATGCCAGAAGATTAGTATTTTATATCATCAGGTACTGTTGTTTGGTCTCAGTTATTGGGTTAAAACAAATAATATTCAGTAAATAAAATAGATTTAGAATTTTTCATATGCAGATCTGTTCCTCTGTGAGTTTTAACCTCTGGATAAATATGTAATGAACACTGTTTATGTATATTTCCTCAGTTTTTTTCCTGCAGCACTTAGTAAGTTTTAATTTCACTGCTGTTGTAACCGTGTGTGTGTGTGTGTACAGCTGACAAGTGGCAACACTCCATGAGGCAAAGAAGTGTGTCTTACACACACTTAGTTGAATTAAACTCTCCTGCGGCTCCAGCACCAGAGAAGCTCCATTCATCTTCATTTCCAGCTCATACCTGGTGCTGAGTTTTTCCAGCCCTTCATCTGTAAACATCACAGTAAATATGAAACCTTCCCTGTGAGAAAATCGATTTTTACAAACTGTGCAGCTTCATGCAGCAGCCTCCACACTGCTCTGCTATTAGTGATTTATTTGGCACACGTGTGTCTTTGCAGTATGTGAAGTGTCCGAGTCTGCTGGCTAAATTTCAGCAGTTAAATCTGAGGATTTCTGTCAGTAAAACAGCAATAAGTAGCTGTAATAACCCTGAGTCGAAAACTTACATTTTAAAGACTTAAATTTTAGACTCTTGACTAATCCCTCTTTACAACTGAATGTCATTTTATCACAGAGCTCAAACAAAAACACACTGAGAAAACACTGGGTGAGGAAAATATTGACACACAATGTTATTTAATAAGGAGTTATTCAGTGGTTTATACATGTGTAAATCTGATGTTCATGAAAATATTTCTGTCGTTCATAAGTTCGAGGTTCGACATATCCAGCAGTGTGTGTGTGTGTGTGTGTGCGTTTGTGCGCTTGTGTGTGTGTGTGTTGCTTAAAGATACAAACTCCAAACTCATCTCCTGAGAAAACGAGTTTCTCTTTGTCAGACCGCCTGTTGAAAAATATCCAGAGGGTATGTTTAAGACCCAAAAACCAATCCAGTAGTGAGTATGTGTGTGTTGAAATATAATTATATAATTATATGAAGTAGTTACATGAACCATGTGAACAGTGTATAGCATGTCTAATCAGTAACACATCAAAGAGGAGCTTGAAGAAAAATAATTCACTGTACAGAGTAAAGTACAGCTGAACAATATCAAACTTTTTACAGCTATTTGAATTCTTATCGTTGCCTACAGTGGATTTAGAGGAAATGTTTCTATTTCTGTCCAACACAAAAGCTCAGTTCAAAAAAGAAACCAAAGTTTGGATCAGCAGCCAATCTTAGTTAGTTTGGGATTCACATAAGTAATTCATGTCATTTTCATGCCCATTATTCATTTGCTCCCTGCTGAGTTCTACTGCTTCAGTTTGTTCGTGTCACACTTTTCTTCTGTTTTTTCCCTTTTCTGCCTAAAAATGAGCTGAAGCTGTTTAAACCAAGTCCTGCAGCAGCTAAATGTTGCAGGGATTTTTTAAACCTCTTTCAACACAAACCTGTTACATTGTAAAAAAAAATGTGTGCCATGGATTTTTACAAGCTTTACCTTTCTGACAGAAAAAAAAAGGTTTTGCATTTTTTAAACACATATAACTTTTTTTAACCATTCCAATGATATTAAAGGTCACATAGACCAAAATCAAGATTACTGATGTCTACCTAGATTAATGAAATAATGTTTATGGTCAAAAACCTCATAATCTCTTCAGATTAAGCCAGTTTATTGCTGCTCTCTGTTTGTGAGCTAATGCCCGTCCCCCAGAAAACTGAGTCTCTTGTGATTGGCCAGCTACAAGCTGACTGACTGCTCCACGGTGCTTCTTCTTCCTCTTCTTCAGGTTGAATGTTCACACCCATAACCGGGAGTAGCTGTTGGGGGAGGGTTGGTTGCACGACAAATGTGCTAGTTACGTAACTAAACTAGACTTTTCAAAACCGCTTGCTCGAGCTCAGGTAAACAGAGAAGCCCTTCTTTGTCAAAAGTGGCTGAAGTGTTTATTGTGACACTTTAGTGATGTTTAGATACAGGAAGGACATGGGGACACACCAAAAAAAACATCAGAAATTTGATTTTCCACTGAATGTCCACTTTAAATAAATGTAATAAAAAGCACAGTGAATGATGTAAGCATGTAAAGTTGTGTTTGAACCTTCATGCTCCAAATCAGTGGAGTGAACATGGCAAGAACTTTGGCATTTCAATTACAACATCGTAGAAATCCACAGACTGTCAGATACAAGGATGTTTTTGACCTAAAGCAAAAATTCAGCAAAACTCCTGACTTTGCAAAATAAAAAGCATTTAAACCATGTTTGGCTACAAACAGTAAATTATATTTATGATAAAACTCACTGGTAACAAATATGTTTTGTGTATGTTTGAGATATTTTTGTTGAGTCATCATCATGATAAAAGCTGTGAACATAATCACTGTGTGACTGGCAATGAAAATGACAGGATGTGTTTGGAGAGTCAGCAGGAAATGGCAACAATAAGTGAGTTAATTTAAAAAACCTGTGAGGCTTTCATGGGAAAAGTGTTTCATTACTGTCATCAGTGGATCCTGATGTGATTTAATTTTCTGCCTTTGTAAAAGGTGAGACTGAGACTGGAGAATTCAGAAACGTGTAAAATGTCAGTTCATGAATAAAGTAACTGTTGTTGTCACAGTGTTACAGGTAGATCAGAACTCTTGCTCCAGAACATCAGACTGAGAGATTCTGTTCTACAGTGATGAACAGTGACATTGATTCTCTGGAGGCTTAAAATAAGAATCACAGTGTAAACCCACTGGTCTAATTAATTAGAGGTGGAAAAACATTTCCAAAGGATCAGCCATGATTATGTATGGGTTCATGAACGTTCTCTTTTTTAATGATAGAAGAAAAACTCCAGATTCATCACAGTGATTGATCATTGTCTTTACACATATTCATGGTGCCCAGATAATGAATCCTACCCTGTATCCTTTGACTTTGACTGGATGAGTTTGGTGGAAAGAAAAGAGAAATGCTACAAAACAGTATAATGGATGTCAACTAAGTGGAAAAACAATAGCAAGTTTACATCAGTGCTTCAGAAACAAATATTTGTTAAACCTCAGTGAACCTCAGATTTTCATCTGATGCATTTATCACATCAAATGGTTTATTTATATCTATCAGTTTAGTTTCTTTTAGATTTGAGTCCTCGATAAACTGTACAGCAGTCATCTGTGAACAAAATAAAAAAAAGTTCTTTATCATGACTATATTTATTATTGTCAATCCATGGCTAATGTGACTTTTAAATTACTGCAAAGCTCTGCTGACAAATGCTTTCTGACAAGAATGTTTTCAGTTTCTGGAAAAAATCAAGATTGTAGAGTCAGTGATAAGACGATTTAAATTAGAAGCTGTGTCTCATTCCAGGGTCTGGATCCTCCCAAGTGTGCAGCCATCAAAGTCATCTCCCCCTTAGCTGCACACTCAGCAGGAGGTGGAAGTCATGTGACTTGAGACGGCCTCACCCTGACAACTCTTATTATTATTATTGTTGTTTTGTTATATTCTGGAGTTATTTTTATTTATTAAAATATTTATTTATATATTACATTTGGGACATGCCCACAGCACGGTGCTGCAACGCATTTTGATGAAAAGCCACACTTTGAAGGATCCAGAACCTGGATTGATGAGGAAGATTATAATGAACAGTGTTTGAATCATTAATGCTGAAAACAGTCTAAATATGAGTGATTCTAATGTATAGGAGACAAATCTTCTGTCCCAGAAATGATCTGATATTGTGTCTTTGCCAGTAACTTTTAATTTCTGCCTTCTGTGACTGTGCTCAACATTTGGCTGCAGAAGTTACAGAAGTTTTATGTTGTATTATGTAACTACTGCAATAATCCCAACTATAGGTATTAGATATAAATTATGATAAAAGTAGACTTCAGCATTTTTGTTTAGTTTTCTATTTTGTTAATAAATTAATAGGTGAATACTTTTGCCAAATTATTTGAAGTACTTCACATATTTAAAACTTAATCATTGCTGAATGGGCAGTTGTTGTTTTTGGGGCTTAACAAGTGTTGCTTTTGCCAAGGCAATAACTAACTGCAGCTCATATCTAAAAAAAAAAAAAAAAAAAAAAAAAATAGGAGCCTTTTAACAATATTAAGCCCGACCTCATTCTTATGGGGACAGTTGGTTGTGGGACTCTATGGGACATTTCAATATAATATCAACATAATAATAATATTTTAGTTTGTGTTGAAAAGCTCTTCATCCTGTTTCCTCAGTGACATGAGTCTCTCAAGCCGTTTTTCCTTTTTTGTGATCAGATTACAATGAGAGAGTCTGACCACTTGTCAGTACAGGTGTAAATCAGACTTAAATTTAGTCATTCACTCTGTTTTGTGACCCAGTTTTTTCACCCAGTGATCAGCAAAGAATACAAATCATCAGGAACAGCTGCTGTGATTGTTCCACATAAAAGCTGCAAACAGACTTTGATTACGTCAATGAATTTGCTCTTAATGCTGTGATTTATAAGCAGGATTAGCAAACATTCTTTTTTATTTCAAAATATAATTCAATCATGTGTTTCCAGCTTGTCCCAATATCCTCCTTTTAATTCCTGCCAGAGAATAAAACATCTAATTCATTTTGTCATTTGGTCATTTTGGTCCAACATCACACCTTAAAGATTTTCAAACTGAACATTTACACATGTAAACAAACAAATAGACACATGTTATATAAGGGAAGGTGTTATTCACAGTTCATAACATGTTCACAGTTGTCATGAACCTCCTTGCCCCTCCCTTTGCCTCCTCCTGTGTTTCCTGCTACAGTCTACAATCACCTCACCTGCGCTGGAAGCTCACCTGCTCTCAATCGTCTCATCAGCTACTGCCTTCTTATACCCTGGGGTTGGAGACACTCATCACCAGATTGTTGTTGAGACTTCATGTTTGATGTAACATCGTGATTCCTTTGACTCCTTCTCGCCACTCTAAACTTTGTTTGTTGTTCATTTGCGTTTGGATTAATTCCAGCCCTCACTTGTGCTACAGACTCGTCGTGGTTTGCCTTCTGTCTTCGCTGTGTTTCATCTCTGGTTGGAGCTGGATGATTATCTGAACTGTCCCCTGCCACAGAGTTGAACTGTTTGTTGTTTCACTGCCTTTTGCCACTGTTGGGGTTTGTACGCTGCCTTCACTGATTCCTGTCACTGCCTCAGAACTGTTCCCTATCTTCACTGCCCCTCATTGTCAACATCTCACCACCCACTTGTTACAGTTGGAAGAAGATCATTTTCACCTCTGCTTGAACTTTGAGTTGTTTCCTCACTCTTGTTCAGTGACTTTAATAAATCTTTAAAACTGCTCACACCTTCTACCTGCCTGCACTTGGGTCCAGAAACACACATTCACATGACAGCAGTGACTTTATCTCTAATAAAGATGTGTGTTATTTGTCTCCAGGATTTACTCCAGTGTTTGTCTTTTTTCAGATGCAGTAAGATGTTTTATGTCAGCAGGTTAAAACAGCAGCTTCATTTTTTGTGTCAGATTCATTTGTATAAAATGAACTGATACATGATACAGTATCATGTTGTGTTTTCCTTCAAAAACCCTCTGACCCACACATGAATTCAGCTGCATTGTGTTTACAAACACAGAACATATTACACAGCTGAGGCAGATTTATTTGCACATCTGTTTAATGTTGTCATTATGTGTTGTTGACTTGTAAAATTGGGAATAATGCTGACTCTGTGTGAACTAAATAGGGAAGAAGATGTACTGCACTGTAGTGTGTGTTTGTTATTTCACCGCGTCACATTGTTTTGTTTGATCATCCCTTCTTCTGTGAGCTCAGGGAGAGAAAGGTAAACTGTTTCGTTTGTCGGTACCTTTTATTAACAAGTATAAAGGTGCATTAAATGTCATGTTTCCATGATGAATTCCTCCCAAAGGCAAGAACCCTATTAAATGTTTCCCAGAAGGTTACAGATTCCACCTGAAGGAGAAATCAGATTCCAGGACAGTGAATCCCACAGGTCCTGCACAGACTGTCACCTTCTGATTACTTCTTGTTTCTCTGCTCTTTCTGCCAGAAAACAGCCTCCCTGCTGTGAATAATTAGGGTTTGCAGGCTCTCTCTCTCTCTATTCCCACTGCAGCATCAGGAGAGACATGCTCCTCTCCGTCTTTGGAGGTTTTATTTGCAGAGATCAGACATGTTGAGAGATGTTTAGAAAAAGCAGCAGGGCCGCCCCGCTGACTTCACAGCAATACAACTGAACTTTCACTTAGCAGATCTGACAAAGGTCTAAAAGAAAAAACCATGCGTTCCCTTCCAGACAAACCAGGAGCTTTTGCTGCTTCTACAGACAGAACAAATAAAAATGAGTCCGATATCAGAACTTTTAACAACCACAAAACAGACTCGTGTTTAACACCTGGTATTTCATAGATTTAAATCTGATAATGTAAAATATTTGTATGAAAGAAGATTCATTGTGTTAATACTTTTCAGGACTTTTTTTCCAAATCTTATATCATCTTTTCTTTGCAAAGCAGTTTATTAGGGTCGATTGGTCTTCATGGTGAGTCTGCAAGGGCTGAAGGTGACGTAAATGTCATCTGTCCATGTCCAGCGTGAATGTCAGTGCAGACGTATGTGAGTGGCTCAACATTAGTCACCACACAGACAGTACATGGTCAGTGTAGCACAACATATGTTGTTTGTTTGCCATGTTCCAGTCCAGTTGGTGGTGTTGTCTTCTTTTGGTCAAAGAAGATTATAAACTTGAACATGTCCTGGTTGCTTATTCTTTTTCTTCTTTGGCTGCTTTTTATCTTCTTCTTCTTCAGCCAAAATCATCAAACAAAGTGGTTGTTGTCACTTTACTTGTGAAGTCACTGTGATGTGGTAATGGACTGTGAATTTTTATTTTTTTTTTTTTTGGAGTGTTGACCTGGAAGTTACATAAGAGCAGCGACACATGAGGAGTGAGGAAGGAAATATTTAATACAACTAGTAAAAATGTTATTGTGTGTATTTGTCACTACTACTAAAGTTCTTCCTCTAAAGAACCACACAGATGAAACAAACAGAACATAACAGAGAAATTCCCATGATTTCACGCTGCTTCCTAATGTCACAAAACTAGATCTTTTATTGTTTGTATTGAGAGACATCTAGAGGTAATAATTACAATAATAATATACAATAATTACATACTGCTCAATTTGTACTGTTGTGGCAGGTGAAGGATGACTCTGAGGCGCAGGTGCTCTTAACGTGTTTATTTCTCCATTCCACAAGAAAAGAGTGAGAACATGGCGCTGAGCGCCAACATCAGTAGTAACTACACACACCCCTTTACCCACAACCCTCCTGGGTGAGAGGCATGCCCCTCAGTGCCCGCCACACTGTACTATTTAAAGGCAAAGAATCTTATCGGTCACTACTGCCTACTACAGGGATGGAGGGTGAAATGAAGCACTCATGTGTGGATGAGGGGGTGGAGCTAGTATGAGGGGGTGGAGCTCACTGAGAGCGTGTGGACTGGACATCCTGTGTTTATAATTGGTTATAAAACAGTTCAGAAACTTGTTTTCTTAGAGTTTTAAATTAAAATTCTTGAATTTGTAGGATCTTTTTTTTTGCAGCTAGACCATGGCCATTCTAGAGTACATGTGGGTTTCAGGCACTTTTACATTTGCTCTATACTTTCAAGTAACACACTACAGACTTAGTCTTTGCATTTAAATTATCTCTGATTTATATACTTGCAGTTTTCTAGGTTCCATGTTCAGACAGTCAGACTATATAGTGTATATACTGCTAGGTTTAACGTAAACAAGAAAAATGAAGCTATTCCTCCTGCGAAATCATCAACAAAGAAAAGAACACACTAAATAAAAATGAAATGTTCTAGAAACATAATGACTACTGTATTTTGTTCTTAAGAAAATATCAAACAAAGCAAAGTGATAGACAGCACTTTACTATGCTGTTGCCTGGTGACAAGTTCTGCTTGTGCTTTGAACAAGAAAAACAAGTGCAGAGATGAATCATGCTTGAAGAATTTTTTTGACTTGAGATCGAGGAAATTGATGATGGCAAAGTCACAGTAGATTTATGAGCTGTTGTTCACTGCTCTTTAAACAGATGTGTATGAGAGTGTCCATAATGATTTATTACCTCCCTGCAGTATAAACATCAGAATTAATTTTAGGATGTGTTGGACTCTTGAATCCAAAACAAAAAAGAATGAGCTTTAAGAAAGTGATGTCCACATGTAAAATAACATGTTGCACATCATCATAATAAATTCAGAGAGAGCACATGTAAAGTTTCAGAACATCTTTCATTGAAATGATGGTGACATGAATCTATTAGATGTAACATTTTAATATGACTGATTTCAAATGTAAACCAACAAATTACAGCAAATTTTGAGGAGAAAATTGGATAAAAATAATTTTCAATGACTTGCTTTTGCATGAGTGGAGAAACAAATAAATCCTAGAACACTGAAGCTCTGAAGTAGTCGGAGACAAAGTCTGCCTCTCATAAAGAATTAAACATTTTAAAAATGTCTTACAGTGAAAGTATAGAGAACATTTTTCCTTCACGTCCTCCTCCCTTTTGAAGTAAACTTAACTTGCTCGCTGCAAAACAAACTTAAGGTATGAAACTGTTTCACAGTCAGTCAGCTGTGACTCTCTGTTGTTGATTAGAATCCTCATCGACCCAGTGCAGAAATACGAGGTTTTTTTTTTCAGTTTTTGTCTGTTTGTTTTATTTTATATTTTTACTTGGAATTGAAGTAGGTTTCACATAATTTTGCATGTGCAGATAACACTCGTCATGTTCACACACTGCACCAACACAGTTTGATGACATCACACAATCAAACCCAAGTTCCAGCCTGAAAGTATCAAAGTACTTTAATATATTTGTATTTGCAGTATCTGCCATTTGCTCTTGCACATGTCAGCGTTTGTTAATGTGGGGTGTTTAAATTCAAACCAGCTGACTGTTGGTTACATCATCATGACCACCTGTTTGATAGTGAATCAAAGATGCAAATGGTGACATTTAAGCAAAAAAACATGTTTGAGTTATCTTTAAGGTAAAACATAAAATGAAATGAAATGATGAGATGCAGATGATAAACATTCTGCTCATAAATATGATTGACAGTTTCAGCAAATATCAGAAATCATGATGTGTCAGACTGTCCGTGGTCAGAAACCTAAATAGTACTGTACTATAAAATAAGTTTATATGGAATAATCCACATAAGAGAGTCACTTGTCACAGTGCAAATGTATATATTGTAAATAATATTTAACTAAAAGAACAACAGCTAAACAGAGAAACAGCACAGATATAATTGTAATGACTGTGATTTAAATAAGCATTACTGCCTAAAAAGGACATAAAACTAAAGGACAGTAAAACCTGAATAATGAAAACTTTTCATACATTAATTAAATGTTGTCAAACTCATGATGATTAAAGTTCCTGTATTTACCCTCTTAAAGGAATCTGCTCCAAAATGTAATGTGTTCTTCTTAAGGTCGTACTTCAAAACATCACTAAGTTTCTTTGTGTATCACTTTATGAACTGTACATTTCCTTCTCATCTTTGAAAAATAATTCTCAAAAAAATGATGTTTCTTTGTTGTTACATATTAAAATCAAACGTATGTGGTATGAAATCTCACTGCAAACAAATGGAAAAACAACACGTGGAGAGAGAAGCTGTGTGACCAGTGTGGACACATGCACACGCACACACACAAATGCTGTTCTGCTGTGTTGTGAAACCAGTCAGCCATCAGCTGAAAGAAAAGGTTGTATGACTTTATTATTCAGCATCAGGCTGCAGAATCAAATTTCATGGTTTGGTTTGTTCGTCGTCATCAGTGCGTGAAAAAAGCTCCTGCAGAATGATGTTAGTCTTTATTTTTTATTATTTGCAGGTTGCAGATTTGAACCGTGGATGATCCTGCTGTTCTCCAACCAGAACCCCATCTATTCTTTCTTCACCTCCACCCTCAGCATCCATCCAATCTCCTCCTCTCATCTCTTCTCCCTCCAAAGGAACAGAGGTGAAATGTTAAAGTGTAATGCAACTAATGAGAACATTGTTATGTTTTTCCTCTTTTATCTTCTGTATGACACACAGAGGAAAATTCTGCACAGAATATGAATGCTTCATTTCTGCAATTACCTGTGCATTTCCTCAAGACAATGATACTTAATGACAGCAAAGCTCTTAAAGGAGACACGAAGAACATCACGAGCAAAAATCACCTGCTAAGAAGCTTCATATCTTTGTAACATCATCATTTTCAGCCATTTCCCATTTGTGTGCATGTGTTGTAGCTCTGCACTGCAGCTGCTGTGTATGTACAACAACACGGACGTGCATGCGTATGTTAGCAAACACTGCGGCTCTGTTTATGTACAACAACAGAATGAACAGATGATATTTGAAACTGCAGCTTCAGAACAGACAAAAAACAGATTTGGTTACATGATGAGAAATGATTTAATATACTTCTATAAATAAAAACTCTTTCAAGAATAAACATTTTAATCTCAATTGTGGAAAAGGTAAAACAATAACATTTTTATTAGACAAAACATGAAAAGACCCATAAAGTCTGTAAACATATTTTTCAGTGAAAAAAATAATGAAGGAGAAGAGGTCACAGATGTTTTATCAAAGTGTATTAAAATAGATGTGAATGTGATTTCATAAGCAGTAACTGATTTAAACCCCAAATTATTCAGGAAATAAAACCAGATAAATCTAATGTCAGGAGAGAGTGAGTCTCTTCATGAGTCTCACTTCACATTTAAACTCGTCCTTTCCTTCAGAAACCATGAATAAAAAACAAGGATAAAGGTCACAACCTGCTTTGACTTCATCATTGGTCATACTCGTAAACCCATAACCATAACTAACTCTAACTCTGACCAAACCCATGAGCCGTACTCTGTAATGAAGTCAGGTCAGAAAAAAAGGCCCATTGATGCCAGTTTAGCTTTGGTTTGGTTTTGTGGTTTCAGTTGGTTTGGGCCCAACGTAACCTAAAATCACACACACACACACACACACACACACACACACACACACACACACACACACATTACATACATACACATACATTTAAACCCAAAAGTACACATGTGTAAAAAGGTCAAAGGATGCTCACAATTATAATTCTAATGGAAATGTCAAGAAGTGTAGCTCTATGAGTATTAGTGTGTGTGTGTGTGTGTGTGTGCGTGTGTGCGTGTGTGCATGCGTCCTTAAGTCTGTAGGCTACATTAACTCTCACTGCACCACACACCCCTTCATGCATCCTTAATTCACTATTTTTTCTACACACTATTCTTGTGTTGCCTTGGGCTCCATCATATTTTATCACAGGTAGGTGTGTGTGTGTGTGTGTGTGTGTGTGTGTGTGTGTGTGTGTGTGTGTGTGTGTGTGTGCAGCCTCAACTGAGTCACAATAATTGCAATGGTATCAGAATCAACATCCTCTGATACTGGCACAAGTATTCAAATATTTATAACCACAGCTATAATGAAACAACTGCTGTATTTTGCTGAATATGAAAGAAAGAAAGAAAGAAAGACCCAAAAATTGACCATGCCACATTAGCATTCAGTCTCTGCAGTGAAGTGCTGTCTCCTATGAAGAGTAAACAATTTTTAATTCACAGTCTCTGTCAGTAAGCAGGTCAACCTGATGTCTTCTGCTTCCCTTCTTTTTCGCCACCAGCTACACATTTGTGTCAGTCTTTTCACTGGAAGGAGAATAATTTGCTGTTTCCAGAGCAGATGCCAGTAAAAGACTTCGCCTACAGACATCCAGCAGTGAAAAATCAGCAACAACAAGCTGCAGCAGGAAGCGACACACACAACCACAGCAGCAACAAGCAAAAGCATTTGCTGAGAGGATTAAATAAACACCATTCACATCACAGCACAATCACACAAAGCTCACACACACAAAAACACATCAGTGCAGTAGTTTTCTTTAAGGCTCTTCAACTAAACTGAAGGTTATTGAGGACAGTGAAACAAGTCAGTGAGACATTCAAGGACCACAATAAAACAAAGAAAATCACAAAACACAACCTGAATACTGCTGACATACAGGATCTACCTGCACTAGATAACATAACAGTCTCTTTTTATTTTATTATTTTTATTTCCATTGTATGCATATGGTAATATTCAGGTCTATTTTTCTCAAAGAAAACAAATGAAGCTGAAGATTTTTTTTCTAATGTTATAGTGTTGGGGACTGAACAGTCCATGTTGTAGTTTATTTACATTCAGATATACTGCATCTCTTTTAAAGTGACTTATTGCACTGACCTTTGTGCTTATTTAGTGTAACGGAAAATTACCTAATGACTACTTGGGTTCAGCTTCTTTCCCTCTCTAGGGGGCGCCACAGTAGATGATCCACATCAGACTTTTTAATACACATTGCTCTTCCTGACACAACCCTATCAACTCTGTGGCTGGGGTCAATGTAGAGCGTCCAATTAATAATGAGCAATCGGGATTAGGTACCGTGCTCATGGGTAAAACTGGGCAATAAAGTTTCAAACGTCAACAACGTCAAAAGCATTATTGTTGCACCTTTGAATAGTAATGTAAATCATCAAACTGCTTCTGCTCTAATGGCTTTATTTCCATGGTTCTCAAACTGTGGTGCGTGTACCACCAGTGGTACGCAAGTGCCCTCTGGTGGTACTTGGAGTAAAATCAGAAATACTGTTACTGTATAAACCATGTGATCAGAGCGGAGGATTTTATATATATATATATATATATATGTGTGTGTGTGTGTGTGTGTGTGTGTGTGTGTGTCTGTGTGAGGAAGAGGAGGATGATGAATAAATCTGCCTCATTTTTACACCACTGTTTGGTGATAATAGTTTTACTTTGAGAGGTCAGTATATTCTCAAGTAGAACTTGATATAAAATATTTGAGAACCACTGCTTTAATTAAAAACATTCACCCCAATAAGCTTAGTCCATGTATTTATGACAATATTACACAGTATATTTCATTTAAGCAGTTCATTTGACCAAGTCATGTTCAGCCATTGCATAAGATTTATTTTACTTTAGAAAACTCTGGTATTAATGGCTTTATTTAAGCTGGAGCTTGGTTGTTGTTTGTTTACGCCCTCAGGTAACATCGTTGAATTACAACACACAGGCCGTTACATGGTCTCATCTCTGGTCAGAGAGACAAGACAGGAGACATTAATCACTGCAAACTGTTACTCACACACACACATGCAGACAGTGAGCACAAAGGTGTGTTCAGTAATAGCAGCCATTTTCATTTTCAAGATAAAGGAGCGTTAAGTGCAGCCACAGTTCTGAGTGGAGGAAAACCTCTAAAGCTCTGCTGGTAACGTGTGAGTCGTTTGCTTCAGCTGCATAAAAAAGACAAATTGCTCCTGGCTGACAGTGTTTAAATTCATCTACTCTCAAAGGCCTTTGTATCTGAATGTATACATCATTTAAAGTGACTGATTGTATTGACCTCTGTGCCTGTGTAGTGTAACTGAAGATTACCTAATGACTACTTGTTAAATTCCCTACAATTTTTATAGCAGAATAATTAATGAAGTAATTAGGTAGTGCCGAGTCATCAAAATAAAGAAAAAAAAAATGCTGGTATGTTTACTCTCATCTGTCTCCTCCTTTATTTTTCTCTTTTCTCTGTGATACATCACAGGTTATTTCCCTGGTGTTAACAGTGAACTTGCTGTTACTGTTCAACAAATCCATTAGTTTGGCGGGACCACTGAATATAGAAGAAAAAACAAGGCTCATATCAGCTATTACAAATAAATATGAAACCCACAGAAACCAAGGTGAGCAGATTACATATCAATCAGAAAAACAAACAAATATCCACTGAAAATGTAAAAGGTTACATGAGGGCTTTTTGTTCTGTGGTTGGAACAAAAAAGGAAAAAAATGTGCTGGCAAACTAACTAAACAAACCACAGAGCCAAACAAGTTTATTCAACTAAAACATGCAAAGACTAAGTGATCATTTTATAAAAAAAACAGGAGACATTTTCTGCACAGCATCACCAACATCTAGTGTCTTAATTTTCATCTACCTTGACTTTTTGACTTAAATTGCTCATAATCAGACAAATCCAGTCAAAAAGGTCAAGAGGAGATGTTTGTTTCAAGTATGAATTTGAGAAATGTCTTTGTTGACACATATTCAATCTGTTCAGTCAAGCAGAGGTTCCACTGACCTCATTCATATTCTGTAACGCCTATTTGATAAGTCACTTTCCATTGTACATATCAATTCATTTTTTCCAATCAATAAATTTAATTAATAAAACAAATTAGCATAGTAGATCACCAGGATACAGACATGTGAGCATATGAGTTTACAGACAGTTTTCTGACAGTGGAATTAATTTGTGAATTCACTGATAGTTTAAGTATAGTATGTTATTATAATATAGAAATAAGATTATAACCACCTGAAGCCGTACATCATGTTGACTCACAAACATTTCACCACAGTTAAAGATGAACATTATTAGATAACTTATTAAAAGTGTCTTTTCTGCAGAAACATTCAGTCTTTTTCACACTCACTGATGTCCTGTGTGTAATTATAAAGCTAAGACTGCTGACTTTATGCAAAGTGATGAGAAATGAGCTTGTGATAAAGACCTTCCCTGCAGCAGTTCTGTGGATTTATGTCCCTTCCCAAACACAAAACACCCTCCACAATACAATTTAGACGAGGGAACAAAGGGAAAAGAAAGACATAAAGGAACTAATATGCTGGATGTTAATAAGGAGTCGTCACAACAGACAGTCAAGTCTTAGTATATCAACTGTGAGGCTGAAGCTTTGGGAGATCTGCCAACAAAACCAAATAAAGCTCTGCTCCACCGAGGCTCCATCAGCTCTCATGGCCACAAAACTAAACTTTTCTGCTGTTGTGGTACAACACTTCATCTCTGCTGTGACCCTGTCTCCTCACACGCTGGTAAATCTCTCCTTTTATGGGCACAAACTCTGAACGGCGGGTCAATCTACAGAAAATAAAATGAAAGAAATATAAAATTCTTCTTTGTTTTGTTCACTAATACATGTTCAGACTTAATTAGTCACAAAGGATTATAGTAAATGTCAAGAGATGAACCAAAATTTTATTTCAGCAGTTACTTTGACAAACAGAAATCATCAGTAAAATGAATAATACTGTGAATGACATCAGCATTATTTTATTTTTAATTGAATTGATGTTTTCTGTATGTAATTAATTCTCCATAATTTCCCTTTAACTGTCATATTCTGCGGTGTGTTTAGTTTGAATGTTGTTTCTGTGAAGGACAGATTATAAAGAGCTGTGATTCTGATTCAACTGAAAAGGATCAGAATTTTAGTTGGTTTCTTGGGAAAATGTCCTTAAAGGTCATCCACTGGTTTGGTGTGGTTTAGTTTTCCAGCATTATATTAATCTATCTTTTCATTACTCCATCCATCCATTTATTATTCTATACATCCCGTTAATAACCCATCTATCCATCCAATTTCAGGATTTAATTTCCAGAATAAAATAGAATGTCACTTATCACTAGTAATGTCCCAAGGGGAAATTCAGGCATTTTGATTATCAATGAAGAAATGATGTTTTAAAAATCACATGACTTAAAGGTCACTTCAACTTTCACACTTCACTGCACTGTAAAAATGAGAGGATGAATGTGTGAAGTGATGATGATGAAAACAGAACATTCCTTCACTTAGTGACAGAAGATCGTAATATAAGAAACGGCACATACTGACTTCAGCTCTTTATTTACATCATCAAGTTTTTCTTCTGTAATGACAGGGTTTCAATTTAGCGCCACCTACAGCTTGAACTAACTCTTTATATTCATTTAGACCACACGTTTGTAATCCATTCGAATGCACTGATACAGCAAACATGATTTGGTTTTTGTATTTACAGTTAAAGGTGAGAATCACAGATTAATTCATGACATGATACACATGTGACTGTTTAAACAGATTTAGGTCCCCACAACACAAGGGTTACCATGCACACACACACACACACACGCAGTTGACTGGGCTTGTAAATCATGTGCATAACATCAGTGGAGAAACATTTTTCACGTCCAGTGCCTGCAGCTGACTCAGCATCTCTTTAACTGTCGTCGGATCACAAACAGAGGCACCAACGCCGTCTCTAGGTCAGAGGGCGAATTCTTAAAAAGGCCAGTCAAAGCACCAGTCCTGCTGCTTGTCAGGCGGGATTTCATCACATCACATCTGACTATATAATATCAAACACAGACATTTACAACAGAGCCTAAACAGATTTTAAAACCAACTTTCAACCAAAAATATTACAGTTTTTCCAAGGTTATGTTTTCAGTCTGTGTTGTCAGGATGAAAATGATGGTTTTTGGCTTCAAGGTTTACTTCTTACCCACACATTTGCCTTATTGCTTTTTAGTTTTGTTTTTAATTCAAGTAAACATTGAATTTTCCTATTTTTTATTTCATTATTATTTCATTTTTTTGCTGTGGCTAATCAACCTTTTGCCAGAAGTGTTCTTTAAAGAGCACACTGACATTATTTATGAAATAAACATAAATAATTTGACCTTTCAGTTGAATAAATGTTGTTTTTCCACACTGGAAAAAAATCTTTAAATGTTTTACTCACATATTCATAAAATTAAAGCAATTTTAACACCTTCCATGTCTTGTTACCCACTAAGTCAAGACTAAAGCCAAATTTACCTGCAGTAAACATGTATATAAAGTGCAACAACACTTTTTAAATAACCTTCATTTCCTTTGACTCACTGACAAACAATGCCAGCATTTATTTCAACAATACCATTTAATCTTAACTGTAAAATATCAAGTCACTCAAGTTTGTCTTTATTCAAATGCCACTTTTTTTAAAATATGTGAATTAATCCTGACTGAAACCTTCTTGTGAGTGATTTTAATTATTTTATTATTGCTCTTAAATGATCCATATCAACCACATGCTTATTCCAAAGCCTGTAAGATCTAATGATAAATTTCATGAGGCTGACAAAGATATGCTGAAGTGTCACATTCCCATGTGTAAATAATTATTACACTAATTAATGAAGCTTTAAGCTTTAAGTTCAATACATTGTCATTAGTCTATATTTAATTTAAGTTAAACTGTTATGGAAGAACTCAGTAATATGATTATTACGTTATGATGTTTTCTTGTGTTTGGGGAAAACAGGTTGAGCAAAATGACAAACTGAATTGAGTATATATATATTTTTTATTTGCTCATGAATTAAAATTTGAAATGTGAAATCAAAGGCTTTTTTGATTTTCTTCTTTGTTTGTACAAAAATATGAAGTTTGAATGAAGCTGTAGCTTTAACTTAAGTGCAAGGATTTGTATCTGAACAGGGAGACACAAACAAGACTGTTACCACCTGCAGCTTCTTATCATCTCATTATAATAACAGAAGAATAAATATCACACGTCGAATGACAAAAGGGCTGTGGCTTAGAAGATGGACTCAGTCTGTCTTCTTCCTCCTTTACATATTTTGTTTTTGTTAGCATGGTGTCAAAGGTGTGCTTACACCTCTGCTGGTACAGTCAGAACGTGTATTATTGTAACCATGACGACCAGGTCCAGTATGTCTGTCTCATTTGGAGGACAGATGCTTGAATGAAAGATATGAATGCAGAGAGAAACCGTCTTCTTAAGGCTGCAAATGACTTATGCTCATGTTGTCATGGTGACAGCTTTGGCCCTCAGCTTTGTTTTTACCGTTTTGTCCAAAGTAATTTTACATACATAAAGAAAAAGGCAACACATTCTTAAATACTTACAGGAGATACAGGTTACACTGGAAAAGGGTTTTGTATCTAATGCTGTTCATTTATAAAACTACAACTCTGTAATTCCCAAACTATCATAACTCCTTCACAGTCATTTTATTCACATCCAGTTTCCAGTCATTACTCAACCTTAACATCCCACATCTCAGTACGAATGCTGGTAGAGCTGGTTTTCAGTCTAAGGCTCCATTTTAACGGAATGAGCTCTAAATAGGTCTCGGAGTAGAGTGTGATTTTAAAGTTTTATTGTTTTTATGATTCTTCTAACAGTTGTTTGTTGTCTCTATCCCCTGAAAAAGAGATTTTGATCTCAACACAATGATTTTTGACAAAATAAATATTCAAAATATGTACACGTGTCTATGTTTTCATCCCGTTGACTCGACAGCTTTGTCAGATTGTTGGTGTCACTGTAATAAATAGTGCATATGTAAGTGTATGTAAACTGAGAGCTTTTTGTCTGCGTCCTCGGCCTCGTCCCCTTCTTACTCTCAGGTGAGACGTCTCTAAGTAAATGATGATGAGAGAGTGAAAGAGGAAGGAGTGAACAGTCATTACACTGAGAACAGATGTCCTCAGAGAGGGTCGTCCTTCACGTCCACAGTGTGAAAACAAACAGTCGATGGCTGCGTTCTTCTCTCAAACTGTAAGTGTGACCACTTCACTCCATCATGTTAATACTAGAATCACTGTTTCAAGAAGAGGTTTGTCTTAACTGTCTCCCTCACACATCATCAGTCCTCACAGTGTTCGGCCCACACTCTTTCTTTCTTTCTTTCTTTCTTTCTTTCTTTTTCCAGAGCTACACCCACATTGTGTTCAGCTCATGCAATGAAATATGTGTGAAGTGTGCTGAGGCTGTGTGCTGAGGCTGTGTGCTGAGGCTGTGCAGAGCTGCACTGCATCAGCAGTCAGTGAAACAAAATAAGGTCAAGTTAAATATAAAAATTAATTAGAAGCCTCAGAAGAAGCTCAGCAGAGGCTACAGTGTTTTTGAGTTAGAGGAAAGGTAACGAGTGAGTGGAGGAAGAAAAATACCTTTAAATTCAAAATAAAATCCCTGGAGGAAACATTTATGCAACAGTTGTCACATGTTCTTAGAAACTGGGACACTGGACTTCAAACACAAATACCTTTTTATACCAGTGTAACCTATATATCTCTGCATTGTATTCATATCTATACTGCTCTGTGGAAGAGAGACGATATACAAGAACATATCCAGATACTTATTCTGTTTTACTGCTTTACCTCCTCTGCATATTTTTCATTTTTATTTCTGATTATTAATAATATGTCCTTTGTTGCACTAAGTTGATGCTACATTTTAGTTTGCCTCACAACAAACAGCAATAACAATAATGTTAATGATAATTTTATTCTATAGCAGAAAATGATCAGAAGGGAAAACTGTTACCATTTCAGTCAAATTCAAATTTAATTCACTGATGAAGAGGAAAGCCTGCTTTTAACAGACCTTTAGTAGAACTGGACTCTGGGTGAGAGACCATCTGCCAACACAAGGTCGACCTGCAGAGAGAGAGAGAGAGAGACAGACAGATAGACACAGAGAGAGAGAGAGAGAGAGAGAGAGAGAGAGAGACAATGACAGAGAGAGAGACACTGGGAACAACTGTACAAACACATTCAGGCACCAACAGACCTGATTCCTATATTTGTGACTGTGTTACCTGTTACTATGTTCACATGGACAGAAATAATCTGATATTAACTTCAGTGAGGCAATAATCTGAACAAGACACTCCCCTGATAATGTCGTTATGCAGATTAAGTTCTGCTATAATCTATAATCTAAAATATAATTAAGACACATGAAGTCCTCTGGTTTTAGTCTCATTATGTTTAAATAATAATATAAACATCTTACTGTAAACATCTTACTCAAGAAGGTTGTGTTTTCACGTCATTTAATTTGTTAAAATTGTAAGATATGAAACAATTCATTATAAATTCATTTCAACACACTTGACACACAAAACCCAATGCAATTTAATAAGTTCTTCTCTCTTAATTTATTTTCTTTGACATTTTATTGTGATGTTTTTTTAATTGACTGATTTTAAACCTTTTTCATCATCACATTGCTTCTGTATCACTAGATTATGGAACTTGTTCGTGTTCATGTTCATGTAACCAATAAATAAAGAGTTTCTCTGCCTCCTTAAACCAAACTGGTAACTAAAGACTCTGCTTCCTCCTCAAATCTGAGAAACTCTAGGAAGCACAGGTCAGCCAACATTCTGAGAGTGAACTGATCTACTCAGATAAAACTGTATTTCCAGCTCTTAACAACATGGTGAAGCCTTGTTATTATTAAGGCTTGGTATCTGAGAAGAAGGCCTTTGAATTATATTGAGGATTTACAGTGAGCTGATGCAGAGAAGTTAATATGGGAGAGATATGATAAAACATCTTAGCAGCATTTTTATCTGGAGGATTTTCAGCTTTTATTTGGCTCCTGACACTAAGGGATTACAGTAATCCAGTGTAGAGGTAACACTCATGGGCTAATATTTTTGCTGGTCAACAGTCAACATGTTTCCTTACAGTAAAACTGCAAATAACTGCACATAATAATGATAATAAGAAGAAGAATTACCTCCATCAGCACGAGTGACCTTTGTATTTGCTGCTCAGAGGAAGAAAAAGCTTTTAGATTTGATATCCGCTCCATTGTTTCTTGGACTCAGAATAATAGTCATTGTCATTCATTATAGTTATTATTATTTTATAGTATGTAAGTGCAAACTTGCTCACAGTGACATGTTACACCAGGTTAAAGCAGGACAAGTGAAAGAGGTGAGAGACCAAATGGTTTTCAAAATGGTTCCTCTTAAAAACCATTAGCAAAACACTAATTAAATCTAGACTAATTATTTTCTTTTATTTTGAAAGTGAATTATTTAAAGATCTGATGTACCTAAACTTTCTTCTGAAAGATTTTCTTTTTTAAATACCTTGTATTCATTTTGCCTTTATAAGCCTATTCTTTATTTAAACTTATTTATTTTATTGTATGCTCTTTTTCAGTCTTTGTCTATTGATTCCCCACAGTTCTGTCACTGTGCTGTTTTGAAATGTTTTTGTGCAGAACCTTGAATCTGACTGTGTTTTTAAAGTGTTCTGTAAATAAAGTGCCTTGATTTTGAGTTTCAGAGGGAAAACAAATGCTGATAATTCTTCTTGTGTAACATCGACCGCTGCACAGTAGCTCTTATGAAGTGTATTAAGTGTAGAATATTGACAGAATTTTCTATATTCAACAACAAAGTGGGCAGAGTGAGGGTTAATTTCAGTTTCCATTTGATCACACAGCTGCATGTGCTCATGTGCTGCTATCATAAATTCCCACAGTTAGCATCTGTGCTCTAATTTATCGCTTCATGTTGTCATCAAAGGGCCAAGGCCTGCGCCGGCCTCAGTCATCAATCTGATTGTTTTAGACTGATATTTTTAGACTGATATTTTTAGACTGATATTTTTAGACTGATATTTTTAGACTGATATTTTTAGACTGATATTTTTAGACTGATATTTTTAGACTGATATTTTTAGACTGATATTTTTAGACTGATATTTTTAGACTGATATTTTTAGACTGATATTTTTAGACTGATATTTTTAGACTGATATTTTTAGACTGATATTTTTAGACTGATATTTTTAGACTGATATTTTTAGACTGATATTTTTAGACTGATATTTTTAGACTGATATTTTTAGACTGATATTTTTAGACTGATATTTTTAGACTGATATTTTTAGACTGATATTTTTAGACTGATATTTTTAGACTGATATTTTTAGACTGATATTTTTAGACTGATATTTTTAGACTGATATTTTTAGACTGATATTTTTAGACTGATATTTTTAGACTGATATTTTTAGACTGATATTTTTAGACTGATATTTTTAGACTGATATTTTTAGACTGATATTTTTAGACTGATATTTTTAGACTGATATTTTTAGACTGATATTTTTAGACTGATTTTTTTAGACTGATATTTTTAGACTGATTTTTAGACTGATTTTTAGACTGATTTTTAGACTGATTTTTAGACTGATTTTTAGACTGATTTTTAGACTGATTTTTAGACTGATTTTTAGACTGATTTTTAGACTGATTTTTAGACTGATTTTTAGACTGATTTTTAGACTGATTTTTAGACTGATTTTTAGACTGATTTTTAGACTGATTTTTAGACTGATTTTTAGACTGATTTTTAGACTGATTTTTAGACTGATTTTTTTTTGACTGATATTTTTAGACTGATATTTTAGACTGATATTTTTAGACTGATATTTTAGACTGATATTTTTAGACTGATATTTTAGACTGATATTTTTAGACTGATATTTTAGACTGATATTTTTAGACTGATATTTTAGACTGATATTTTTAGACTGATATTTTAGACTGATATTTTTAGACTGATATTTTAGACTGATATTTTTAGACTGATATTTTAGACTGATATTTTTAGACTGATATTTTAGACTGATATTTTTAGACTGATATTTTAGACTGATATTTTTAGACTGATATTTTAGACTGATATTTTTAGACTGATATTTTAGACTGATATTTTTAGACTGATATTTTAGACTGATATTTTTAGACTGATATTTTAGACTGATATTTTTAGACTGATATTTTAGACTGATATTTTTAGACTGATATTTTAGACTGATATTTTTAGACTGATATTTTAGACTGATATTTTTAGACTGATATTTTAGACTGATTTTAAACACCGGCCGTGCTTATTTTGTCCAGGCGAGTTCATCAGAGCTCTGTATGAGTCAGACGAGAACTGCGAGGTGGATCCCAGTCGATGTTCTGCTGCTGATCTGGCCGAACACCAGAGTAATCTGAAGATGTGCTGTGAACTGGCCTTCTGCAAGATCATCAACTCCTACTGGTACCACAGGCCACACCCCCATCACTGTCATTTACATAAGCACATGCTAATGACTGCTAATGTGTGCTAATGTGTCTCACGACAGGAAGTTCATGTTTAATCAGCATCACTTCACATTAATGAACCTCATTACTTTACTTTAAACCGGTCAGTAAGTTAAGGGAAAATGTGAATGTTAAAGCAAACACCTTAAGTTACATTTCAGTTTTTTTTCTGTGTGGATTAAAGATTACTGAAGATGATATCAAAAAATATATTAAGGGATATTTCTTGATTTTTGAAATGTGGCTATGTGCATTACAGCACTGACTGCTGTGAGCGCCCCCTGCTGTTGTCACTTCTCCTTTATCTTACTGTTAACTTAAAGGCTTGAACATGTTCTTAAGATTTCGTAGACTTAATGATAGGATTAGAAGTTTAGATGTAGATTTTATGAGCTGAGTCTTTTGTTATGTAGCTATAATCTGTTTTGTCTGTGTAAAACTGAAGTTTGTAAACCACTCACTCTCCCACACCAAAGTCCATAGAGAAAATCAGTGATTTTAGCTCACAGGGACACAGGAGCTGCTGGTCTACTGCTGCCTCGTGTGGTCACTTTGTGTCACTGAGTTAAGTCTGAATTAAATATTTCTAATGCCGAATTGACAAAATAAGACATTTGAACTTAGTGATGGAGGCAGCAGTGGATCAACAACTCCTGTGTCCCTGTGAGCTAAAATCACTGATTTTCTCTATGGACTTTGGTGTGAGAGAGTGAGTGGATTTTATTAGCTAAGTCTTAATCCCAGCCTCTTTTTGGGGTCCCTGCTCGAAAATGACATGCCAAAATAGAGCATTTCTCTGCAATTATAAGCTCTATGTGAATTATTTTGGTATCAAAAGTCCATCAGAAGTAAGAAGAAGTAAGTAAGTAAGTAAGCATCACTCTTGTGTCACTGTGTCAGAGTAAATGCAGACGGAACCCAGAATAAATGAAGGATTTTCTTCCTTACCTGAAAAAATATTGCATTTTATAGCAAATATCACCTTTGAAAATGTGCAATATGAGGTTAGAAGCTCAAGAAAATCATGTAACAACATGTGGACACAAGCTGTGCAAAGACTGATGCTGCTGAAGTGAAGCAGAGCAAATTTACAGAGGTTTTTAGTAAAGAGATGCCTGGGCAATTCAAATCAAACCCAAATAAAACCATCCAAAGGGATTATATTGGTCTCAGACTGGAGTAGATTCACTGTAAAGTTTAAATATAATAAAAACTAACATTGCTGACATCTGGTGGACATCAGAGGCTCTGCTCTCTCCTCTGAGCCAATAGAATCACGCTGTCGTCACCAAACGTGTAGCTGATGTTGTTGATGTTACATAACGACGTAAGAGGTGGGACAAAAGTATATGGACATTCGCCCTCACTATGTAACCGCCAACCATGTGGCAAACCGTCCACAGAGCATGCAGGGAGATGTAGTTGGTGGTTTTGTTCTGGTAGATGCACATGTTTTTGACAAACAGCAAAGGTAACACAATATTTCTGACCCTTGTTCTTGAAAGTGAGATGTTGTTTTGCTCTTATTTTGTAGCTCGATCAGTGAATCTTTGACCTAAACGGTGATAAACGGTGATAAACGGTACCCGCTGGACTCGGTGTCTCTGCTTTCCAGCAGACATGTTGTTTCCTTGTTTACAGTGTCACGCTGAGCTGCTTTGACTGACTGGTGTTTTAACTGTGTTTGATCGTCATAAGAACGGCTTTGATGAGGTTTTAGCTGAGTTTCTGACCTTTGTGTGGGTATGTGTCATGTCTGTGTCTCTGAAGTATAACTTGGCTTCATGACGTGTTTGTTGCATCAGAACTTAACAGGTCAAGTGGTGAAAGTCTGTTTTACAAGGAAAATCACACTTTGGAATATGCCTTTACTTAAACATTTTGTGTTTTGCTGCACTGCCACATTAGACAAACCATTCTGATTTGGTGATTTGCTGAGCAGGTGTGTCCTTCCCTCCTTCCTTGTCTCCTCAGCGTGTTTCCTCGTGAGTTGAAGGAGGTGTTTGCGTCGTGGAAGCAGCAGTGCGTGGCCCGCGGTCACCAGCAGGACATCAGCAAGCGTCTGATCAGCGCCTCGCTCTTCCTGCGCTTCCTCTGCCCGGCCATCATGTCTCCGTCGCTCTTCAGTCTGATGCAGGAATATCCCGACGACCAGACGTCACGAACGCTGACGCTCATCGCCAAAGTCATCCAGAACCTCGCCAACTTCACCAAGTGAGTGCGAGTGTGGACCAAGAGCTCCGCGCTCGCTCTGTATTCGCGGAACTTACTTTACGGTGCTTTTCTTATGTTGTTGCTCCGCAGGTTTGGAAACAAAGAAGAGTACATGGCTTTCATGAACGACTTCCTGGAGCACGAGTGGGCGGGGATGATGCGTTTCCTGTCGGAGATCTCCAACCCGGAGACGCTGTCCAACACGCCAGGTTTTGAGGGTTACATCGACCTCGGCCGCGAGCTCTCCGTGCTGCACGCTCTGCTGTGGGAAGTCGTCTCGCAGCTCGACAAGGTGTGTGTGTGAACTCTGACCTGAGCCTAAGCCCCGCCCCTAAGCTAACTGGGACCACTGTGTTCCGTTTGCATCAAACCCCCGAGTTCACTGCAGTGCTAACCCAGGCTTGCCGTTGTTAGCAATACCAGTCGATAACAACGTGTTACACAGTGTTTTGTGCATGCAAACATCGTAACAACACCTCTACGATAAAAATTAAACAGTACAGTGCGTACGACTGATTTACTGTGCGGTATGTCAGAAGTGTTAATAACAGTAAAAGTAGCTGTGTTCGTACAGTGCCAGGTTTCGGAGTTGAACGTCTAAGGTCCTCCGAAATTCCGATTTCCAACTGTTTGGAGTTTTTTTTGGCTGCTTTGTTGAAATTAACTCTTAGCTAAACTTTTGTGTGGTTAGCATGAAGCTAACACACTGCGATTGTTGCTAAATTTAGCTGTCAGAGCTGGGTCGTGTTTAGTTCAAGATGCATTTCACGGAGCTTCTTCACATGCTCACAAGATTTAGCTTGTGATGTGCTGGACGTGTGGTTCTGATCCGTATAATCAGAACAGGGTCAGCTGTATCTACACTCCTGAGGCTAAGCATGGTAATAGTGACGTGACTATTACCGCTCACTTCTTGCCCCTCACATTAGCAGGAAGTGAATAGAGCAATACCACAGTGAGCTTTACAGTGCTAGGTAGCTAATATTAGCTAATTGCTCAGGCTGTTATGACCAACTTCATTGTTGACGGGTCATAACTTTAGCTCTGTAGCTGCGCCGCGAGTCAGGTCACCATTTCACCTCTTAAAGAGACTGAAAACAATGTAACAATAAAATAAAGATAACGTACAGATAACGTAAATATACGACATGCGAATATTAATGTTTGGCTTTAACAACATGTCACATATTTGCGTCTTCTGGTGTCTTTGTGTGGAAAGATTTACATCGTATTCAGTGCGAACTCAGTCACCCACGGAGCTAATGTTACGACCGTAGCAGTATACAGTTGAATATCAGTGTTATTCTTCACTCACAGACACGGAACACAAGACTTACTCAACGAATAAAACCTGCACTTTGACGACAACATCCGCTCGAGTTTAGCTAACATTAGTCAGGTTGCCTGGTTGTACGACCGAACATGGAATGTTTTCCAAATGTTAGCCGTTTCACCGGATACAACACTTCATGAGTGAGTGGTTGAGCGAAAGAGAGGAAGTTGAAGACCGTCCAGTACGACACATTTTCACGTGTTACCGCGGGACATTAATGACTCAGTGTGACCGTAAGTCGGGATTAACCCCAGCTCTGAGGAAGCTAAATGGAACTCAGCCGCCGTTCGCTTCATCACTTAAAACTGTGATTCTCCTGCTGTGACCTGACAAGATGGCCGCTCATCGTCTGTGTTTCTTTCACGTCATCACATGGTATAACAGTGAAGCTCAGATTTGCTCTGATTGGCCTGTCTGGGTTTGAGGGCGGAGCTTAGCTATTGGTCCGTCAGTTTGTGTGTGAATACATGAACTCTCCCAGTCAACCCCCCCACACACACACATACACCACATGACCACCACCTCCCCGTCCTCCCCCGGCTGTGCTGTGCCTCACCCGTCTCACCCGTCTCACCCGTCAGCATGGCTCTGCTGTTTGATGCACTTCTGTTCAGTAGAAGCATGTTTGTTCACTTTATTTTATTTTTGTTTCCATTAACTTTCCCTCATGTTGTTTTCCTCCCCCCTCTGTTCCCTCCCTCCCCCTTCACACCCTGTTTGGCCGATTCTCTCTCTCTCTCTCTCCCCCTCTCTCCCTCTCCCTCTCTCTCTCTCTCTGTTGCCACCATTTTATTTTCATTTTCAAACTACCACTGCATCCTGGTGCCTCCATTCAAACCACACACACACACACACACTAAAACACACACACACGTGCAACAACCACAGGGTGAAAATTCCTTCCTGCAGGCCACCGTAGCCAAGCTGGGTCCACTGCCGAGGATTCTGGGAGACATCTCTCGTTGTCTGGCCTCCCCAACGCCAATCCCGCAACTGCGACGTTTCCAGGACCATGGCTCCGCCCACAACATGAGCGGCAGTCTGTCGTCAGGGTTACAGCGAATCTTTGAGGATCCTACTGACAGGTGAGGGCAGCAAACACTCAAGTGGGTGAGATTATTCTACACACCAAAGTCCATAGAGAAAACCAGTGATTTTAGCTCACGGGGACACAGGAGCTGCTGGTCTACTGCTGCCTCGTGTGGTCACTTTGTGTCACTCAGTTAGGTCTGAGTTAAATATTTCCAAAACCGAATTAACAAAATAAGACATTTGTACTTAGCGATGGAGGCAGCAGTGGATCAACAACTCCTGTGTCCCTGTGATGTAAAATCACTGATTTTCTCTATGGACTTTGGTGTGGGAGAGTGAGTGGTTTATAAACTTCAGTTTCCTGTTGGAAAAGTTGATGTAGGTTTTATTAGTTTAGCTTGTTGGCAGCCATGTTTTCACTGAGAGTGAGCCTCTGGTTCTCAGCAGCAGGGGGCGCTCACAGTGCTGTGGTCCTGGTTGTTTTTCACTTGTGACTGAATATCACTTTGTTTCTGAACAAATTATGTTTTTAATCAGTCTGAAAACGATTAATGTACAAAAATATGATTATTATGATTCAGTTGTCTCCTTGTGTGTGTGTGTGTGCAGCCACACTGAGGTTCGCAGCCTTCAGTCTCAAAGTGCCGAGCGGATGGATGGTTATGTTCGAGGTCAGCGCCCCCTGCTGATACAACACCCGTCCTTCCACGCCAGCTTCTCAGATCATGAAGAACGAGAAGATCTTCTTCCAAACGGCCGCAGCGTTTCTCTGGTCGACCTGCAGGACGCTCAGAACCTGCACGGTGCTGCGGGGCCGCCTCCGCACCATGAGGCTCCGCCCCGCCTCAGCAGGGCGGGCTCACAGGCGTCCGTTGGGCACGCAGCGTTACCGCACAGCCACTCCCACTCCAACCCGATGACGCCCCAGCCAGCACCGCACCAGCTAAAAGCCCCGCCCAGAGACGCTCAGCCTCAGAGCGCCCCGCAGGTGAGGCGGCCGCTGCACCCGTCCGTCAGCCAACAGCGAGGCCTGCAGCCTCTGTCCTTCCAGAACCCCGTCTACCACCTGAGTAACCCCGCCCACAGCCTCTCCACCCGCTCCACCCGCTCCACCCACTCGCCGCGGCAAGACTCCAGCTCCGAGAACCTGAGCACCGAGAGTTCGCACAACAGCCACAGCAACTCTGACGACTACGGCAGCCAGGTGGGGGTCGAAGGTCGCGCTCCCTCCAACACCACCCTGGATGAACTGGGCAGTAGGCGGAGCACGCACAGCGAGGACTGTCCCACGCCACGCCACCGCGCACTGCCTGACCTCCCGCCCGGCACCGCCACGGCGGTCGCCGTCCCCCGTCAGAGCACGACGACAGGCACCGCCCACATCGTCAAAGTCGAGCAGCAGAGCAAGGGTGGGGGCGGGGCAAGGACACCGCGCTCTCTCCCTCAATGTGCCTCAATACGCAGCAGCAGCAGCGCTAACACTGAGCCGACGCCCACCACTGGCCACGCCAACCGACAACAATCCGCCTGCTCTGCTGAGAACATGGCTCCGCCCCCAAAGAGCGCCACCAAGCAGCCTCAGGCGGTAAGACCCAAGCACACGGAACATGAAGTAAACATGTTAACAAACAAAAATATCACGTTTACACAGATCAGCTGAGGCAGTCGATGGGCGGAGCTTCGGTTTATCTCTCCACAGCTCCAAACTGAGTTGATCTTGTGTGTCTCCAGGTGGAGTCTCCAGTGGACGCTGTGACGGTGGCCATGTCTCCTGTGGAGAGGACGGCGGCCTGGGTCCTCAACAATGGCCAGTACGAGGAGAAGGACGAGGGCGGAGACAGGAGCAGGGAGGAGGGGCGCAACACTGAGAAGGTACGGTGCTTTGTGTCGGGACACAATCATCAATCATCAACAAAAACAGTTGGTCCCAGAGCGCCACCCTGTGGGACACCACATTAGTGGATTCATCACTTTAAGCTTCTTTGGCAATATGTCAGGAATGAGTTAATAATGGCTAGAGCTGCTAATAATGTATTTAATAATGTAACTGTTAACACCATAATAACCATTAATACGTTTAATAACATGTAATGATGTTAATAACAATGTAATAACTGTTAATAACAATGTAATAACTTAACAATGTAATACTGTTAATAACATTAATAACAATGTAATAAATGTTGATAACATTAACAATTTTAATAACATGTAATAACAATGTAATAACTGGTAATAACAATGTAATACTGTTAATAACATTAATGACGTTAATAACAATGTAATAAATGTCAATAACATTAACAACGTGATTAACAATACAATAATGTCAATATAACAATGTAATAACTGCCAATCATGTAGTAACTCCTCCCCTCTCGTGTGGGCAGTATGAGCTTGAGATCTCGCGGCTGAAGGAGCGTCTGCGAGTGTCTGGACGTCGTCTGGAGGAGTACGAGCGACGTCTGCTGGTGCAGGAGCAGCAGATGCAGAAGCTGCTGCTCGACTATAAGAACCGTCTGGACGAGAGTGAAGAGAGACTGAGGAGACAACAGGAGGAGAAGGAGGGTCAGATGAAGAGCATCATCAGCAGGTGCACACACTCTGACCCCGCCCACAACCCCTGACCCCTCCTACAAACAAACTCCACCCACAAACCCTGACCCGTCCTACAGACACAGACTCCACCCACAAACTCCCACCTGATTATCAATCATCTTATTTATTGACTTTGGCCTCTGTGTGTGTGTGTGTGTAGGCTCATGGCGGTGGAGGCGGAGCTAAAGCGTGACCATGCTGAGATGCAGTCTGTGATTGAAGCCAAACAGAAAATCATCGACGCTCAGGTAAACATCACACCTGTGGCCACACCCACCCAGCTGTGACTCCTCCCCGAATCTCCCCAGAATTACCCACAGTCCTTTGCTGATAGTTCACACACTGAGGCAGCGAGCTAACGATGAATGATGACATCATCATCATCATCATGTGAGGGATGATTGGAGTGTCAGTTGTTCTGTAACATGGTCGCCATGGTAACCAGTGAAAACATCTCATCGTCTCTTCACTGATTTCAGGTCACTAACGGATGTGACATAAACCAATCAGGCAAGTAACTGTAGCCCCGCCCCCTTCCCTTCCCCTCCCCCCCACCACACACCTCACACCTGCTCAGCCAATCACAGAGCAGACATTACTGGACCAGTAGAAACTGGACTGAACTGAAGTCATCGTACGTCAATGTGTTAGTCCGACAAAAACTAGACTTGTAAAATTCACGTAAAAATTCACATAAACGTTAGTCCGACAAAAACTAGACTTTTAAAATTCATGTAAACATGTTAGTCCGACAAAAACTAAACTTTTAAAATTCACGTAAACATGTTAGTCCGACAAAAACTAGACTTTTAAAATTCACGTAAAAATTCACATAAACGTTAGTCCGACAAAAACTAGACTTTTAAAATTCACGTAAAAATTCATGTAAACATGTTAGTCCAACAAAAACTAGACATTTAAAATTCACGTAAACACGTTAGTCCGACAAAAACTAGACTTTTAAAATTCACGTAAAAACACACGTAAACAGGTTAGTACAACAAAAACGAGACTTTTAAAATTCACGTAAAAATTCACGTAAACGTTAGTCTGACCAAAAACTAGACTTTTAAAATTCACGTAAAAATTCACGTAAACGTTAGTCTGACCAAAAACTAGACATTTAAAATTCATGTAAACAGGTTAGTCCAACAAAAACTAGACATTTAAAATTCACGTAAACATGTTAGTCCGACAAAAACTAGACATTTAAAATTCACGTAAACATGTTAGTCCGACAAAAACTAGACTTTTAAAATTCACGTAAACAGGTTAGTCCAACAAAAACTAGACTTTTAAAATTCATGTAAACAGGTTAGTCCAACAAAAACTAGACTTTTAAAATTCATGTAAACATGTCAGTCCGACAAAAACTAGATATTTAAAATTCACGTACACATGTTAGTCCGACAAAAACTAGACTTTTAAAATTCATGTAAACATGTTAGTCCGACAAAAACTAGACATTTAAAATTCACGTAAACATGTTAGTCCCACAAAAACTAGACTTTTAACATTCACGTAAAAACACACGTAAACAGGTTAGTACAACAAAAACTAGACTTTTAACATTCACGTAAAAACACACATAAATATGTTAGTCCGACAAAAACTAGACTTTTAAAATTCACATAAAAATTCACGTAAACGTTAGTCCAACAAAAACTAGACTTTTAAAATTCACGTAAAAATTCACGTAAACATGTAAGTCCGACAAAAACTAGACTTTTAAAATTCACGTAAAAACACACGTAAACATGTCGGTCCAACAAAACTAGACTTTTAAAATTCTTGACACTACGTTATCTTTTACATTCGCCCCTCATTCAAACTTGACGGTAATAAAATTGAAATCTTTAACGCTGCTCTAAGTTTTTCAAAGTAAAGTTCGCTTCAAACCTTTATGGCTAATGGCTATGCTAAAAGCCAATAAATGAACATCTTAGCATTAGCAGCGCTGTCAGCTTCAGTCCAGTTTGTGACTCAGGAAGGAGAAAGTTTCCTTTCAGAATAAAGTTTCCTGTTGTTCTGCATCAGTGAACGTTCCAGTGTCACTGGTCGGGTCAGAAGATACTGTGTGTGTGTGTGTGTTGCTGCTATTTTTATTTGGCTCCCCCCCCCCCCCCCCCCCCCCCCCCTTGTTTGCCCCCCCCCCCCCCCCCCCCCCCCCCCGACCCCCGATGACATCATCACTGACATCATCACAACCCAGCAGAGCTTCACACTCACTTTTTCTCCTTTTTTTGTGTTAATTTTGGAGCTTTTATTTTGGCAGCTGCTGCCTCAAACTTCCTGTAAATTAGTTTTTCACTTTCCACTTCCTGTGAGGCAACAGTGTGTTTTAAACATATTCAAATGTGATTTTTATTTTTTATGGGTTTTTTTTTTTTTTTTTTTTTTTTTTACAAGCACTTCAACTTTAAAGGGACAGTTCACGATGTTTGAAAACATGGCAGCCAATAGGAACACAAGGGAAAAACTGATTTTAGTCAAGTAACAAAAGATTCTAAGATATCTTCAGAACATGTTCATGTCTTTATCTCACTGTTAGATAGACTTTTCCAACGGGAAAGTCCGACAAAAACTAGACTTTTAAGTCTAGTCTAGTTACAAAGTGACCACACGAGGCAGCAGTAGACCAGCAGTGACACACAGTGACCACACGAGGCAGCAGTAGACCAGCAGTGACACACAGTGACCACACGAGGCAGCAGTAGACCAGCAGCTCCTGCGTCCCTGTGAGCTAAAATCACTGGTTTTCCCTCGTGTTCCTGCTGACAGCCTTGTTTGCCAACATCATGAACTGTCCCTTTAATAAGTGATGGTTTACAGTTTCACTGCTTAAACAAAAACTTTTTTTTCTAGTTTTTCAAAATAAAGGTGCAGTGTGTATTTGGGTAGAAATTAAGTACAGTATGCAGACAGTATACGTACCATCCACACATGTACCATGTTTGTACAGGAGCCCTGAATGGACACACCAAACTCAGACTGTAGGGGGAGCTGTTCATCTGAAGTTCACCAAAGAATTGATGTGGTTGTAATATGTCACTTCACCACTAGATGTCCTCAGTCTTACCCACTGCTCCTTTTTTAGAATACACTGACCTTTTGTTTTAACGCTGATCAGCTGATCGTCATCACCTGTCAGACTGACTTCCTGTCCCCCGTCCTCTGACTTCCTGTCCCCCGTCCTCTCTGTCCCCTCAGGAGAAGAGGATCGGGTCTCTGGACGCGGCCAACTCGCGGCTGATGGCGGCGCTGACGCAGGTGAAGGAGCGCTACACGACGCCAAGCCTCCACAACGGCCTGTCGCCTAGCAACCCCAGCAAACTGTCCATCACCGAGAACGGAGAGTTCAGGAACAGCAGCTGCTGATTGGTCGGTTCAGGACGGCAGCTTCGTCTGACCCCGCCCACCTCAACTGTGTCAGCTGTGGACGTCCAAATGAGAGAGAGAGAGGATTTATAATCTATAATCTATAAATACAGAGTGTAAATACTGAGGCTTTGATGTGTGTGTGTGTGTGTGTGTGTGTGTGTGTGTGTGTGTGTGTGTGTGTGTGTGCGTGCGTGTGTGTGTGTGTAACAGCGAGGAACAAACAAACCAAAACAATCTTCACTTTTTTTCTAATGAACGTTTTTATTGTTTTTATTTGAATCTTTGCATTTTTTTTTTTATTGACACTTTTGTTGCTTTTTTTTTTTTAGTTTTTACCTGATGACTTTGTTTGTTTGTTTGTTTGTTTATTTATTCCTTCGCACCCTTGTCCTGTTGCCGATCTACTGAAGTGTCACCTGTGGCGTCAGGGTCAAAGGTCACCCCGTCTGCTGAATAAAAGCTGCCTGAAAAGCTGATGTCTGTCGTCTCCATGGAAACGGTGTGTCAGTGAAAATGTTTGTTTGGTGATCAGTGATGATCAGAAAGAATGTTATTGATAATTGACTTGTGTTCACCTGCAGCCAGGCTCTGATTGGACGATTCAGTCGCACTGGTGTCGTTTATGTTTATGTTTCATGTCTGGCGTCTGGAGGAGGGGCAAATATCAGTGCGAGTGGGCGGAGTCACAAGTCATAACTCAGTTGGACGTTTTTACGACTTTAAGCCTCAACTCCTTTAGCGTTCACTTCCGTCGTGTTATTTTCACGGTAAATCAGTCGTAAACATACAACTGTTTTTAATCGTAGACTTGTCGCTACAATGTCTGTGAGCGTTAACATCGACTGGTGTTGCTCGCACTGGATTTTAGCTCACAGGGACACAGGAGCTGCTGGTCCACTGCTGCCTCGTGTGGTCACTGTGTGTCACTGCTGGTCTACTGCTGCCTCGTGTGGTCACTGTGTGTCACTGCTGGTCTACTGCTGCCTCGTGTGGTCACTTTGTGTCACTGCTGGTCTACTGCTGCCTCGTGTGGTCACTGTGTGTCACTGAGGAACTTTATAAACACAAATATGTTAAGTTCCTTGTTGTGTCTATGGAGACCCCTTGTGGTGAGTGTTGGTATTGAGCCTGTTAAAGTTGAACATGTTCATATTTCTTATTGTGTAATAATTCTTTATATCTAATTGTATATTTTACTTTATTGTGTTTTTGTGTTTATTTTATGGTGCAGTGTGCCGCTGCAGCCACTAGAGGGCAGCTCAACATCACTGTGGGCCAGATAAGGAATGCACTTTATTGATCTTCATTAGATTAGATTAGATTAGATTAGATAGACCTTCCCTCTGGGAAATTAAGGCTCCAGCATCAATGAAGCAACATAAAGTGTACATAACACAAAAACTGATAAAAACAAGAAAAGTAGCAGCACACCACTGAAATAACGCCAAACAGTAGATATATTATAACTCATACGTTATTGTTATACTATACGTTATACTATGTTATATCATATATTTAACATATAGTATTATAAATTAACACATATATATATATACACATTTATATCGATTGTAAAAACAGAAAAATGACAGCACTGCACACAGAAATAACTGTTCAGCAACATAACAGTAGATATGTTGCTGAACAGTTGCTGAAAAATAAAATATAAAAATACTATATATTTAGCAGATATATTGATAGTGTATATGTGTATATATATTCTGTATTGTAATATATTAAATGTATAGAATGTATTATATTCTGGCAGATTCGGGAGTCACAGCAGCTCAGTACACAATTAAAAACAAGTGAATAAATCATAAACAGATAAACACTATTATGAAAATATATAATAATAGATATATAATAATAGACAGTGACAAGAAGTAAATCCATACTAATACAGTCAAATGGTACAATCCAATAATAATTAAACAGTGATAATAGCATTAAAATAAATATTAAATAACATTTAAGAATATTAACAGTTTTGTCTCTTACGGAAAAAAAGAAAATGTTTTCCTTCGAGCCGGATTCGAACCAGCGACCTAAGGATTTCAGCTGTGACTCACTACAGTCCTCCGCTCTACCAACTGAGCTATCGAAGGAAATCTGACGTTAGGCTGCTGAAGTTCCTTTTTATCGCCAACAGAGGGCGCCTGATGACCGCGCCTGTTTAGTGCAATGAAGTTAGTTTAGTAGTTCAGTTGCTGAAGATTTTTTTCTTTATTTAATTTCCTTCACTTATTTAAGTTATTAGTTGTGAATGAAGACAATAATAAAAACAGTCGTCCTTCAACATCCGTATTACTTTATTATAAATACGTTATTGTTATTTCATTTGCTTATTCCATTTTTTTTTTTTATTTAATCCTGTTTAATTCGCTTGTTGTTTGTGTCGTTGATTTTATGATTTCATGACGTCACAGGACGCTCCTGAGCTTTGACTTCCCGGAACTTTGTGCGTCCCCGTCATTTACCGTCAGAGCGCTCACCAGCCGCTGTTACTCATCCGCGCTGTAAAGTAGTCCTCGTATCAAACGCGTCCGTACGTCGCGTTTAGAACACTTCTCTTTTTCCGACGTTGAATCTATTTTGAAATCGACTAACGGTGAAAACGTTGTGTTTTATGTTTTTTACGCTGTTACTCGCTCGCTGACACGTCGTTTTGTTTTACTACGTAGTCACATTTGGCGCGAAAACGATGGATGACGACAGAAGTATAAAATGTCGGCGGAGGAAGTTGAATCACAGCTGAGAACCGGTGTTAAAATGCAGCCAACGTGTGTGAGTTTGGTAGCGCCCACTTATCGATCCCTGATCAGAAGAGAACGGATTTATCGATCCCTGATCAGAAGAGAATGGATTTATCGATCCCTGATCATAAGAGAACGGATTTGTCAGTCAGACTTTGACGTTTAAGCTTCACTCGCCTGGATTTTCTTCACTTTTATTGCGGCGGACGAAACGGTGAGTGAGTGACCAGCTGCTCTTTACGACACTTTTCTTACTCCAAATAATCCTGTCTGACTTGTAATTTCTGCCGAATTGACCGCAGAGGTTCGCAGGTGCCCCAGTTTACATCAGTGTTTACAGCTCTGTCACTTAAACGCATGTTTTCAGAGAGTTAAGGTAGAATTACATGTTTTTTAATCGGAGGCTGGTGTACAACATTTGTTTATAAATGGACAAGCGTCGTATTTAATCCAACTGTGCTTAAAACAAAGTCTGTTTGTCATTATAATAGATTATATTTACGCACTTTTCGTCCATGTGGAGCACAGGTGGAAGTTGTGTGCTGATAAATGACGGTTTGTTTTTCCTAATAAGCGCTGTTTGTGTGGCTTTTGTGCGCCGAACTGAAAAGTGTCTCCAACTGAGACAGAACATTATATCATATTAGTGTGTTGTTGCGTTAAGTCTTAAATGTAACCCGGCGAATCGGAAACGTGCTGTTTCTCGAATGAGCTTATGTGTGTCAACTTCATCGATGCTTGTGATCTCAGACCACAGGTGTCAATGCACCTGATTTTACCCAGAATTCAGTGGGACAACCGTTCTGTTTACACCTGAAGAGGCAAAGATGTCATTTTCTGTTAAATGTTAATATTTTTAAAGGGATAATTCATGTCTTTACCTCTCTGTTAGAAGTTTGTAAACCACTCACTCTCCCACACCAAAGTCCATAGAGAAACTTTGGTGTGGGAGAGTGAGTGGTTTACAAACTTCACTTTCCTGTTGGAAAAGTCTGTCTAACAGTGAGATAAAGACGTGAACATGTTCTGAAGATATCGTAGACTTAAAGTGAAGTAGATTTTATTCGACAAATCTTTTAATTAAGTGATTTAAAATCAGTCTTCTCTGCTGGCGGCCATGTTGATGTGGACTGTGAAACTTAATTTCCTCAGTCTCATTCTTTACTCAAAGTGTGTGTGTGTGTGTGTGTGTGTCCAGGTCACTTTGACGTCCTTTGATGACTTTGGTCGTTTGGTTTTATCTCTATTTTTTTATGGTCTTTGACATGATGAGATGAAAGGAGTGTGATGTTAATTCAAGGACTGTCTGTCTGTCTGCTCATCACATACATGCTCATCACATACATGCTACATGTCCAACAGTTCAGGCACACACAAAGTCTCAGTGAATTTGCTGAAGTTATTTTTTGTATGTAGTGTTTTGGAAGAAACACTCTTTATAACTTGCTCATACAGAAGACGGTCATGTCACTCGAGGACACGCAGGACACGTTAGTCTGACACTGAGTTAGTTGAAGTTCCACCATGTGTGACTTGAGCTCGTGCGTCACATGTGGTCAAAGTAAAGCTGCTGTTGTTCCTCCACAGGCAGCCATGATGCCGCCGACGTTAACCAGCACCAACTACGATTACGACTACGACGCAGTGCGGCCGTACTTCTTCTTGGATGGCGACGAGGACGACTTCTACCCTCCTCCGTGTCACCAGCTCCTCCCAGGTCCCGGTGAGGACATCTGGAAGAAGTTTGAGCTACTGCAGTCGCCTCCAACCTGCCGCGGCCACAGGCCGCCGACGTCTGACGTCCCGCTGTCCGTCCCGCTGTCCGTCCCACTGTCTGCCCCGAATCACCTGGAGGCGGTGTCCACCCTGCTGGACGAGGACTGCGGCCCGTCTGCGTCCTTCCTCAAGTCCTTCATCATCCAGGACTGTATGTGGAGCAGCAGCTTCGCCGCCGCCACCCAACTTGAGGAGGTGGTGTCAGAGTGGCTGGTGTCGCTGCAGTCGGGCCGAGACGCCACTGACGCGGTCGCTGCTGAGGCCCGGGTGGGCGGGCCTCGGGTGGGCGGGCCTCAGGTGGTCCTGCACGACCTCCACGTGACGGCAGCAGACTGCGTCGACCCGTCCGTGGTGTTGAACTCCGACACGAGCGGCGGCAGATCAGCGGTGGAGGCGACGTCAGAACAGAGTCTGGACTCTGACGTCGCTGACAGTGAATCAGGTCAGTGAAAAATCTTCTCACCATAGACTTCATTTACATCATTCACTGTTGAGGTAGGTCAATATTTCCATCAATCTTATTCATAATCTGTGTATAATCTGAGTGTCTATCCTGATGTAAGAGATGGATGTGGATGCTCACAGGTTGTCTCTCTAAAATAAAATACAATCTACTGTTTATGATCTGGATTACATGATCTTAAAATACACTTTTCATTTTATATAAAAACCTGCTTTATTTCTTTAAATGAAGGAGATTTAATCCTGATATGACAACATCTAAAGTCAAAGTCCAGATCTTGTCTCATTTCACCATAGATTAGGCTTTACATAGGCTTTTATTTTGAAAGTTTGCAGTTGTTTCCTGTTGGAAAGGTCTAACAGTGAGATAAAGACGTGAACAGGAGAAGATATCGTAGACTTAAACTGACGTAGATTTTATTCAGAGTCTTTAGTTCAGTGGCTAAAGTCACCTGACGTAATTAAAGCTGCACTGTCCCTTTAACTAGGCTCATGGAAAAATGGCTCCGCCCACACTGGTGTTTTTAACATGCATCCCTTGAGCTACATTAATGCTAACATCTTTAGCTCCTCCCACAACACTCTTTTATGTTTCCTCAGAAGACGAGGATGAAGACGTGGACGTGGCGACGGTGAACGGGCAGAAGGCGTCTCAGCGGACAGACTCCGCCCCCCTGGTCCTGAAACACTCGCAGATCTTCATCCATCAACACAACTACGCCGCGCGGCAGCCGTCGGCGCCCTCCGCCGTCAAACGGCTCGGGTCAGAGGTCGCCTGCCGGAAGCAGAGCGGCGGCGGCTGCAGCCCGCCGTCGGACGTCGAGGGCGGAGACGTCAGACGCCGCACGCACAACGTGCTGGAGAGGCAGCGACGCAGCGAGCTGAAGAGGAGCTTCTTAGCTCTGCGGGACGAAATCCCAGCGCTGGCTGATCAGGACAGAGCAGCCCGAGTCCTGATCCTGAAGGAGGCCGCGGAGTTCATCGCAAACATCCGAGAGGAGGAGCGACGGCTGCGGACGATGAAGGACAAGCTGAGGAAGAGGAGCGGGGAGCTGCGACGAAGGCTGCAGCGGCTCCGAGCGTCGAGCTAACGGGCGCGTCGTCAGGCTAACAGACGCGTCATCAGGCTAACAGACACGTCATCAGGCTAACGGGCGCGTCGTCAGGCTAACGGACGTGTCGTCAGGCTAACAGACACGTCATCAGGCTAACGGGCGTGTCAGGCTAACGGACACATCAGGCTAACGGACACATCAGGCTAACGGACACATCAGGCTAACGGGCGTGTCGTCAGGCTAACGGGCGTGTCGTCAGGCTAACGGACGCGTCAGGCTAACAGACACGTCATCAGGCTAACGGGCGCGTCATCAGGCTAACGGGCGCGTCATCAGGCTAACGGACGTGTCGTCAGGCTAACGGGCGTGTCAGGCTAACGGACACATCAGGCTAACGGACACATCAGGCTAACGGACACATCAGGCTAACGGGCGCGTCGTCAGGCTAACAGACACGTCATCAGGCTAACGGGCGTGTTGTCAGGCTAACAGACGCGTCATCAGGCTAACAGACACGTCATCAGGCTAACGGGTGTGTCGTCAGGCTAACGGGCGCGTCGTCGGGTTAACGGGCGCGTCGTCGGGCTAACGGGCGCGTCGTCAGGCTAACGGGCGCGTCGTCAGGCTAACGGGCGCGTCGTCAGGCTAACGGGCGTGTCGTCAGGCTAACGGGCGTGTCGTCAGGCTAACGGGCGTGTCGTCAGGCTAACGGGCGTGTCGTCAGGCTAACGGACGCTGACCTCAGGAACGATTTGGAACAGGACGATGTAGAGACATTTATGTCCTTCTTGTCTTCAGATGAAACTCAGTCACTTTACGCTTTTATTTATTTATTCTCAAACACAAAGGGGCGGAGCTTCTGTGCGAAAGACATTTGTCCAGATTTGGACACGTCCTCTGAAAGTTGACAGAGAACCGCGTATACAATCATTTTAATGACTTTATGAAAACATCACAAAACCTTATTAACGTAGCAATACTGACATTAAAGGAACATTCCTGTGTTAATGCTGAACATGTTGACATTAAAAACACTAATGCTACGGACAGTAACGTCTGATTTACAAAAAACAGGTTACTAACTTTACTAAACGTCACTAACGTTAAAAAGACACATACCTGCGCTACTATTGTTACAACATGACGTATCAAAAAAAACCACGCTGGTCATGTGACGAGCGTCACTTGTTTTTACTGCGTCTCAAAATGTTGCAATGTTACATCGTAAACATTGTAATAACCATAATAATGTTACAAATGTTAGTTGTTTACCTGAAAACCACATCGTAAACATTACGTGGAAAAACACGTCAAGATTAGAAAAACCATGTTGGGAATGTTGCAAATATTACACGTTCAAAGTTACAAAAACATTTTACTAAATGTTTCCTGTTATGGAAAACCCATGAACGTTACAAACACACGGCTAATGTTGCAAACGTTACTTGCGTAGCTGAAAGCAACATCAGATTCACGTCATTAACACTATAAAAATGTTACGTTAAAAACAGGTTAGTAACTTTACAAAAAACTCTAAAACTAACGCCGTAACAATGACCTGCAGATAAAAGTGACCAAATATCGCAGAGTCACAAAAAGTTCGTAGACAAGATCTACGAACTTCACTTCTGTTACGTGTTTGAACTACGATGTGATGAAAACATACGTGTAAAATCACATTATTATTGTAACATGAAACTGTCTGTTTTTTTTTTATTCTATGTTTGTGACCAAAAACAATTTTCACTTTTGATACTGAAAAGTCTTAATTTATTCATAATGATCCGATGTTTAACGACTGAACTGAAGCTGCAGCACAGACCTGAACACAGCGCCGCCTGCTGTGTGGAGGAGGAACTACACTGACCAACCAGTGCACTGTGACACATCTGTTTCTTTGTTTCTACTTTACTGACAACTTCTGCACTTTTTGACTGATTTTTTTTTTTTAAATAAGCTTTTGTATGAAACACTGATGTGTGAAAAGATTAAATTTAATGCAGCACCGATTTGAGTTGTTTCTTCCTGTTGAATGAGTGTATGATTAAAATCTATGTCAGGTTAAGTCTACGATATCTTCAGACCATGTTCACGTCTTTATGTCACTGTTAGACAGACTTTTCCAACAGGAAAGTGAAGTTTGTAAACCACTCACTCTCCCACACCAAAGTCCATAGAGAAAATCAGTGATTTTACATCACAG
>JAFBJR010001263.1:19111-29310 GCA_016785285.1 Brachirus orientalis | reverse complement strand
TGTTTTCACTGGTGTTTACCCAGTTTAAAGCTATGTTTTCACTGGTGTTTACCCAGTTTAAAGCTATGTTTTCACTGGTGTTTACCCAGTTTAAAGCTATGTTTTCACTGGTGTTTACCCAGTTTAAAGCTATGTTTTCACTGGTGTTTACCCAGTTTAAAGCTATGTTTTCACTGGTGTTTACCCAGTTTAAAGCTATGTTTTCACTGGTGTTTACCCAGTTTAAAGCTATGTTTTCACTGGTGTTTACCCAGTTTAAAGCTATGTTTTCACTGGTGTTTACCCAGTTTAAAGCTATGTTTTCACTGGTGTTTACCCAGTTTAAAGCTATGTTTTCACTGGTGTTTACCCAGTTTAAAGCTATGTTTTCACTGGTGTTTACCCAGTTTAAAGCTATGTTTTCACTGGTGTTTACCCAGTTTAAAGCTATGTTTTCACTGGTGTTTACCCAGTTTAAAGCTATGTTTTCACTGGTGTTTACCCAGTTTAAAGCTATGTTTTCACTGGTGTTTACCCAGTTTAAAGCTATGTTTTCACTGGTGTTTACCCAGTTTAAAGCTCTGTTTTCACTGGTGTTTACCCAGTTTAAAGCTGTGTTTTCACTGGTGTTTACCCAGTTTAAAGCTGTGTTTCAGACTGAAGCGACGTCTTGTTGACAGCGGTGAAAAAGAGGAAGTGATGACGCGTCTGAAAGTTTGGGCTAAATTTAAAGACAGAGGAAGTAGAAGCAGACACAGACGTGTGCAGATGAAAATCTTCATCACCTGGACCTTCTGGTGAAATGAGCGTGTTCTCCAATAACACGCGAACAGTGTTGAAGCATGTTCTCCAATAACACGCGAACAGTATCAAAGCATGTTCTCCAAGCATGTTCTCCAATAACACGCGAACAGTGTTGAAGCATGTTCTCCAATAACACGTGAACAGCGTCGGAGCATGTTCTCCAATAACACGTGAACAGTGTTGAAGCATGTTCTCCAGTGTCGGAGCATGTTCTCCAGTAACATGTGAACAGTGTATGACAGATTTGTTTTTAACTGCTTACGTAAGTGGAAGCCATCTTGGATTCCTATGTCAGAGTCAGCTTAATGAGACTCATTGTGTCAGACAGGATCTCAGCAGCAGGGGGCGCTAAAGTCCGCTAAAGTCTGCTGAAGTAAAGTCCGCTAAAGTAAAGTCCGCTAAAGTAAAGTCCGCTAAAGTAAAGTCTGCTAAAGTCCGCTAAAGTCTGCTAAAGTCCGCTAAAGTAAAGTCTGCTAAAGTCCGCTAAAGTCTGCTAAAGTCCGCTAAAGTAAAGTCCGCTAAAGTCTGCTAAAGTCCGCTAAAGTAAAGTCTGCTAAAGTCCGCTAAAGTCTGCTAAAGTCCGCTAAAGTAAAGTCTGCTAATGTCCACTAAAGTAAAGTCCGCTAAAGTAAAGTCTGCTAAAGTCCACTAAAGTAAAGTCCGCTAAAGTAAAGTCCGCTAAAGTCCGCTAAAGTCTGCTAAAGTCCGCTAAAGTCCGCTAAAGTCTGCTAAAGTCCGCTAAAGCAAAGTCTGCTAAAGTCCGCTAAAGTCTGCTAAAGTCCGCTAAAGTAAAGTCTGCTAAAGTCCGCTAAAGTAAAGTCTGCTAAAGTCCACTAAAGTAAAGTCCGCTAAAGTAAAGTCTGCTAAAGTAAAGCCCGCTAAAGTAAAGTCTGCTAAAGTCCGCTAAAGTCTGCTAAAGTCCGCTAAAGTAAAGTCTGCTAAAGTCCGCTAAAGTCTGCTAAAGTCCGCTAAAGTAAAGTCTGCTAAAGTCCGCTAAAGTAAAGCCCGCTAAAGTAAAGTCTGCTAAAGTCTGCTAAAGTCTGCTAAAGTCCGCTAAAGTAAAGTCTGCTAAAGTCCGCTAAAGTCTGCTAAAGTCCGCTAAAGTAAAGTCTGCTAAAGTCCACTAAAGTAAAGTCCGCTAAAGTAAAGTCTGCTAAAGTAAAGTCCGCTAAAGTCTTGCTGCCACTGACAGTGGTGGAACGACTGCGAACACTAAAGATAACCAGGAATAAAAATTGATTGTTGTGGTTTTGATTGTTGTTTTGATTGTTGCTTTGATTGTTGCTTTGATTGTTGTTGACATGATCAGTCGTCATGTTTGTCTCGTGAGCAGCAGGTCCCATCAAACCTCTGTGTGCTGACGTTTACACTGTACTTCCTCTAGAGGGCGCTGTCCACTGCCAAGCCACTCTACCAAACGTTCCACGTTTAAAAGTGTGTATGGAGACTGTATACAGAACTAAAGTACACACACACACACTTACATGTTTTACAGTGTCTGACTATTTTAAACACTGGAGGTCGCTGTTGTACATATTTTTACATTTATCTCCTTTAATTACTGTCACGAAGAGTCAGAACTTAGTTACAGTATTGATCCTGTATTGATCCTGTATTGATCCTGTATTACAGTAATGATGATGGAGTCACGTGTGAGCTCCACGGTCTGAAACAGAAGTGACTTCATTTCAGTGTCAGGATGAAAAACTGTGCAGGACCTGACATGTTTGATCTGAGACCAGATCCACCCAGACACACACACACACACACACACACACACACACACACACCTCTGACCTGTGCTGCGTCCAAGCCCCCCCCCCCCCTCTCCCCTCCTCACCTTCACTGATCACTGATCAATATCCGCGGATCGATTCCGCCGTGTGTCCACGGCAGGTCCAGGTGTTTCCCCGGAGGTTCCGCCTCCACTCCACCGTGTGTGTGTGTGTGTGAGTGTGTGTTTAAACCCGGAAACCCGCCGCGCGCCGCCGTCTTAACTATAAAAGGAGTGATTTCCTCAGGAGGAACTGAGCCGCGAGCCAATCAGCGGCCGTGACGTCACCTGCGACCTGACAGTCGGCCGATCAACGCAACCGGAACAAAACAAAAGTTTATCTAAGAAAGAAATATTCTTTTAAAGAGTTTATGATTAAATAGATCTGATGTAGAATTGTCTACACTTTAAAGGGATAGTTCAGGTTTTTTCAAGTGTGTTTTCAAGTGAGGTACTGACGAATTGCTGTCTGTGCTGTGGGCGCCCCCTGCTGCTAAAAACCATCCTGAGTCACACATACACTCATACACATGAAACTAGATTTAAGCCACTTAACAAAAGACTCACTCTCCCACACCAAAGTCCATAGAGAAAATCAGTGATTTTAGCTCACAGGGACACAGGAGCTGCTGGTCTACTGCTGCCTCGTGTGGTCACTTTGTGTCAGTGATTTAAATTCTAAATGAAGGATTTTACAAGCCGAATTGACAAAATAAGACATTTGAACTTAGTGACGGAGGAAGAAGTGGATCAACAACTCCTGTGTCCCTGTGATGTAAAATCACTGATTTTCTCTATGGACTTTGGTGTGGGAGAGTGAGTGGTTTACAAACTTCACTTTCCTGTTGGAAAAGTCTGTCTGACAGTGAGATAAAGAGAGAGAGAGAGATCTTTTTTAAAACATTATGAAACACTGACAAAATTGAAATGCACTAATACATCATTACGATGGAGGTTTACAAATGAGGAAAAACAAAAGAGAAATAAATAAATGGATAAAAAGAAAGAAACAGCACAAACAAACATCATCTCTCGTTGAAAAGATCTTTGTGTAGCTCAGGGTTTTATTCTTCATGCCAGTATATAGTAAATGTTCCAGGGTTACCTGCTTACTGGGATTCCTCAGGAGACGAGTCAGAGACTTGTTGAAAACTTCAACAAACCACTGCAGGCTGTTATCCAGCAACAAGGAGACACGAGTGACTGTTGGCATCAGCGGGACAATCATGTTGAGCCTGGTAGTTTTAGGTTTTTGTGGAATCATTTCATTTATTTCACATTGGGATTACAGCTGGGAAATTGCAGTGTAGCAGCAGCATTACACACAGAGACAATGAGATAACAAGAACAACCAAGACATACTAAGAGCAAAATAAAATACAATACAAAAATATAAAAATGTAGAGATAAGCAGTATTGATAGTGGTGCAGAATAAAATGAGGATGAGGATGAGGATGAGGATGAGGATGAGGATGAGGATGAGGAGCCACCCCTGCCAGTGTCCCAGGACCATCAGCATCACAGCAGCAGACAGATGTCATGGTCACCTCAGGAGGAGGACATCAAACCTGATCGTCCCACAGTCACCACGAGCAGAACCTCTGGACCTCTGGTCAGACCCGCGTCTGACACGGTGGACAGCAACGTCCGATGTAAACGGATGGACAACGTGTTAACAGATCTTTTAGTTTGATGTGTGTTTTTTACAGTTTGCATTTTTATAAAGATAAAAAAAATAAACATTTCCTGTTGTATTTGGGTTGCTGAAGCACAGTAATGATGCCTGGCCTCACTGCTGGACGCTCAGAGGGGACAGAGGTTCTTCTGTTACTGCGTCCAGATTGTGGAAGGATGTTCGTCTACACATTGGACATAGACAGGCCTCTTCTCTGTCCATTTTACTTATGAGACATTGATTTTACCAGGTTTTATGACATTACTGTTACTTGTTATTTATATATGTATGTGTGTTTATATATAAATACTCGCTACAGTAATTTATTGTTTTATTGTCTGTTTTGATGTTTGTTTTTTAGTTTGTATTTTTCAATATTTTATTTATTTCTGATGTACAGCCGCTGTTGTTTTTAAAGTGCTTTATAAATAAAGTATATATATACTTACATATATATATATAAATATACTCGCTTCCTTATGGGTTTGTCATTTACCCACAGGCTTTAAGGCTGACTTCTTCTGACGTCACTAACGCGCGACGTCGGCGAGTCCTACGTTTCCCATGTCACCCCGCGCTCAGGAGGAAGTGCGTCATCATCCGTGACCTTGTCGCCGGTGTTTGAAGAGGACGAGCATGGCGAGTAAAGATCCCGGTGTAAGTCACTTCCACGGAAGTTTTTGAAAAACGCCTTTTTACTTTTGTCTCACGTGAATCCAGGGACGCCGTTTTCCCGCCCTTTGTTCGCTGCGCGGTTTAAAGCAACAGGAAGTGCAGTTAACCACGTGAGTCGGGCTGACGTCAACTCACTCCAGACTCTGTGACTTTAGTGGAAACGTGACGATAAGTGTTTAAAACCAGGCTTTCATTCGTTCTTCACTTCAGTCTCACACGCGTTAGTGTCGACGTTCGGCTTCCGACGCGGTGACGCCCCAGGTTTCGTTTAAAAGTCGTTCAACATTATTTTTGCCACCTGACAGCTCACGTACCCGCCCGATAAAAGTGTGACTTTAAAGTTGTTCGCGTTTTACAGACTCTTGTCTATAATTCGGCACAAATAGAAGCTCACTGAGAGGCTTGTGTGGCAGATTGCTGCCCCTGAATCTACAGAACACACATGTCCAGTGAGCAGTGTGGCTGACAGCCTGCATGTGCAAGCAAACGCTTCAAAATGATGTCAGGTCACCTGGATAATTCTACTATGTAGATGTTATGTGAGCCGAATTTAATATTAAAGTGAAGAAAATGGCAACCACACTATGAAATGTGTCAGTCCAGTTATGTAAATTGATTTTGTGTCGTTAAGACTTAAAGTATTTAATATTTTGCACTGAGTCTGGTCATAAAAATCACTTGTTTGCAAAGGCTGTCATTTGATTGTTCATGTTCTACGCAAGGCACATATGTCAGACTGCAATCATTATCAGGTTATTAACTGATGACTAAATGAATCATCATTCTGGTTGCATTGCTGCATTTGACAAAGAATTAAAACTGAAAGATCTTGGTTTGTGGACAAAATGAAACCTCTACATTCAGATTCAGTTGGTCGCAGTTTGCAACGTCACCTCTTGATGTCACTAAATCCCACACACTGGTCCTTTAACATGGTGAGTTTTGGTTGGGGATTGTATCGCAGATCAAATGGAAAAATAGCCTTCAGAAGAATCACAGCCAGACATTTTCCCAGAATCCTCCAGTCCTGCTGGACGGTGCTGCACACAGTCCTTGTGAAGTTGAGGGTGTTGGTAACCTTCACCATGGTAACGGCTCCAGGCTGAAGGCCACAGACAGGTGGTTTCAGCGCAGCTCCACTCGCTCATGTCCTCCTGTCCTTGTGTCCTCCTGTCCTATCCTCCTGTCCTCGTGTCCTTGTCCGTCTGCAGGGTTTCCTGCAGCAGCTGCGACAGATCGCAGGCAGGATGTCGTCCGGACCTCGTGGTACAGGAATCGGTATCAAACTTCTGATTGGTGCTGGAGCTCTGGCTTATGGAGTGAAGGAAGCCACGTACACAGGTACTGCAACTGTCAACTCAACTGTCTGAAATATGTCCACTCACTGTTGAGCTGGACAACATATGGATTATGGAGCTCATCATATCATGATAAAGTATCTGTGCTGATGTTTTTCCTGGTTTTAATGAATTAATGTGAAGGGTTAGTAACGCTCATTTTGTCGTTTTGACAAAATGTTGTCATTCTGACGAAATGTCTTCACTCTGAGGAATGTCACCACTTTAACGAAATGTCACCACTTTAACGAAATGTCACCACTTTAACGAAATGTCACCACTTTAACGAAATGTCACCACTTTAACGAAATGTCACCACTTTAACGAAATGTCACCACTTTAACGAAATGTCACCACTTTAACGAAATGTCACCACTTTAACGAAATGTCACCACTTTAACGAAATGTCACCACTTTAACGAAATGTCACCACTTTAACGAAATGTCACCACTTTAACGAAATGTCACCACTTTAACGAAATGTCACCACTTTAACGAAATGTCACCACTTTAACGAAATGTCACCACTTTAACGAAATGTCACCACTTTAACGAAATGTCACCACTTTAACGAAATGTCACCACTTTAACGAAATGTCACCACTTTAACGAAATGTCACCACTTTAACGAAATGTCACCACTTTAACGAAATGTCACCACTTTAACGAAATGTCACCACTTTAACGAAATGTCACCACTTTAACGAAATGTCACCACTTTAACGAAATGTCACCACTTTAACGAAATGTCACCACTTTAACGAAATGTCACCACTTTAACGAAATGTCACCACTTTAACGAAATGTCACCACTTTAACGAAATGTCACCACTTTAACGAAATGTCACCACTTTAACGAAATGTCACCACTTTAACGAAATGTCACCACTTTAACGAAATGTCACCACTTTAACGAAATGTCGTCATTTTAACAAAATGTCGTCACTTTAACAAAATGTCGTCACTTTAACAAAATGTCGTCACTTTAACAAAATGTCGTCACTTTAACAAAATGTCGTCACTTTAACAAAATGTCGTCACTTTAACAAAATGTCATCATTTTAACAAAATGTCGTCATTTTAACAAAATGTCATCATTTTAACAAAATGTCGTCATTTTAACAAAATGTCATCATTTTAACAAAATGTCGTCATTTTAACAAAATGTCATCATTTTAACAAAATGTCGTCATTTTAACAAAATGTCATCATTTTAACAAAATGTCGTCATTTTAACAAAATGTCATCATTTTAACAAAATGTCGTCATTTTAACAAAATGTCATCATTTTAACAAAATGTCGTCATTTTAACAAAATGTCATCATTTTAACAAAATGTCGTCATTTTAACAAAATGTCATCATTTTAACAAAATGTCGTCATTTTAACAAAATGTCATCATTTTAACAAAATGTCGTCACTTTAACAAAATGTCGTCACTTTAACAAAATGTCATCATTTTAACAAAATGTCGTCACTTTAACAAAATGTCATCATTTTAACGAAATGTCACCACTTTAACAAAATGTCATCATTTTAACAAAATGTCGTCATTTTAACAAAATGTCATCACTTTAACAAAATGTCATCATTTTAACAAAATGTCGTCATTTTAGCGAAATGTCATCATTTTAACGAAATGTCGTCATTTTAACAAAATGTCGTCATTTTAACAAAATGTCGTCACTTTAACAAAATGTCGTCACTTTAACAAAATGTCGTCATTTTAACAAAATGTCATCATTTTAACAAAATGTCGTCACTTTAACAAAATGTCACCACTTTAACGAAATGTCATCATTTTAACGAAATGTCGTCATTTTAACAAAATGTCGTCACTTTAACAAAATGTCGTCACTTTAACAAAATGTCGTCACTAACAAAATGTCGTCACTTTAACGAAATGTCGTCACTTTAACGAAATGTCGTCACTTTAACAAAATGTCGTCACTTTAACAAAATGTCGTCATTTTAACAAAATGTCGTCACTTTAACAAAATGTCGTCACTTTAACAAAATGTCGTCATTTTAACGAAATGTCTTCGCATTGGCGAAATGTTGTTGCTTTAACATTTTAAAATAGTTAACAAAGTAATCAAAAGTGATGTTTTAGTTCATTTAAACAAATTCAGGTCATAATAAATGAACTTGATCTTTTTGAAAGTGACAACTTTAGTAGTTTAAATGTCAACTGTTGTTATTATTAAACTGTTATATTTTATCAGATAGAGGAAATAAAAGAATATGGGCCACAGAAAAAGTGTCATCGGTCAACGTGTGTGTGTGTGTGTGTGTGCGCAGTGGAGGGAGGTCAAAGGGCGATCATCTTCAACAGGATTGGTGGGATCCAGATGGACACGGTCCTCTCTGAGGGACTTCACTTCCGGTAGGACGAGTTTCACACTCATCATTAATGACCCTCTTGTTCAACTATAACCACTGCTAACTAGTGATGTAATCCAACATGGTGGTTCTTTATGGGGTCGCCGTCGCCGTCGTCGTCTTCAGGGTTCCCTGGTTCCAGTATCCGATCATCTACGACATCCGAGCCCGACCCAGAAAGATCTCCTCGCTCACAGGAAGCAAAGGTGATCAATCGGCCGGATCAATACCACCGTCATCTAATTCTGTCTCTCTGTCTCTCTGTCTCTCTGTCTCACTGTCTCACTGTCTCACTGTCTCTCTGTCTCTCTGTCTCTCTGTCTCTCTCTGTCTCACTGTCTCTCACTGTCTCTCTGTCTCACTGTCTCACTGTCTCTCTGTCTTTCTGTCTCTCTGTCTCACTGTCTCACTGTCTCTCTGTCTCTCTGTCTCACTGTCTCACTGTCTCTCTCTGTCTCTCTGTCTCACTGTCTCTCTGTCTCTCTCTGTCTCACTGTCTCTCTGTCTCAGATCTTCAGATGGTCAACCTCACGTTGAGAGTTCTGTCTCGTCCCCTGGCGTCCAACCTTCCCTTCCTCTACCAGCGTCTGGGACAAGACTATGACGAGCGCGTCCTCCCGTCCATCGTCAACGAGGTTCTGAAGAGTGTGGTGGCAAAATTCAACGCTTCGCAGCTGATCACGCAGAGAGCACAGGTACACGTCCTCGTGTCCTCATGTCCTCATGTCCTCACGCAGAGAGCACAGGTACACGTCCTCGTGTCCTCATGTCCTCATGTCCTCACGCAGAGAGCACAGGTACACGTCCTCGTGTCCTCGCGTCCTCATGTCCTCATGTCCTCACGCAGAGAGCACAGGTACACGTCCTCGTGTCCTCACGCAGAGAGCACAGGTACACGTCCTCGTGTCCTCATGTCCTCGCGTCCTCATGTCCTCACGCAGAGAGCACAGGTACACGTCCTTGTGTCCTCATGTCCTCACGCAGAGAGCACAGGTACACGTCCTCGTGTCCTCGTGTCCTCATGTCCTCACGCAGAGAGCACAGGTACACGTCCTCGTGTCCTCATGTCCTCACGCAGAGAGCACAGGTACACGTCCTCGTGTCCTCGTGTCCTCATGTCCTCACGCAGAGAGCACAGGTACACGTCCTCGTGTCCTCATGTCCTCGCGTCCTCATGTCCTCACGCAGAGAGCACAGGTACACGTCCTCGTGTCCTCATGTCCTCGCGTCCTCATGTCCTCACGCAGAGAGCACAGGTACACGTCCTCGTGTCCCCTCGTCCTCGTGCAGGGAACGTCCTCCATCTTCCACTCATTCTTCACTTGTCCTCCACTTGTCCTCACTTGTCCTTCACTTGTCCACTTGTCCTTCACTTGTCCTCCACTCATCCCTCACTTGTCCTCACTTGTCCTCCACTTGTCCTCCACTTGTCCTTCACTCATCCCTCACTTGTCCTCCACTTGTCCTCCACTTGTCCTTCACTCATCCCTCACTTGTCCTCACTTGTCCTCCACTCATCCCTCACTTGTCCTCCACTTGTCCTCCACTCATCCCTCACTTGTCCCTCACTTG
>JAFBJR010001263.1:0-18759 GCA_016785285.1 Brachirus orientalis | reverse complement strand
CTTGTCCTCACTTGTCCTCCACTCATCCCTCACTTGTCCTCACTTGTCCTCCACTTGTCCTTCACTTGTCCTCACTTGTCCTCACTTGTCCTTCACTTGTCCTCACTTGTCCTCCACTTGTCCTCCACTTGTCCTTCACTCATCCCTCACTTGTCCTCACTTGTCCTCCACTCATCCCTCACTTGTCCTCCACTCATCCCTCACTCATCCCTCACTTGTCCTCCACTTGTCCTCCACTTGTCCTCACTTGTCCTCCACTCATCCCTCACTTGTCCTTCACTTGTCCTCACTTGTCCTCACTTGTCCTCTCGCTGCAGACACATTAGTATTAGCAGATACTTGAGGTTTAGATATTGGTAAAATAAAAGCACATGGAGAAACTGATCCGTTGGACCAAATGTCCCTCAGAGTGTTTGATGGCTAATCCAGGCTCCGCCCCCTCACAGGTGTCCCTGCTGATCCGCAGGGAGCTGTTTGATCGAGCCAAAGACTTCAACATCATCCTGGACGACGTGGCCATCACCGAGCTCAGCTTCAGTCGGGAGTACACCGCCGCCGTGGAGGCCAAACAAGTCGGTACGTTTCTCCCGAGGTCGCACCGCTGTGTCTCTACATAAGCTCCGCCCCCACATAAGCTCCGCCCCCACGGCACAGACAGCAGGGGTTTTCAAGAACTGGTGATGAATTTGTGCTGGTTCTTCACACTTTGACAAACATGTGAAATATTTTATATTTGTCACTTTTATCCAATCTGTGTTTTCGAACAACAGGGTTTTCTGAACCACGTGTTGATGATGACGTTAGGTGATTATGTTTGATGCGGTCGTTTATTCTTCAGGCAGAGAAACACTGAGGAATTTGTGCTCACTTTGCTAAATTTAGCAAAATCTAAGCAGCTTGATTGATGAATAAATGTTGTGAATGCATAGCATTAATTTGAAGAAGCTAACTCACATTAAAGTTGAACTGATGCACAGTTTATTATATTTACAGTCCTTTGTTGGTTTAAATGGAAGAGTCTGCCCTCTGGTGGTGAAGTAAGGTCACAGCTCTGCACCACCTTCTGTGTTCAGGCTCCTCAGGAACTAATAATGTAGCAGGATCAATAAGACAATTGATTAGTATCAGTATCAATGAAATCCTAATAGTATTAATTGCTTAATAAAATCTACGATATCTTCAGAACATGTTCACGTCTTTATCTCACTGTTAGACAGACTTTTCCAACAGGAAAGTGAAGTTTGTAAACCAGTCACTCTCCCACACCAAAGTCCATAGAGAAAATCAGTGATTTTAGCTCACAGGGACACAGGAGCTGCTGGTCTACTGCTGCCTCGTGTGGTCACTTTGTGTCACTGAGGTAAATCTGAACAAAGGATTTAAAATGCCGAATTGACAAAATAAGACATTTGACCTTAGTGATGGAGGCAGCAGTAGACCAGCAGCTCCTGTGTCCCTGTGAGCTAAAATCACTGATTTTCTCTATGGACTTTGGTGTGGGAGAGTGAGTGGTTTACAAACTTCACTTTCCTGTTGGAAAAGTCTGTCTAACAGTGAGATAAAGACGAGAACATGTTCTGAAGACGACTTAAAGTGACACTAACGAGTCAATGATCAGAGAATTTCAGCAGCTCTTATTTTAGTTGCTACTGAAAACATCACATGTGGTGTTTTGACCGTCACGTGTTTGTGTCTTTGTGTCGTCACGGCTGTTTCTATGACGACCATGTTGAGGAGGAACTATGAAGTCGTGGAAAATGACGTGTCTTATACCAAACTGAGTCAAACCAAGCCGAGCTGGAATGGTGTGGTGGAAAAACGCCATTAGATAAAAACTGTCCTGAGATAATTTGACCATTAAAATTCTCCCACTCACTCTGTATTAGTGCACACTTCAAAAACGTGAACTGTCCCTTTTTAATTAGACCTTCTCTTTGACTGTAACTGTGATGATGATGATGATGATGAGAGTTTATTGCATGTTATTATTTCTCTGCGTTCATGTTAGTTCTTATTTAAATGAAGCTGCAGAGAGAAAAACTGTCTTCATGTAAAAACAGTTCATTTTGACTTTAAGTGAATAAAATCATGTGATTTATTCACTTTCATTTTTTAAAATGAAGTCCTTTTTTAAACATTCTCCAGCCGCTTCATGGGGTCCGAGTTAATTCTGGACTTGGCGTGTGTTTCCTCTGTAGCCCAGCAGGAGGCGCAGCGAGCTCAGTTCTACGTGGAGAAGGCCAAACAGGACCAGAGACAGAAGATCATCCAGGCTGAAGGAGAAGCTCAGGCTGCAAAGATGGTGACTTTACACTCACTTGAACTCATCACTTTAAATCATTTTATCAAACGTAACTTTAGTTTCCAAATTCCATCCAGTTTGTTCTTCCTGCTGCTGTTCCTAATAATCTGAGCAGCTAAAGGTTTCACTCCAGTGCTGCAACTATCATCAATAATTCTGTCCATTATGTCCACAAACTAACATTAATCAGTTTTATTCAAAAGTGTGTTATATGGAGCAAATAAACCAGAATAATTCAAATTTAAGAAGCTGGAAAATCAGAGAAACTGGCTTTAATTATTAAAGGAAAACTCCAACTGATTATTAATCAGAGTAGTTGACGAGTAACAACCACAGTGACGACTTATTTAAGTTCAGTGGACAACTGACCCGTCTGCTGGTCCAGCTGAATGTCCCACACAGTAAAACAACATGGCGGTCCGCAGTGTGTGTGACCGTCCACACGCGTGTGCAGTGACCACTTCCTGTCTCATCACTTTTAAATAAGATGGAAAACACGTTAGAATTAGACATTTTACTAAGAGGATGAAGTACATGTTTTTAGCTTTTCTTTCATGTAGAACTAATTCAGATTAATCTTTATTCACAACAGGCGAGCTGACACCACCACTTCCTGTCAATCTGGCTTTCACAATAAAAGCCATGTAAGAGCTTAAACCTCTTCGCCATCATAGAAATAAAACACTTGGCTGACTGTAGTTAAACACTTGTGGTAGTTCTAGTAATAGTTATGTTAGTTATACAGTCAGACAGGGTAACGTGCAGTCAGACGGGTTGCCGTGCAGTCAGACGGGCTGCTGTGCAGTCAGACAGGCTGCCGTGCAGTCAGACAGGGTAACGTGCAGTCAGACAGGCCGCCGTGCAGTCAGACAGGGTAACGTGCAGTCAGACGGGTTGCCGTGCAGTCAGACGGGCTGCCGTGCAGTCAGACGGGCTGCTGTGCAGTCAGACAGGCTGCCGTGCAGTCAGACAGGGTAACGTGCAGTCAGACAGGCCGCCGTGCAGTCAGACAGGGTAACGTGCAGTCAGACGGGTTGCCGTGCAGTCAGACGGGCTGCTGTGCAGTCAGAAAGGCCGCCGTGCAGTCAGACAGGGTAACGTGCAGTCAGACAGGCCGCCGTGCAGTCAGACGGGTTGCCGTGCAGTCAGACAGGCCGCCGTGCAGTCAGACAGGCCGCCGTGCAGTCAGACAGGCCGCCGTGCAGTCAGACAGGTTGCCTTCGTGGTCTTCAGACCAGTTCAGCCTGCCTGACGATGATCAGCCTGAGGCTCTGGCTCTCTAACTCCCTTTGTGTGTGAAACCCTAATCTCCTGTGGAAACACTAACAACTGTCTGTGTGTCTGTGTCTCTGTCTGTCTGTCTGTCTGTCAGCTGGGCGAGGCTGTGACGAAGAACCCCGGTTACCTAAAGCTGAGGAGGATCCGAGCAGCTCAGACCATCGCCAAGACGGTGAGAAGAGGAGGAGGCCTGCCTTATTTTGTTTATTATTGAACTTATGAAATAAAACACATTCAAAAATGATGTTTCGAACCAGCAAATAAAAAAACAACAAACACAAATGAGCTAAAACCTCCCACATTAAAGGAGTAGTTCTGCTTTTACTTACACACAGAAGCTCATTCTCAGTGAAAACATGGCTGCCAACAGAAACGCACGAAAAACTGTCTACAATATCTTCAGAACATGTTCACGTCTTTATCTCACTGTCAGACAGACTTTTCCAACAGGAAAGTGAAGTTTGTAAACCACTCACTCTCCCACACCAAAGTCCATAGAGAAAATCAGTGATTTTAGGTCACAGGGACACAGGAGCTGCTGGTCTACTGCTGCCTCGTGTGGTCACTTTGTGTCACTAAATTCAGTCTAAATGAACTTTTTCAAAAGCCGAAACTCACAAAATAAGACATTTGAACTTAGTGATGGAGGCAGCAGTGGATCAACAACTCCTGTGTGCTGTGATGTAAAATCACTGATTTTCTCTATGGACTTTGGTGTGGGAGAGTGAGTGTGTGTTCTTGTATGTATCACTTCTTCAGGACCTTTTCTGTCCTAAACACTGACCTTGTCAGGACCAGTAGTCCTCATGGAGACCAAATCCTGGTCCAAATGAGGCAGAACCTCATTTCTGAGGAACTGGTTAAGTTTAGGACTAAGATTTGAATTGTGGTTAAGTTAGGGCTAGTCATTATCTGGTTATGGTTAAGGTTGGGTAACATGAATCTGCACACTCTTTTCTTGACTCTCTGTGTTTCACCTGCAGGTGGCGCAGTCTCAAAACAAAGTGTACCTTAATGCTGACAGTCTGGTGCTCAACGTGCAGGACACCGACAAGTTCAAGTGAGTCGTCAGCGTCTGTTTCACAAACGTGTGGTTTCATTTTAGAACAAGACAAATGTTTTTCAAAATAAAATTCTTGATTTCTGTTCATCCTTGCTAAAACACAACCCTGCAGTTTTTCAAAATCATGTTTTTAACCTCGACTTTCTTTTCTCTTTTGTAGTTTGTCACTGGCAAAGTAAAGGCCACGCCCCCTGATCAGCCTGACATCATCATTCCTTCGTTCCCGCAGAGAAAAGAAAACCCCCTCGTTTGGGTCCCGGTTTATTTGTGAATTTCTCTCTTCACGGGCCACAAACCGGGTCTTTGCTTTTATTTTGAAAGGCTTCCCTGGTCTGCAAATTTTGTTTTTCCTGTCTGTGTTCTCTATGTTGTTGTTTGTTTAGTTTAAGGAGAAAAGTTTACTGCGTTATAAAGAATCAGAACCACTTCACGTCAAATATCAGTGAGAAAACAATCTGTTCTCTGGTGAGAGCAGCTCGTTTTCTTTGTGGACTTCAATCAACTGTGACGACGACAAACTGTCGCTACTTAGTTTTTAGGGTTTTTTGTCTCATAATTTAAATATCTGTTCACAAAATGTCAGAAAAAACACTTTAAATGTCTGAGAAAAGCAGCAAACACTTCATTCATCGTGAACATTCTATTTTTTACTTTCATTAAAACAAAGTCTTCAAGCGCTAAATGATGACTCTTGTTTTCGGTTTTTCACGATTTTCAGGGGTTTTTGGTTTGAAAGCAGCTTCATAAATATTCAGCACATGTTCACATACGTGGGCTACGTTCCACTTTACGTCGAAAGTCGGAAATGGGAGTGACGTCACGTCCAAATTGCCTGTGTTCTGGTTGAGAAGTTGGAAAAATGGGCTAGCCATTGTTAGCGAAAGCATTCATTAATAACGCTCTATGTTCTTTTTTGTTTAGCTCTTTGTTTAACATTACTATGTTTAAGACGGATTGACTGTGAAACAAATAGATCAGTAAAAGTAACGATGTTTTTAATGTTGACATGAGTGGCAGCCATCTTGGAATCCTATGTCCGGGTCTGTGAGGAATGCACCATCACACTCTGATAAAGACAGGTTGTCACTGCGTTGAGCTAAAGTCAGCAGCTGGTTAGCTTAGCTTAGCATACAGTGCGGGGTAGCCTGGCTCTGATTAAGCCTAACAAAGTAGTGGTACATTCAAATGGGCCTAAAAAAAGTTTTATTCAAAGCATAGCTAAACGTTTAGCTATAAGCTAATGTGTGTCTGTAGTGAAAGGAAAATAGGATGAAAAGAAAACCAACAGTAAAGTCTCTTGGGGAACATGGTCACGACAAAGAGACAGAGCGTCAGCAGCGTTAGCAGCGTTAGTTAGCTCGTGGATAACATGAACATAATGTTCTAAAACAGTGATTGTTTTTTTTTTGAATAAAGTAAGAATAATGTGAATAAGTACGATACACAAGTGGACACCTGGGGGATTGACAATGAGGGGGCGCTCTCACAGGCTCATAAACCTCACATCACCACACCGAGAAAAACCGAAGGTGAGCTTGTTTTTAATAAGTGAGCTTCACTGTGACCTATGACCTTTTGAGCAGAAAAACATTGGTTTAAGAGAAAACAGGTGAGGTCATGCTGGGGTCAGAGGTCAAGGCTGCAGCAGCTTTAAACCCTGAGCTGGTGAACACTGAGTCATGACTGTTAATACCAGCCACACACATACTGAGTTAGAGTCAAAGTTCAGAGGCCCTTTCTGTTTGTCTGATGTGCTCAACAAAGTCCATAGAGAAAATCAGTGATTTTACATCACAGGGACACAGAAGTTGTTGATCCACTGCTGCCTCCATCACTAAGTTCAAATGTCTTATTAGGCTGGTTCTCAGCAGCAGGGGGCGCTCTCAGCACAGTCAATGCTGACAATGTGTCAGTATTTAAAAAAAAAAACCTAGAAAATCTCTCTTCTACAGCTTTCCTGTTTAACCCTGGATGGCCTACATTACCCACCATAAAGCTGTTGGGTGTGAGTCTGGCAGCTGCTAGCGTAGCCTGCAGCAGAGGTGAGGAAACACACACACACACACAGGTTTGTGCTGCTATTCTTATCAGGACTCTGCATTGACCTCCGTTCATTTGGACAGAGTAAACAAAGCCTTAACCCTAACCTTAACCCTAACCACAATTTAAATCTTGAAGTTTTGAACTTAACCAAAAGAGGTTCTGCCTCATTAGGACCAGGTTTTATTCTTCATGAGGACTTCTGGTCCTGACAAGGTCAGTGTTTATGACAGTAAACATGCGCACACACGTGGTGTGTGTGTGTGTGTATAATCTCTCCACACCACAAGGTTGAAAGGAAGAAAAAAAAAAAAACAGTAAAGAGGATAAGATGGCCGCCGAGTTATTTATAGCTTTAGCCTGAAACCTGCAGGGGGGTGAGAGGGAGGAGGGGGTGAGGAAGAGGAGGAGTTCATAGTGTGAGCTGCCTCCATGTTGTGAGAGGCTGCTGCTCTTCTGCATAAGAAAGAGGAGGGAGGGGGAGGGGTGAGTATTTAAATCTGAGGGGATTTTTCTTTTTTCAGGCTGGGGGGGGGGCGGAGGAAGAGGAGGGGTGGAGGAAGAGGAGGGGTGGAGGAATATTCATGCAGCAGGACCTGAGGGAAGAAGAGGGGGCTGGGAGACAGAGGGGGTATGTGATTGGCTGTCACCTCCTCCCCCTCCCCCTCCCTCCCTCCTGTCCACCAGCCAATCAGGAGCTGCTTCTCGGTTTCAAAGATACCAGGAAGGGGAGGAGTCAGTGCTAATGATGAAGAGTGTGTAGCAGCTGCAGAAAATGAAAAAAGAAAAATGTTTTTTTTTCTTCAGCATTAACTCGTCTCACCGATGACATCACTGATGACATCACTGATGACATCACCGATGACATCACTGATGACATCACTTCTTTGTTTTTATAAATTCAACTCAAAGTTTGATCTTTAAACATTTCTCACCCCTAATCTTCTGACTCCGCCCCCCCGACATGTTCTCATGATGATGTCATCAATCAAAGCTGATATCAGTAAAAAAAAATGACTCTTCATGACACCTAGTGGCGGATGTGAGGAAGTGCATGGGGTGCCATGTTTTTGTTTTGTTTTCACTTGTCGTCACAGTTCCATCCACACGGACACATGGAGAGGTCAAAGGTCTCTGACAGCGCGTTAGACAAAAGCTGCGTCTCAACTGTCCTTCGGTGTCCTTCAGTGTCCTTCAGTGTCCTTCAGTGTCCTTCCCACCGCTGCGTCCTGCAGCAGCTGTTTACGCAGCGACGGCGAAAAACGCCCGTTTTTACGAGGACCTGTTTTTTGTCAGCGGCGGCGTTTAATCTGCTGCTGCTCCGTCTGAGCTGCATCACTGCAGGAGCTGTGTGTGTGTGTGTGTGTGTGTGACACAGGCTCATGACTCCACCCCCTGACCCCCCCCACCACCACCCACCCCCACCCACCCCCACCCACTTGTCCTGTTTCCACGCTGCAAAAACAAGGACGGATTACCGCTCATCTGCTCTATCGCCATGGAAACACTGACCTCACTCTGTGGGGACCAGCAATCTGGGCTGGTCGCCATGGCGATCTGCTGCCAGGGCCGTGCCGTGTGTGGGGTGTGGGGGGGGGTGTGGGTGGCGTCTGCAGTGTGTGGAGAGGAAAGTGAAGTGTCCAGCAGAGGGCGCTCACAGTGATGAACTGTCCCTGATCAACATGATTTGATTTCATTGTTAGTCACATGATCAAAGCTACATTAAAGACAAACATAAAATAATTTTCTCAAATTGTTTTTTAAAAGACAGTAAAGTTTCACGTAAATGCTAATAAAACTGTTTCACTTCAGTTTGACAGGTTCACACGAAGTTGACAGTGTTTTTTTTACAGTGCATTTTGTGGGAGAACTAAATGAATTGTGATAAAATTTGAAAAAAATAAATGTCTACACACCTGTATCAGTGTTGCGTTAGCGTTAGCAACATTAAAACAAGTTGTGTTAGCATAAGCTAAAGCGTAAACAAACCCATATCAAAATGCTGCTAGCTTAATTAAGTGTTGATCAGTCTGTGTCAAAATGATGTATCAACATTAGCCTAGCATTAACTTCATAAAATAGATTTAAAAAAAAAAAATAGTGTCAACATTGTTTGTTAGCATTAGCTTTGCCGAAGTCAGCATTGATAAGTCAAGTGTCAAAACACTGCATTAGCTTGATTCTCAGTGTCGGTAAATCTGTGAAAGCAGTGCTTTAGCATTAGTGTCATTAAAATAAGTGTTGATGAATTTTTGTCAAAATGATGCGTCAACATTAGCAACATAAATATGTTTTAAAAAAAAAATCTAAAACCAAAGTCCATAGAGAAAATCAGTGATTTTACATCACAGCACACAGGAGTTGTTGATCCACTGCTGCCTCCATCACTAAGTTCAAATGTCTTATTTTGTCATTTCGGCATTTTAAATCCTTCATTTAGATTTAAATCAATGACACAAAGTGACCACACGAGGCAGCAGTAGACCAGCAGCTCCTGTGTCCCTGTGAGCTAAAATCACTGGTTTTCTCTATGGACTTTGGTGTGGGAGAGTGAGTGGTTTACAAACTTGAGTGTACTGTTGGTGACATAACGACGTGAACTTGTTCTAAACATATTGGTTGTCCCCGGTGGCTGCAGCAGGGGGCGCTCACAGCACAGTTGGCTCTGTGTGTCAGTACATCTTAGGGCCACACTTTCAGATTTGACCAGTCCAACATTTTAGTTCTCTGAAGCGTCACATATGGAGGTAGAACATCAGTTCTGTGTTCAGTCTTCATGCTAAGCTAGGCTAATCACACCCTGGATCAGTGGATGAGGTTCAGGTGCTGAGGACATAATCTTGGTGCTGCTGGCGGACGTTAGGACCCAGCGGAAAATTTCACTGCTCATCAGTCTGCAGCTTTATGAGACTCAGGAAATGCATCTCAAATTACACACACACACACACACACACACACTTCCTGAGGAGTGTGTAGTCAGACATGGGTGCATTGATTAGCTCGGTCTCAGCACCACTTCCTTCCTCTCATGTACTTGACTTCATCAGTTTGATGATTTATTGACCTTAATGACCTTTGCTGTCGCGCCACATGTGGAAGGTCGTAACTTTGAAGTGAAACTCAAACAGATGTTCTTGGTTCTGAGTGGATGTGAACCAGCAGAGAACCAGCACAGAACAAAAGACTCAGTTTAAATGGACAATGTCTTCAGAACATGTTCAGGGTCAGTTCTGTTCACTTTCACGCTCACACTGGCTCTCTCTCTGTCTCTCTCTCTCTGTCTCTCTCTGTCTCTCTCTGTCTCTCTCTGTCTCTCTCTGTCTCTCTCTGTCTCTCTCTGTCTCTCTCTGTCTCTCTCTGTCTCTCTCTGTCTCTCTCTGTCTCTCTCTGTCTCTCTCTGTCTCTCTCTGTCTCTCTCTGTCTCTCTCTGTCTCTCTCTGTCTCTCTCTGTCTCTCTCTGTCTCTCTCTGTCTCTCTCTGTCTCTCTCTGTCTCTCTCTGTCTCTCTCTGTCTCTCTCTGTCTCTCTCTGTCTCTCTCTGTCTCTCTCTGTCTCTCTCTGTCTCTCTCTGTCTCTCTCTGTCTCTCTCTGTCTCTCTCTGTCTCTCTCTGTCTCTCTCTGTCTCTCTCTGTCTCTCTCTGTCTCTCTCTGTCTCTCTCTGTCTCTCTCTGTCTCTCTCTGTCTCTCTCTGTCTCTCTCTGTCTCTCTCTGTCTCTCTCTGTCTCTCTCTGTCTCTCTCTGTCTCTCTCTGTCTCTCTCTGTCTCTCTCTGTCTCTCTCTGTCTCTCTCTGTCTCTGTCTCTCTCTGTCTCTCTCTCTCTGTCTCTCTCTCTCTCTCTCTGTCTCTCTCTGTCTCTCTCTGTCTCTCTCTCTCTGTCTCCTGTTTTCAGATTCACTGTGAACCTGCAGGAGAAAAACAGGAAGTGAGCAGAGACGTGGGCCGGCCCACTCGCTCGCTCCGCACCAGCACTTCCTCATACTTCACATTTCTGCCCTGAAGTCACCCAACGGCAAATATTTGTTTTTGGTGCTGAGCAGGAAGACGGTGGACACAGTCTCAAGAGCTGAGAAAAGATGAGCTAAAGAGACACCAAGACATGTCCTCAGAGTGGGACACGTGTCCTCAGACACATGACCTCAGACACATGTCCTCAGACACATGTCCTCGGAGTGGGGCACATGTCCTCAGAGTGGGACACGTCCTCAGACACATGTCCTCAGACACAGGTCCTCAGACACATGTCCTCAGACACATGTCCTCAGACACATGTCCTCATAGTGGGACACGTCCTCAGACACATGTCTTCAGACACATGTCCTCAGACACGTGTCTTCAGACACATGTCCTCAGACACATGTCTTCAGACACATGTCCTCAGAGTGGGACACATGTCTTCAGACACATGTCCTCAGAGTGGGACACATGTCCTCAGACACATGTCCTCAGAGTGGGACACATGTCCTCAGAGTGGGACACATGTCCTCAGACACATGTCCTCAGAGTGGGACACATGTCCTCAGACACATGTCCTCAGAGTGGGACACATGTCTTCAGAGTGGGACACATGACCGTACTGTCCCTCTTGATTTGCAGAAGACTCTTACTGTCCATGATCAGACAAACATGGAAGTCTGAGACCTGTGCTGTAGACCAACAAACAGAAATTTTATTTGAAATCATGTTTTAGCAAGAAACAGATAATGAAAGTTTTATTTTGTGTTTTGGTGTGGACAAACAATGAATAAGACATTTATTAAGGAAACAGCAGGACTGTATTTTAGACTTTTTATTGTGAAAACCACCTGCTTCCTGTTTACATGTGAATTGTTTTCAGGAGTGAGTGTGTTTTCAGGAGTGTTAGTGTGGACTCAGGAGTGTTTTCAGGAGTGTTGGTGTGGACTCAGGTGTGTTTTCAGGAGTGTTGGTGTGGACTCAGGAGTATTTTCAGGAGTGTTGGTGTGGACTCAGGAGTGTTTTCAGGAGTGTTAGTGTGGACTCAGGAGTGTTAGTGTGGACTCAGGTGTGTTTTCAGGAGTGTTAGTGTGGAGTGTTAGTGTGGACTCAGAAGTGTTTTCAGGAGTGTTAGTGTGGACTCAGGTGTGTTTTCAGGAGTGTTAGTGTGGACTCAGGTGTGTTTTCAGGAGTGTTAGTGTGGACTCAGGTGTGTTTTCAGGAGTGTTAGTGTGGACTCAGGTGTGTTTTCAGGAGTGTTAGTGTGGACTCAGGTGTGTTTTCAGGAGTGTTAGTGTGGACTCAGGTGTGTTTTCAGGAGTGTTAGTGTGGACTCAGGTGTGTTTTCAGGAGTGTTAGTGTGGACTCAGGTGTGTTTTCAGGAGTGTTAGTGTGGACTCAGGTGTGTTTTCAGGAGTGTTAGTGTGGACTCAGGTGTGTTTTCAGGAGTGTTAGTGTGGACTCAGGTGTGTTTTCAGGAGTGTTAGTGTGGACTCAGGTGTGTTTTCAGGAGTGTTAGTGTGGACTCAGGTGTGTTTTCAGGAGTGTTAGTGTGGACTCAGGTGTGTTTTCAGGAGTGTTAGTGTGGACTCAGGTGTGTTTTCAGGAGTGTTAGTGTGGACTCAGGTGTGTTTTCAGGAGTGTTAGTGTGGACTCAGGTGTGTTTTCAGGAGTGTTAGTGTGGACTCAGGTGTGTTTTCAGGAGTGTTAGTGTGGACTCAGGTGTGTTTTCAGGAGTGTTAGTGTGGACTCAGGTGTGTTTTCAGGAGTGTTAGTGTGGACTCAGGTGTGTTTTCAGGAGTGTTAGTGTGGACTCAGGTGTGTTTTCAGGAGTGTTAGTGTGGACTCAGGAGTGTTTTCAGGAGTGTTAGTGTGGACTACTTTCATTTGTTTATGAGACATTTGTGAGAAAATGGCAGTAAAACTCTTCACATGTCCAACAGGATCACTTGTGTTCATGTTTCTCAGGACCCACCCTTCATCACCACCTCCTCCTCCTCCTCCTCCTGCAGTCAAAACTCCTTATATGGTCGGAGAGGAAACTTTCTCAAACCTGCAGTCACCAAAAATCCTCCTGCAGGCAGTGACTCTGCCTCCTGAGTCTCAGAGGGAGAGTCCTGTATTTTTAGAAGCACAGTCTGGCTGCTTATTATGAGGTGTGTGTGTGTGTGTGTGTGCGTGTGTGCGTGTCTTTGTGTGTGTGTGTGTCTTTGTGTGTGCGTGTGTGTACGTGTGTGTCTTTGTGTGTGCGTGTGTGTGTGTGTGTGTTTGTGTGTGTGTGTGTCTTTGTGTGTGTGTGTCTTTGTGTGTGCGTGTGTGTCACCTGTGTGTGTGCGTGTGTGTCACCTGTGTGTGTACGTGTGTGTCTTTGTGTGTGTGTGTCTTTGTGTGTGCGTCACCTGTGTGTGTGCGTGTGTGTCTTTGTGTGTGTGCGTGCGTGTCTTTGTGTGTGTGTGTCTTTGTGTGTGCGTGTGTGTCTTTGTGTGTGTGTGTGTCTTTGTGTGTGCGTGTGTGTCACCTGTGTGTGTGTGTGTGTGTGTGTGTCTTTGTGTGTGCGTGTGTGTCACCTGTGTGTGTGCGTGTGTGTCATCTGTGTGTGTGCGTGTGTGTGTGTGTCTTTGTGTGTGCGTGTGTGTCACTGTGCGTGTGTGTCACCTGTGTGTGTGCGTGTGTGTCACCTGTGTGTGTACGTGTGCGTGTGTGTCACCTGTGTGTGTGTGTGTGTGTCAGTGTGTGTGCGTGTGTGTCACCTGTGTGTGTGTGTGTGCGTGTGTGTCTTTGTGTGTGTGCGTGCGTGCGTGTCTTTGTGCGTGCGTGTCTTTGTGTGTGTGTGTGTGTGTGTGTCTTTGTGTGTGCGTGTGTGTCACCTGTGTGTGTGCGTTCACCTGTGTGTGTGTGTGTGTCTTTGTGTGTGCGTGTGTGTCACCTGTGTGTGTGCGTGTGTGTCTTTGTGTGTGTGTGTCTTTGTGTGTGCGTGTGTGTCACCTGTGTGTGTGCGTGTGTGTCTTTGTGTGTGCGTGTCTTTGTGTGTGTGTGTGCGTGTGTGTGTGTGTGTCTGCGTGCGTGTGTCACCTGTGTGTGTGTGTGTGTGTGTGTGTGTGTCTTTGTGTGTGTGTGTGTGCGTGTCTTTGTGTGTGTGTGTGTATGTGCATGCATGTCTTTGTGTGAGAACCAGCCTGAAACACAGAGGCTCACTCCCAGTGAAAACAAAATGGCTGCCATTTAGACACTTGACTACAGACTCATGTCATCAGTTTACGTCTACAACACGTTCACGTCTTTATCTCACTGACTTTTCCAACAGGAAACTGAAGTTTGTAAACCACTCACTCTCCCACACCAAAGTCCATAGAGAAAATCAGTGATTTTAGCTCACAGGGACACAGGAGCTGCTGGTCTACTGCTGCCTCGTGTGGTCACTTTGTGTCACAAAAATAAATCTAAATAAATGATTTTACAAGCCGAAGTGACAAAATAAGACATTTGAACTTAGCGATTGAGGCAGCAGTGGATCAACAACTCCTGTGTCTCTGTGATGTAAAATCACTGATTTTCTCTATGGACTTTGGTGTGGGAGAGTGAGTGGTTTACAAAGTGACACAGACTTTATGGGTTGGTTAACTGGTTGTCAGTAGGCTAACTAGTTGGTTGTTTGTTGGTTGGATGGCTGGTTTTCAGTTTGTTGTTTGTTTGGTTGACTGAATGGTTGCTTAGCTGGTCACCTGGTTAGCTGGTTGGTTAACTGTTTAGTTGGTTGCAGCCAACAGCTGGTGAGTTTAGCTTATCTTAGCTTAGCATCAAGACAAGAAACAGAGGGTAAAAAGCATCTGGACTCATGTTATAATGACACATGATAATGACGTGTACACTGACACGTTATACCAGGGATGTCAAACTCATTTTAGTTCAGGGGCCACATATAGTGCAGTTTGATCTCAAGTGGGCCAAACCACTAAAATAATAGCATAATAACCAATAAACATCAAGAAATTTAAATATTTCCCTTTGTTTTACATTTAATTAAGTGTCTTTTTACAAAACATATTATGAACATCCCGAAAATTCTTGAGAAAGTGTAATATTATACCTAAGTTTACCATTTACACATGTGCATCACAACTTCACAGTGGAATGTCTGTGAAGATTCTCAGTCATCCAGGTCATGGTATCCAAAGTGTAGTAAAAAAGGCAACTGGACTTAGTTGAATTTCTTGAAGACGTTTCGCCTCTCATCCAAGAGGCTTCTTCAGTTCTGTTTGACTGGTGGAGAGTCTGGGACTTATAAACTCTGTCAGGTTCTTGGTCCATGAGGTGTGGTTTGGACAGGAAGGGGTTGTGAGTTGTTAACTAAAAGGTTAGATAAAAGGTTAGATGAGTCGTTAGGTCGTCAAAGGGTGTTACATGTTACGACCCTTTGACGACGACCTTCAACTAAGTCCAGTTGCCTTTTTTTACTACACTTTGGATTCACAGTGGAACTGAAAAATATAGTAGTTCACATGTGAAACTTTCACAAATTCATTCTGTGGGCCGGACTGGACCCTCTGGCGGGCTGGTTCTGGCCCACGGGCCGCATGTTTGACACCCCTGCGTTATACTGTCATGTTATAATGATGTTACAGTGACATGTTATAATGACATGTTATAATTTCATGTGAACAGAGTTAATTAATCTCTGCAGACATAAAGTCTATATTATAATCTTGGTGTTTTTAAATAAAGGTAACACTTTAATCTCAGTGTAGAAGTTACTGGAACAGATTAACAGATGATGAACACGTGAAAACTCACAGGTTTTATTTCTTTGAACATAAATTAACCTCTTGAAATCCATCAGTACATTCAAATATGTTGTTTTGAAATCGTCCTCAGTGACACCAACTGACCACACGGGGCAGCAGTAGACCAGCAGCTCCTGAGCTCTCTTTCATATGAACTTTGACCCCTCTGATTGAAATCATGTGTGATAATAGAGTGTGGCCCTTTGTGCTGTGGAAACATTTTGTCTTTATTTCGTTTCTGGATCGTTGGAAACGAACGTCCACCTAAAGACACCCAGGTCCCGTCATCAGGGTCGGTCCTGTACGGGTTTAACTTCAAAAACATCAACCAAACCGGCTCAGGAGCCAGATCCAGTCAGACTCCACTCCGGGCTTTGTGTCCTCCCCTCTGCTCAGCCCCGTTCCTCTGGCCGCCATTTCAGGATCTGCTGCTGCTGCTGCTGCTGCTTATTCTGTCATGGAAGAACAAAAGCAGCTCTGTGTCTTTGTCTGCTGAGTCCAACACACACACACACACACACAGAGACACACACACACACACACACACACACAGAGAGACACACACACACACGTTTGTGCTTCTATCATAGTGAGGACCCTCATAGACATAATACATTCTCTAGCCCCTTACCCTAACCTTAACCTAAACCCAGTTCTAACCCTGACCCTAAGACCAGGTCTTAACCCTGAAAAAGCTCTTTAAAGAAGTGAGGACCAGACAAAATGTCCTCACTTTGTCAAAATGTCCTCACTTTGACAAAATGTCCTCACTTTGACTAAATGTCCTCACTTTGACAAAATGTCCTCACTTTGACTAAATGTCCTCACTTTGACAAAATGTCCTCACTTTGACTAAATGTCCTCACTTTGACAAAATGTCCTCACTTTGACTAAATGTCCTCACTTTGACAAAATGTCCTCACACAGAGCAGCTTTTAATAATCCAAACACTTTGACACCAGGGGTTAAAGGTCAGATCGTAACACACACATAATAATATGTCCACTTTTTTTCGAAACTGCGACTGATTGTTTTTAAAAATAAAATATTGATAGTTGAAGAATTAAATCATTTAAATTTGTGGACTTTATGTGTTTAAATGTCCCTGTGAGGACTCAACTGTGGAAAAACACACACACACACACGGATTTGTGCTGCTATTCTTTTCAGGACTTTGCATTAACAGACTAAACAAAGCCTTATCACTAACCTTAACCATAACTAGTTAACGACTAACCCTAACTTTAACCATAACCACAATTCAAATCTTAGTCCTTTACAACTTAACCAGGACCAGACTTTAGTCTCCATGACGACTGGTGTCCTGACAAGATCAGTGTTTTTGACAGAGGAGGAAACAGGAACCAGCACACACACACACACACACTGGTTTCCATGACTTCAGAGGACATTCCATTGACTTCCATTCATTTCCTGCAGACTTACTCTAACCTTAACCATAATTACTAGTGTCCTAACCCTAACCCTGACCTCTAACGTTAACCTGACCCTAACCTCAGCCTAACTTTAAAACATGTCTTCACCTTAAAATGGAGTCATTTACGTTATGGGGACTTGATTTTTGTCCCCATAAGGAAGACAAGTCCCCATAATGTGAGTGTGGAGACACATTTAGGTCCCCACAACATGAGGAAGACCAGCTACACACACACACACACACCAGCTGACATCAAACACTCCTTTGATAGCAGATGGCATTTGTGTGTGCATGTGTGTGTGTTCTTGTAAGTGTATCTTTGTGAGGACCAGTCTAAACATTTAGTCTGGTCTTCATGACATTAAAGGGCTTTTTGAGGGTTAAGACCTGGTTTTAGGTTCAGGGGTTAGAGAATGTATCATGTCTATGAGTGTCCTCAGTTTTAATACTGCATGAGTGTGTGTGTGTGTGTGTGTGTGTGTGTGTAATGACTTGTATAATGAGATGGTGACATCTACAGCCTGCAGAATGTATTACACTTGATCACAGATGTACACACACAACAACTACACTCACTGTCAGACAGACTTTTCCAACAGGAAAGTGAAGTTTGTAAACCAGTCACTCTCCCACACCAAAGTCCATAGAGAAAATCAGTGATTTTAGCTCACAGGGACACAGGAGCTGCTGGTCTACTGCTGCCTCGTGTGGTCACTTTGTGTCACTGACGTAAATCTAAATTAAGATTTTCAAACACTGAATTGTCAAAATAAGACATTTGAAGTTAGTGATGGAGGCAGCAGTGGATCAACAACTCCTGCCCCCTACTGTCAGTTGTTATACTGCCCCCTACTGTCAGTTGTTAACATGCTAACGTCTCTCCTAGCATCAGCGCTGTAGGACTTTCCGGTTTGTTGTTAAGTCTGCGATCAGGCTGAACACAGGTGGGCGGGGCTTTAAGTGACAGTGGCTTTTTTAAAACTTTATTTATTAATAGTCATCAGGACGTAAACAACAACAACAAATTACTGACGTGAGCTTTACGATGAGGATTCTAAACGTTTTTAAACGTAAATGAGGCGGACGTGAAAATGTCGCTGCAGGTTTTACTTGACGTTTCTTTCTTCCTTTGTTGCATCACTTCCTGCTTCGTCTGATGTTCTTGTGTTGACAAGTTAATGTCGTTAACCTAAATAATATAATAATGAATAATTCAATGTTTCCTCATGTATATATATATATATTTGTCCATTTTTCAGAGTATAAATGGTGATTTAAAACTTTGAATAAAACACAATTGTGTTTGTTGTTTTTAAATCATTAAATGATTTCAAAAAGTTAACATAACCTGATAACAGTTAACACACAGGTTTAAATGGTTACTATAGGTAACCATCATGTTTCATCCAGTGCTGCACTGACGTTTTTGGATTCTGAGCCACGAGGGAAGAAAATAATTGTCAAAGGAAGTGAAACAATAAAACAGGAAAAGGATATAAAAAGATAAAATGTTCAAACTCTAATTAAGATAATGAGGTTCTGTTGAAGCCAAGCCACAGTCAGGTAGAAGAACAAACATTTCAGCCACGACTGTCAGGGAAGTTAAAGAAAACCCCACACATAAGTTCAGCTGACCAACAGGACTGTGGAAATAAAGTGCTGTGGCTGTTTTTAAAGACTTTCCTACACCAGTGTTACAAAACAGAGACAAACCTGAAACTCTCTGGAACAAAGTGAGCTTCATGGTCACGAAGAGAAAAACGTTACATTTACAGAGGAGTCAACAAGGTCTTTGCTGAAAAGTCCACCGTTCCTACTGTGAAACACGGAGGCGGATCACGCAGCATGTTTTCAGAAAACACTGCAGGAAACTTTGGACCCGTCAGTCCAGAAGCTGCTCGTGATGG
>JAFBJR010001262.1:0-11162 GCA_016785285.1 Brachirus orientalis | reverse complement strand
CGAGGCAGATGACCGCACATCTTTGAGTCTGGTTCTGTCACAGATTTCTTCCTGTTAAAAGGGAGTTTTTTCTCTCCACTGCCCCCTAGTGTTTCCTCATTGTGTGAACTGTTGGGTTTCTTTTCTCTCTGTAATATTGTAAAGGTTTTGGCCTTATTATGTACAGAGCCTTGAGATAATGTATGTTGTGATTTGGCGCTATACAAATAAAATTGAATTGAATTGAATCACTCTAGCTCCTCCCAGAAACACCACAGTGCTGGTGCTGCCATCCACTGTGGTCCAGGAGGGTCAGAACGTCACTGTGTGCTGCTGGACCATCAGTTCTCCACCATCCACCATGATTCTGAAGAAAGTGACCAATGGAACCGAGATGTTCTCCTTCAACGGAACTTTCTTCCTGGTCAATGTCACAACCAAAGACTCTGGTCTGTACCAGGTCAATGTGACCAACGAGCTTGGACACCAGGTCCAAGTGTTCAGTATCAGTGTCATCACAGGTCAGTCAGACCACTACAGACCACTACAGACCAGTCCAGTTCAGTTCAGTTTTGATTGTGACACTTATAAACATGGTAAAGATAGTAAAGTCTCTCTTCATCCACAGACAGAAGCTCCGCCCCTCTTCCTGCCAGCCTCAGCAGCGTCATCATCGTTAGCATCTGTGTTGTGGTGGTTGTAGCAACATCTGCTCTGCTGCTGGACCACCTGAGAAGATCAAGGAAGAAAGGTTTTTATCATCTGCCTCAGTTGCCTCCACCCACAGCCTGAGTGCTGATACAGCAACCATCTGACTTATTTCCCAGCATGCTCAGCGATTCTGCCCTACCTGTGACCCTCGCACCGCGGGTCACAGGTCTGCAGCTGGGATCACCAGAACCTTCTCTACCATTACAACCACCAGAATCACCACAAACCCCTGAAGTGTTAGAGTCACCCAAACCTTCAGGACCATCAGAACCACTAAAACATTCAGAACCACCTAAACATTTATAATTTCTAGAACCTTCAGACCCACCATAATATTCAGAACTAGTTGTCCCCCAAAAAACCACAAACCACCAGAAACGCCTGGATCGTCTGGACTGTTGATCATCTCTCTGTTCACTTCTTCTGCCTGAGACTCGTGTCTCTCTCATTCTGTCTTGAGTGGAAGTGCTTAAGACACCTCAGCTGGTAACCATGGAGATGTCTCAGCTGGTAACCATGGAGACACTTTCAATGCTGCAAAAACAGCAGAATCAAAAACATTGAGACAGAAGAGCTGCAAAATTGTCTCTGCTGTGTCCCTGTGTGTCTCTGAGTGTCTCTGTGTGTCTCTGAGTGTCCTTGTGTGTCTCTGAGTGTCTCTGCATGTCCTTGTGTCTCTCTGAGTGTCTCTGTGTGTCTCTGAGTGTCTCTGAGTGTCTCTGAGTGTCCCTGTGTGTCTCTGAGTGTCCTTGTGTGTCTCTGAGTGTCTCTGCATGTCCTTGTGTCTCTCTGAGTGTCCCTGTGTGTCTCTGAGTGTCCCTGTGTGTCTCTGAGTGTCTCTGTGTGTCTCTGAGTGTCTCTGCATGTCCTTGTGTCTCTCTGAGTGTCTCTGCGTGTCCTTGTGTGTCTCTGTGTGTCTCTGAGTGTCCCTGTGTCTCTCTGAGTGTCTCTGAGTGTCCCTGTGTCTCTCTGTCTCTGCGTGTCCTTGTGTCTCTCTGAGTGTCCCTGTGTCTCTCTGAGTGTCTCTGAGTGTCCCTGTGTCTCTCTGTCTCTGCGTGTCCTTGTGTGTCTCTGAGTGTCTCTGAGTGTCCCTGTGTCTCTCTGTGTGTCTCTGAGTGTCCCTGTGTCTCTCTGAGTGTCCCTGAGTGTCTCTGTGTGTCTCTGAGTGTCCCTGTGTCTCTCTGAGTGTCTCTGCGTGTCCTTGTGTCTCTCTGAGTGTCTCTGCGTGTCCTTGTGTGTCCTAGTGTCTCTCTGAGTGTCTCTGCATGTCCTTGTGTCTCTCTGAGTGTCTCTGCGTGTCCTTGTGTCTCTCTGAGTGTCTCTGCATGTCCTTGTGTGTCTCTGAGTGTCTCTGCATGTCCTTGTGTCTCTCTGAGCGTCCCTGTGTCTCTCTGAGCGTCCCTGTGTCTCTCTGAGTGTCTCTGAGTGTCCCTGTGTCTCTCTGTCTCTGCGTGTCCTTGTGTCTCTCTGAGTGTCCCTGTGTCTCTCTGAGTGTCTCTGAGTGTCCCTGTGTCTCTCTGTCTCTGCGTGTCCTTGTGTCTCTCTGAGTGTCCCTGTGTCTCTCTGAGTGTCTCTGAGTGTCCCTGTGTCTCTCTGTCTCTGCGTGTCCTTGTGTCTCTCTGAGTGTCCCTGTGTCTCTCTGAGTGTCTCTGAGTGTCCCTGTGTCTCTCTGTCTCTGCGTGTCCTTGTGTCTCTCTGAGTGTCCCTGTGTCTCTCTGAGTGTCTCTGAGTGTCCCTGTGTCTCTCTGTCTCTGCGTGTCCTTGTGTCTCTCTGAGTGTCCCTGTGTCTCTCTGAGTGTCTCTGAGTGTCCCTGTGTCTCTCTGTCTCTGCGTGTCCTTGTGTCTCTCTGAGTGTCCCTGTGTCTCTCTGAGTGTCTCTGAGTGTCCCCTGAGTGTCCCTGTGTGTCCCTGTGTGTCTCTGAGTGTCCTTGTGTGTCTCTGAGTGTCCCTGTGTCTCTCTGTCTCTGCGTGTCCTTGTGTGTCTCTGTGCTACTGTTGTCTTGTGCTGGTTTTATGTTTAACTCATGTCCTTCCACTGTTTCCTGTCTCTGTCTTAGTGACACTGAGCAGATATTTTACTGAGTGACCTCTGACCCCTGGTGGACACTCAGTGACAGTGTTGCAGATTCAGCTGAAACTGTGTGTGTGTCTCCAGCTGATGTTTTTTCACTTGTGTGCCATTCACTGTGACCTCTGACCTCTGTTGTGTAAGACCTGCTGCATTCTATCTTTTTAATGCGCTGGAATTTCCTGCTCTCTGTTTCCTCTCTGATCCACATGGATCCTGATCCACATTCTGAGGAGGATCTGGATCAACACTTAAGCTACCTATGAAGATCTTGGTCCTGGTCCTGGTCCCAGTCCTGGTCCCAGTCCTGGTCCCAGTCATTTCCCTGCACCTGTACTGGTGCAGCATAACAGAACAGTCAATCACCAATCACCATGAGCTTCTGTCAGTGTGTAACCATAGTAACATAAAGTTACCATGGTAACTACAATTAATTGCCATAGTAGCCAGAGTCACTACTAAAAAAAATCACTGGCTCAGACATTTCAAAATAAAGGGCTCATGATTCTACAGACTCTTTCAGAATAAAAGTCTTGTTGTCATTATTGAGCAGCTTCTAGCAACAGTAACACAGAGATTTTCAAAATAAAGGTATTTCCAGAAAAAAACCCTGTGTGTGTGTGTGTGTGTGTGTTAAGGTTAGGGTTAGTTATAGTTAAGGTTAGTGATAAGGTGATGATTATTCTGTTTGAATGAATGGAAGTCAATGTACATGATGATATGTCAGCTGGGATTGGCCGGTCTCTCTCTCTGACTCCCTCTGCTGGTGACACACAGCTGCTGCAGTCGGGTTGAGTGTGTTTTGTTTACACTTTACATTTATTATTATCATTTTGTTATTACTTTATTATATCACCATAACTATTATTATTATTACTACTTTATCTAAACACAGTGTAAACTTGTATACAGGTGAGTTTTTTAAACAGTCAACAGCTGTTTCATTGATGTTTCAGCTGGATGGACCAAACCCTTAATACATGTTAATCTTCACCTTGGTGATGAAGCTGCAGCTGCTGAAACTAAAGCTGCTGCTGCAGCTGCTGCTGCTTTTCTATATGTTTAAATGTTTTTAAATGTGATTCTTGGAGCTAACGAAGAACATTTCCTGACACTCCTGTGTACAAACATTTAAAGTATATCTCATCTCAGCTCATCCTCATGTTTCACATCATTTCTTTTCCCTTTCATTAAATATGAATAACAGCTGCAGAAACATGGGAGTCATCTTTGATAACTTTGTTTAAAAAAGGCATGTAGCATCTGTGGGGCAGTCATGTTGGTTCTAAATCAGAAGACTTTTGTAAAAATAACCAAAGTTCTGAAGAGAAAACATCATGAAACACGAATCACAACAGAACAACCATCGCAGACAGTCCAGAAAAAGTAAACTGAGCATTTTATTACTTTTATCATTGACATCGGAAACAGTTGTGGTTATTTTTGTTGTTGTTGTTGTTTGGTTACACTGAGGTGCAGCAACAATCAACCTGCGGACATTTTTAAACGCCTTAATTTTGAAACGTGAGCACACCGGAAGTTGTGTTAGCACACAGTAGCCAGGTCTACGTGGAGAGAGAGAGAGAGAGAGTGTGTGTGAGAGTGAGTGAGTGAGTGAGTGTGTCCAGGTGTGAACATGTTACCTTTATCTATTAAAGACGATGAGTACAAACCCGCTAAGTTTAACCTGCTGCTCAAACTCTCCGGCTGGTTCAGGTAAACTCACCGCTGCTAAGCGAGCTCATCAAGCTAACCAAGCTAAGGATGAATGACGCCGACGCGGCTAGCAACATGCTAACCGGCTAGCCCCGGTCAGAGTGTCAGGATTCTAGTAACAGACTGTTGGTGGTTAACGACTGTTTACCCGCAGGTTAACGGCAGGTTAACGGCTCCGGTTATCACTGACGGAGACTGTGTGTGTGTGTGTGTGTGTGTGTGTGGTTTCAGGTCGATCCTCGCGGATAAAACCTCCCGGAACCTTTTCTTCTTCCTCTGTCTCAACCTGTCCTTCGCCTTTGTGGAGCTCACGTACGGAATCTGGAGCAACAGGTAAGCCGTCAGAGAGAGCAGCTGCCCGGCCACAGGCCAGGCCGCTGCCCGCTGCTGCCCGGCCACAGGCCAGGCCGCTGCCCGCTGCTGCTCCACAGCTGCTGCTGCTGCTGCTCCACAGAGTGCCACGTATGTGTTAGACTGTGTGTGTTTTACTGTGTGTGTGTGAGAGAGTGTGTATTCGTGATAGTGCGTGTTTGTCTTAGTGAGTGTGTGTGTGTTAAAGTGTGTTTAAATGTGTGTGTGATCACAGCGATGTAAACATCAGGTTGATCACTTTAATTGCACTGATGTTGATGATGATAGTGATGACACTGTAAATAGAGTCTCCAGCCTCAGAATCTTCCTCTTCCTGTTGCTCTTCTTCCTCCTATGATGATGTTGACGTGATGATGATGTTGACGTGATGTCATGTTGACGTGATGTTGACGTGATGTCATGTTGACGTGATGATGATGTTGACGTGATGATGATGTTGATGTGATGTTGATGTTGACGTGATGTTGATGTTGATGTGATGTTGATGTTGACGTGATGTTGATGTTGACGTGATGATGATGTTGACGTGATGATGATGTTGATGTTGACGTGATGTTGATGTTGACGTGATGTCATGTTGATGTGATGATGATGATGACGTGATCTTCTGTGTCCGTGTCTTCAGTTTAGGTCTCATCTCAGATTCCTTCCACATGTTCTTCGACTGCACTGCTCTGCTCGCAGGTCTCGCCGCCTCCGTCATCTCCAAGTGGAGATCCAATGACAGCTTCTCCTACGGGTGAGTCTGACCTCTGACCCCTGACCTCAGCACTGACCCAAATGACACAATAGCCGGATATGTGAGATTAATCCTGGATATGTACAACGTGTGTGTGTGTTGCAGTTATGTGAGAGCAGAAGTGTTGGCAGGTTTTGTCAACGGACTCTTCCTCATCTTCACAGCCTTCTTCATCTTCTCTGAGGGAGTCGAGGTAACTTAAGTCCTGTTTCCACTGAGTGGAACGGTTCAGTTTGGTTCAGTACGGTATGTATTTGTTTGTGTTTCCATTAGGAATAGTACCAGAATAACCAGCCCAACCGTTCTATTCTGTAGCACCAAGAGCAGAACTGTGACGTTCACCAAAGAGTCCAATCTGTTGAACGGCTCTTTAAAACGAACCATGAAAACCGTGTCACAGATTGTCCACGTTGTCTTCACGGGACATGTGTGTCCATGAGTCTGAGTTGTCCACACTGTCTTCACGTGACATGTGTGTCCTGTGAGTCTGAGTTGTCCACACTGTCTTTACGTGACATGTGTGTCCTGTGAGTCTGAGTTGTCCACGCTGTCTTCACGTGACATGTGTGTCCATGAGTCTGAGTTGTCCACGCCGTCTTCATGTGACATGTGTGTCCTGTGAGTCTGAGTTGTCCACGCTGTCTTCACGTGACATGTGTGTCCATGAGTCTGAGTTGTCCACGCTGTCTTCATGTGACATGTGTGTCCTGTGAGTCTGAGTTGTCCACGCTGTCTTCACGTGACATGAGTCTGAGTTGTCCACGCTGTCTTCACGTGACATGTGTGTCCTGTGAGTCGACATGTGTGTCCTGTGAGACGCTGTCTTCACGTGACATGTGTGTCCATGAGTCTGAGTTGTCCACGCCGTCTTCACGTGACATGTGTGTCCATGAGTCTGAGTTGTCCATGCTGTCTTCACGGGACATGTGTGTCCTGTGAGTCTGAGTTGTCCACGCTGTCTTCACGTGACATGAGTCTGAGTTGTCCACGCTGTCTTCACGGGACATGTGTGTCCATGAGTCTGAGTTGTCCACGCTGTCTTCACGTGACATGTGTGTCCATGAGTCTGAGTTGTCCACGCTGTCTTCACGTGACATGTGTGTCCATGAGTCTGAGTTGTCCACGCTGTCTTCATTATATTAATGAAATATTAATGAATATTAAATATTTTTTGGCATTGATGTTAATTGTAACCTGCTTATTTTTTTATTTTGCCAGTTTTTTTTAAGTGAACAAAATCCAAAATATTGATCTCACTGTCAAAGTATGGGGATATGGTGCCACCTTATGGAATGTTTTCAATTAAAACGCAAGCCAATTGAAAATCTAATCAATATTTCAGAAAAACTTCCACCACTAAATTTCAATTGGTTGGATGTTTAAGTTGAAATCATTCTGATCCAAAACTTGTAATCTCAACCAGTGATTCTTTTCTTGATGAAAATCAGTTTCCTCTGGTCGACTTCTAAAAAATAAAGAACTATAATAATGATCCAGTCTTTTCAATAAAATCATCCCAGTTCTATACCAGAGTGAAATGGTCTGGGATTTCGTTTCCGTGGCAACGGTACGATGTCACGTAACTCATCCGTCAGGCTCAGCCCACATCTGCCTGACCCAGGACTTCACCATTCCAAACCGTACTGTACTGTACCAAACCAAACTGTACCATGATGGAAACACACACACAGAGAAATGGACCAAGTGTCTCTGTCTGCCTGTCTGTCTGTCTGTCTGTCTGTCTCAGAGAGCCCTGGAGCCTCCTGACGTCCACCACGAGCGTCTACTTCCTGTCTCTGTTGCTGGTCTGCTGGTGAACTTGGTCGGGATCTTTGTGTTCCAGCATGGAGGACATGGACACTCTCATGGAGAAGGTATCAGAATATCATCAGCAGAACTTCAGTGCAGATCAGCAGAACCTCTCACTGTCTCTTTTTGTCTCAGGTCATGGACACAGTCACTCTCTCTTTAATGGAAGTCTGAACCACGGTCAAAGTCATGGACACAAACAGTCAGAGTGGCATGGACATGATCACAGACACAGCCATGGTGGACAAGGACACAGCCATGGTGGACAAGGACACAGTCATGGTGGACAAGGACACAGTCATGGTGGACACGGACACAGCCATGGTGGACACGGACACAGCCATGACGAGCCGCACTGTCACGGTGAGTGTGTCTCTGAATTATCATAGTGAGGCTCGTGAAGTGACAAATGTCATTATTTCTGAGGACAGAGACTCAGTGAAAGCATGACAACAGAGACACAAGTGGACACAAGTGGACACAAGGACAAAATGATTTTAGCATCTTAAAGTGACAATGTAGGATTTCAACCTTTGTCACAGTCTAAGCAGGTCTACATCACCTGCACGGACACTGTAGACCCTCTGGGTTCTGGATTCAGACAAAGGTCCACAGGTGGAACTGTTCATGAGTTCATGTGTTCATCTGATCATGTCTTCATTGGTTCATGTGTTTATCCCTTCCTTGAGAGGACGTCATGTGAGGACAGGGTGAAGGACAGTGACAGAAAGTCTGGACAAGAGAGACCATCAGTGCGTCTTTCTCTCACTGGTTCACTTCCTCTCCTCTAGTGGAGGGAAACTGGACCGAGGTCGACCCAGTTCTGTTACTGTTGGACTAGTTAGTGTAACTAGTTTACTTGTCATCTTTATCTAGCGTGTTGGAGTTTGTTGTAATCCATATCAGAAGAAGAACCACTTAAGTAAGTAAAGAGAAACAACAGTCTTTACTCTAAGACATGAAGGTCAGTCAGTCTGGAAAACAAAAATACTGTACACTTGTACTTGACACTTGTAACCAAATGACTGAACACGCACTAAAAATGAGGTTCATTAGCAAAATGTGCAAACTAGCAGCTGTTTACAATAAACAATTTCAACTTGGACAATTTAAATATTTCAACTAATATTACAAGTGGTTTCTCCAAGTTCAACACGGAATGTCACTTTTAGTGACGACTGCTGTCTCAAAATGATGCCACCTCTTCATGACAAACATCTTCAGAACTTAGCAGATCACACTTTACTGCTGCAAACATGATCCATAACCAGAGACCAGCTTCTGTCAGCGTTCCTGACGAATCTTCCAGTCCAGTCATGAACAAAAGCCTCCACTTCACTAATATTCTACTGTTCTCATGCTGTAACTGCCTTTTTTAAATCCCACCAGAGATTTTCAAATGGGTTCAAGTCAGGTGACTGTGATGTCACTCTTCGATCTTCCAGGATCTTTTGAAACCAAGCCTTGGTGGACTTTGCATCACTGATCCACCACCATGTTTTACTGTAGACAGACTGTTCTTTTCTGTGTATACTTCATTCTTCCTCCTCCAGAACCACTGATCCACGGGTCCAAAAAGGTCCAGTTTTGTTTCACCGCTCCACAGAACAGAATCCTAAAACCTCTTTGTCTTATTTCTATAGTTTTGAGTAAACTGGAGCCGACTTTTCTGGTTCTTTTGGGTCAGTGGTGGTGAACGTGTTGGAGTTCAGAGATGGGTCCCTTCAGAGTTTAGTCTGTGTCTTACTGTGGAACCTGAAACCTCAGTGTCTGCTGCTGCAGGTCTTTTACAGACCACCTGCCTCCTCTGGACCCTGGTCTCTGATAGTTTTCTCTTTGTCACATCCAGGTAGAGAAGCCACTGTTCCTTTAACTTTTATCACGTGACCCATTGTTCTAACTGTATCTGTAGGAACATTCACTGTCTTTATCTTTTTGTATCATTTTCCTTGTTTGTTCAAGACAAAGATCTCGTCTCTGAACTCTGAAGGAAACCTGCGATTTTACAAATGTGTGCTCTTATGAGGAATTCTGTTCAGGGGTTGAATGATTTTGAAACAGCAGTCGTCACTGAAACTAGGATTTAATGCTGAATTTGGATACAGTCCTTGTAATATTAGTTTTATTGAACTATTTAAAGCATTCTTGTGTGATTTGTTTATTGCAAACACCTGAAACATTTACATTTTTACCAGTAAATCTAAAATGCAGTGGAGTGCTTAACAAATGTGTTAGAGCACCACCTAATGTCAGGTTTATGCAACAGCTGCACTAACTTAACAGTATTGGTAATTATCAAAACCATATTTTATGTTCTGTAATGGTTAATCCACCAGTTTGTACAAGCTCTTTAAATAAAATGATGGTAAAATATAATTATTATTGTTGGCCATGAATTTTCAAATTTACTGCTTTAGAAAAAATCCCCAGAAAAATAGTAAAGCATATTATTATAATTTTTTCTTGATTAAGATGCAAAATTATATTAATTTACTTGCATTTGTGAACATAAAACTGAGTCTTAGTGGTTGAATGTTCTGCTTGATTTCTTTCTGACTTCTCAGAGAAAAAGATCACACTTAAAGTCGGTTTATCAAACAAATAACAATATTTTTAATTTTAAAAAAGGTTTTTTGAAAGATTTCTAGAACATATATGTTTTCTCATTTTTATGATGGGGTTTAATACATTTGTTAAGCCCTGTAAGTGTGTGTGTGTGTGTGTGTGTGTGTGTGTGTGTGTGTGTGTGTGTGTGTCATTTTGTTTGTTTGGTTTTTCATGTTTAATCTGTGGCTCGTGTACTGAGGCCACTTCTACATACTTGTCCGGTTACATGACTCTTACTCAATCATGTATGTGATATTTATGATTCAGGATTATGATGATTGATCATTGATTACTTGTCTTTATTGATCAGATGATCAGCTGCACACACCGGGGAAAGGCTCCAGTAAACAGATCCTGCAAGGTGAGACCATTGTCCATCAGCTGATCAGTCAACACAGTATCATATCAGTATCACAGTATCACATGTTTAATATGGAAAAAAAACCAACTTATAAGAACTAATCCACTGGGTGGTGCTCACTCACAGCTCCAATGGAAAAATATTAAAGTGTTCTCACAGTGACATCACTTTCCCCCCCACGTGTGTGTGTGCGTGCGTGCGTGTGTGTGTGCACGCGTGTGCGTGTGTGTGCACATGTGTGTTGCAGGCGTCCTCCTCCACATCATAGCAGACACTCTGGGCAGCATCGGTGTGATCATCTCTGCTCTGTTGATGCAGAAATATGACCTGATGATCGCTGATCCAATCTGCTCCATGTTGATCGCCATGCTCATAGGAGTCAGGTGACTGAACCCCCCCCCCACGTGCACACACACACACACACACACGCAGTCTTCACCCTCAAACTGTCGTATGAGACAGTTTGTTTTTGTTAAACTTGGAAGTGATATGAACAAACCGGGAAGTGAAGCTTTGGTGATGATGATCAGACCTTTGCTCTGCACTGTCAAGAATGTTCAGCTCATACTTTCCAACAACCACTGGCATGAATCTGGAGTCCAGCCTCGTCCTTTACATGTCATGGTCAGATTTCCCAGAAGTCCCTCTGATAAATAGAGCTGATGTGGTTTTGATAGACTGGAAAAAAAGGCAGCTGCATCAGCATAGTGAGGAGCTGTGGCCAGCTGAGAGGCTACACAGAACCACAGGAGTCAGGTTACTGCAGCAGCTGGAAACTTCTGCTGTCACATTCACCCAGA
>JAFBJR010001259.1:46844-60136 GCA_016785285.1 Brachirus orientalis | reverse complement strand
GGGAGACAGGGAGACAAAGAGACAGAGAGACAAAGAGACAAAGAGACAAAGAGACAGAGAGACAGGGAGACAGGGAGACAAAGAGACAAAGACAACCAGCCGCTGACAACCAGCCGCTGACAACCAGCCGCTAACAACCTGACAACCAGCCGCTAACAACCAGACAACCAGCCGCTAACAACCAGCCGCTGACAACCAGCCGCTGACAACCAGCCGCTAACAACCAGACAACCAGCCGCTAACAACCAGACAACCAGCCGCTAACAACCAGCCGCTAACAACCAGCCGCTGACAACCAGATGCTGACAACCAGACGCTAACAACCAGCCACTGACAACCAGCCGCTGACAACCAGCCACTAACAACCAGCCGCTGACAACCAGCCGCTGACAACCAGACGCTGACAACCAGCCGCTAACAACCAGACAACCAGCCGCTAACAACCAGCCGCTGACAACCAGCCGCTAACAACCAGACAACCAGCCGCTAACAACCAGACAACCAGCCGCTAACAACCAGCCGCTGACAACCAGATGCTGACAACCAGACGCTAACAACCAGATGCTGACAACCAGCCACTAACAACCAGCCACTAACAACCAGTTGGTTGTTAGCGGCTGGTTGTTAGTGACTGTCCTGAAGAAATGTCTTCAGGACAGTCAGTCGGTGTCAGCATGAGAAGGTTAACCGCTAATATGGTTTGTGGTTGCCATGGTTACACTAATCAATCAATGAATCCACACAAACAGGAAGTGCTGCTCTCTTTAAACATCTGACATGACTCAGCAGAAACAGAGTGTGGGAGGAGCCAAAGATGAACCTGCGCTATAAAAACACCAACGATGACGAAATATTTAAAATTAATATGATGAAGAGAAACTGAGACTCTCACACACACACACACACTAATCGATCGATCAATAATATAAACTGACATTTAATTAAAAGACAAAATCAAGATGGTCGTGACGACATCAGAGAGCCAGTGCTGTGACCCTCATGTGGAGGATACAGCGGTAGATGATGAGTGAGAGAACGTTTATGGCTGCTGAGGGGAGGAGTTAAAAGTCCTGTAACACTTTTGGATTAGATGCAGAGTGAGGCCACGCCCCACAGTGAAGCCACGCCCCTGACAAAAAACTAAAATAAATGTTAACATGTTAATGCAGAGATAAGGGATTAAATCCAAGAACATGAATATTTCACTCTAGGATTAAAGGCACAGTTCAGGTTTTTTGAAGTGTGGTTGTGTGAGTCAATTCTCCCACACCAAAGTCCATAGAGAAAATCAGTGATTTTAGCTCACAGGGACACAGGAGTTGTTGATCCACTGCTGCCTCCATCACTAAGTTCAAATGTCTTATTTTGTCACTTCAGTGTTTGAAATCCTTTGTTCAGATTTACATCAGTGACACAAAGTGACCACACGAGGCAGCAGTAGACCAGCAGCTCCTGTGTCCCTGTGAGCTAAAATCACTGGTTTTCTCTATGGACTTTGGTGTGGGAGTATGAAATGTAAAATGTGCAGTTGGTGAAAAGAGTGAAGATGTTGCACAACATTTCTCTGTTCACTGATTTTCAGTCCTTCAGTCCACAATGTGTGTGTGTGTGTGTGTGTTCTGAGGCTGATGCAACACTCACATCTATGTTTCCTGGCTTAACAAAGAATATGTGTGTCCTCAGCTGTTACTAATGGAGGACGCTCACACACACACACACACACACACACACACAAGAGCACTCAGGACCTCATTAATAATTAATAGTTGATATACCAGCTACATGTTTAACACTGTGTGTGTGTGTGTGTGTGTGTGTGTGTTAAACAATGTAGTGGACTTACTGTAAATAAGTAAGAGTGTGTGTGAGTGAACAAATGATTTATTCATTACAAACGTATCAAACATTTATTCATAGAAATACTCTATACACTCTGACTCTACTGTTACTGTGACACACACACACACACACACACACACATGAATGCCGCAGCTACAGAAAGTCTGGGTGATTTGTCTTATCAATAATCTGTGTATAATCAATAATCTGTGTATAATCTGAGTCTGTATCCTGATATAAGAGATAAATGTGCATATAAAGCTGCTCCCAGTTTCTTTCTCTGGACTGTGAGTGACACTCACTCACTCACTCACTCACTTTCTACCGCTTTATCCACTAAGGGTCGCGGGGGTCGCTGGTGCCTAACTCCAGCTGACATAGGGCGAGGGGCGGGGTCACACCCTGGACAGGTCGCCAGTCCATCACAGGGCCACATAGAGACAGACAACCATTCACTCTCACATTCACACCTATGGGCAATTTAGAGTGTCCAATTAACCTAATCCCCAAATCTGCATGTTTTTGGACTGTGGGAGGAAGCCGGAGAACCCGGTGAGAACCCACGCACCACGGGGAGAACATGCAAACTCCTTGCAGAAGGCCCCTTGTTCTGTGAGTGACAATACACTGTAAATCAACTCTAAAATAAAATATGATCTACTGTTTATAATCTGGATTACATGATCTTAAAATATACTTAAATTATTACCTTTTATTTCAGATAATGCTTTATTTCTTTAAATGAAGGCAAATTACATGTGTTAGAAACAATGACATTGATAATAAATATGGTCAAATTTTGCTATAACACAAATAACTAGGCAGAACCTTTTTAAATATAATTTTGTCAAAACCATGTATTTTTAATCACAAATATGTAGTGTAATTCACTAATTTATTTAATAAAATAAATATAAAGCCTTTTAAAACAGGGGAAAATGCAAAACCTTATCATGATATGATGATATCCAAAATCTAATGTCACCATATCGATATAATATCCATTAGTTGACCAGATCTGTTAAAAACACACATAACAAACAGTAAATTTCACTGGAGCTGAAACAAACAATTCTTTTTATAATCCATTAATCTGTCGACTATTTTCTCCATTAATCAATCAGTTGTTTGGCTCAATTAAAAATGATTCAGGTTTACTGATTTCTTTGTTTTATGGAGCAAAGAAACCAGAAAATATTCACATTTAATAAGCTGAAAACTCAGAGAAACTTGTTTGAATTAATGAAAAAAACACGCAAACTGATAAATCGATTACCAAAGTAGTTGACGATTAATTTACTAATCAATGACTAATTGATTAATCAAATAATTGTTGCTTATTTATTTAAAATAACATTATTTACTTTAATAAACGTGTCCTTCAGCTTTCCAGGAAGAATTTTCATGTATTTTACAGTAAACATTGTTGCAGCATCTTTGGACTTTTAGTCTGCTGTTGCTATAGAAACTGCTTAAAGGAATAGTTGAGCTGTTTTTGAAACAGTGAACATAGATTTGACTTTTACATTAAAAACCAAACATCTGTTAAAAGACGTCCTGACACATCTCACCCTAACCCTCAGACTCACACAGCACATGACTGAAGTTAGTCTCCAGGAGCTTCTGCGTCTTCACACTAACTTCAGCCTGGTCCTAATGAGGAGCCAAAAACCAGAGTTGGACTAAAATGTCGACATTTTCTCTAAAGTGAGAGCATGAGAGTGAGTGACAGTAATACAGGTTCATCTACAGGATGCTTTCAAGGACCCTCACAAAGTTCACTCCATCCTCCACACAAACACTGCTGCTGCTGCTGCTGCTGCTGCTGCTGCTGCTGCTGCTGGTCAACTGCTGCTGCTGCTGGTCAACTGCTGCTGCCACCTAGTGGCAACACACGTACAAATATTCACTGTAAAAGTACAGAAATACAGCTAAAAGTCCACTGTCTGTCAGAGAGAGAGACTGTTGTTAAGGAATTTGGTTAAATAATAAGAAAAGTGTGTTTGTGGTGTTTTATTCTGGTGTAACATGTAGAAACATTTTCAGTTCAGTCTTTTCATCTCATCGTGGGATGAGAGTTTGACAGCAGGATAATGTTCTCAGATGAAAAGCACAGTTATTCCCTCATATTGAGAAAAGCTCTGTGTGTGTGTGTGTGTGTGTGTGGACAGATGGAGTGGTTGTCAAAGACAAAAGACAGAAAGACACAAAAGTGTCTCTTCTCCATCGTCTGTTTCCACTGTGACCTTTGAAGTGAAAAGAGACAAATTCACAGGAAAATCTAGACTTTCCATCAACTGTGGTGGAAAATCCCTGTTAGTTAGAGCAGAGACATGTTCTGTTCTGTCATGTTCTGTTCTGTCATGTTCTGTTCTATCATGTTCTGTTCTGTCATGTTCTGTTCTATCATGCTCTGTTCTATCATGTTCTGTTCTGTCATGTTCTGTTCTGTTCTGTCATGTTCTGTTCTATCATGTTCTGTTCTGTCATCTTCTGTTCTATCATGTTCTGTTCTGTCATCTTCTGTTCTGTCATGTTCTGTTCTATCATGTTCTGTTCTGTCATGTTCTGTTCTATCATGTTCTGTTCTGTCATGTTCTGTTCTATCATGTTCTGTTCTATCATGTTCTGTTCTGTCATGTCATGTTCTGTTCTGTTCTGTCATGTTCTGTTCTATCATGTTCTGTTCTGTCATGTTCTGTTCTATCATGTTCTGTTCTGTCATCTTCTGTTCTGTCATGTTCTGTCATGTTCTGTTCTATCATGTTCTGTTAGAGCAGAGACACGTTCTGTTCTGTCATGTTCTGTTCTATCATGTTCTGTTCTGTCATGTTCTGTTCTGTCATGTTCTGTTCTATTCTATCATGTTCTGTTCTGTCATGTTCTGTTAGAGCAGAGACACGTTCTGTTCTATCATGTTCTGTTCTATCATGTTCTGTTCTGTCATGTTCTGTTCTATCATGCTCTGTTCTATCATGTTCTGTTCTGTCATGTTCTGTTCTGTTCTGTCATGTTCTGTTAGAGCAGAGACACGTTCTGTTCTGTCATGTTCTGTTCTATCATGTTCTGTTCTGTCATGTTCTGTTAGAGCAGAGACATGTTCTGTTCTGTCATGTTCTGTTCTGTCATGTTCTGTTCTGTCACGTTCTGTTCTGTCATGTTCTGTTCTATCATGTTCTGTTCTGTCATGTTCTGTTCTGTCATGTTCTGTTCTATCATGTTCTGTTCTGTTCTGTCATGTTCTGTTAGAGCAGAGACACGTTCTGTTCTGTCATGTTCTGTTCTATCATGTTCTGTTCTGTCATGTTCTGTTCTGTCATGTTCTGTTCTATCATGTTCTGTTCTGTCATCTTCTGTTCTGTCATGTTCTGTTCTATCATGTTCTGTTCTGTCATCTTCTGTTCTGTCATGTTCTGTTCTATCATGTTCTGTTCTGTCATCTTCTGTTCTGTCATGTTCTGTTCTATCATGTTCTGTTCTGTCATCTTCTGTTCTGTCATGTTCTGTTCTATCATGTTCTGTTCTGTCATCTTCTGTTCTGTCATGTTCTGTTCTATCATGTTCTGTTCTGTCATCTTCTGTTCTGTCATGTTCCTCCTCTCCTCCACCCTTCCTCCTCTCCTCCACCCTTCCTACTGTCCTCCTCTCCTCCACCCTTCCTCCTCTCCTCCTCCCTTCCTTCTCTACATTCCAGCCATGGTTTTATGGATCAACCTTTTCCTTCCTCCTCCTTCATCCTTTCATTTCCTCCTCTATGATATTCACACACACACACACCTGTGTCACTGTTAAAGGGACAGTTCAGGTTTTAACTTTTTTTCTATTTTATGGTGGTAAAAAATCAATCATATAAAAAAGAATTTAAAACATTAAATCAGTTTAACACTTCAGTCCAAAAATATCACAACACACACACACACACACGCACACGCACACACACACACACACACACACACACACACACACACACACACACACACACTCAGCCCCTCACAGTCCAGATTGGAACGTTGGCTGTGTCGTCATGGTGATACATCCCATCATCTCAGCCTGGCCAGTTGCCAGACTCTCACTCTCTCAATCCTACCAGGCTCATGTTGCAGTGCATTGTGGGACGTCAGATTTAATCTGTTTGACAGAATGTGTGTGTGTGTGTGTGAAGCATCATCCAATCACAAATGCCTGAGTTTTCAGCTGTTGCTACACAGTCGGCCATGCCAGTCACACCTACAGCTCCAGGTGTATAGGCCACGCCCACTGTCAAGTCTTAAAGCAACATGAAGCCCCTCCTCTTTCTCCGCCCACTATCAGCATAATCATTTCCCAAGATGCCGAGTGTGTCAGTGTGTATTTGTGGTGAGGACAACATGGGTGTAAAGCTCCTCGCACACATGCAGGCGTCTATGAGGTCATCAGTGTTGTGTTACAGCTCTGCAGATGACAGGGTGGAGGACAATGATGTAACCCTCACTGTTACCATAGCAACGCTGAAACAACAGCTGAAGACAAAGCAGCTGAAAATGTGATCTTGTATTTGCAGAAACTGTTTAAACCACTGAAGTTAAAGTTTCCTGTTTTGAAGACAAAACTCCTACGGAAAGTCAGACGGTACAAAATGTTGTTAAAGGGAAAGTTCAGGGTTTTTTAAGCGTGGTAGACCAGCACCTCCTGTGTCCCAGTGAGTTAAAATCTGTGTTGGAAAAGTCTGTCTAACAGTGAGATAAAGAGGGGAGCAACAATATGAACTGTGACTTTAAAGTGATGACGTCATTAAAAGGTTGGTTTAGTTCAGTCAATCTGGAGTAAAAGTTGTTCAGAACAAACGCCTCACAAACATGTACATACAAAAAGTAAAAAAACCAAAGTGTTATGACTTTGTCATTTGCTTCACTGACTCTGAGTGTACACATATACACTGTACACACTGTACACACTGTAAACACTATACACTGTACATACTGTACATACTGTACACACTGTACATACTGTACACAATGTACACACTGTATATACTGTATACACTGTATACACTGTAAACACTATACACTGTACATACTGTACACACTGTACACACTGTAAACACTGTACACACTGTACACACTGTACACACTATACACTGTACATACTGTACACACTGTACATACTGTACACAATGTACACACTGTATATACTGTATACACTGTATACACTGTAAACACTATACACTGTACATACTGTACACACTGTACACACTGTAAACACTGTACATACTGTACACACTGTACACACTGTATATACAGTATATACATGCACAACCACTGTAAACAGTCTGTTGCTGATCAGATGAGGAGATTCAGCTTCAGTTAATCACTCATTTCCTCTGATTTCCCTGCTCACCAGCCCTGCCCTCTTTTTCACAGCACGGCCTCGGGGTGTGTATGATAAATACATACATGTTTATTTAAACACACACACACACACACACACATGTTCACTGCAGCGCTTCTTCATCAACTGACCCCAAAGTGTTTGGCTTCAAAAAATCCTCTGGCTTCACTTTGTTATGATGCCAGACAGGATGGGTGGGACTTGATAGATGAAGCTCCTCCCCCACTGTTAAAACAGTCAACTACAAACACACACACACACATTGATGCACTCTGCACTGACCTTCAACACAACTCTATTTAATTTGATTTCCATTTTACCCGAGGGCGTTTCTCTGACACACACTTACACACACACACGCACACATGCACACACACACACGCACACACACTACAGATGGCTGTGTGGAGTGTGACCACATCTGGAGGCTTCAGTCCCAACATTTCATTTATCAGGAATGTGTGTGTTTTCCCCATCTGACAATTTAAAGTCAATGTGAGGACGACACACACACGTTTGCACTTCTATCATAGTGAGGACCCTCATAGACATAACACATTCTCTAAGCCCCTTACCCTAACCTTAACCATCACAACTAGATGCCTAACCCTAACCCTAAAACCAGGTCTTAACCCTGAAAAAGCCCTTTGAAGAAGTGAGGACCAGACAAAATGTCCTCACTTTGTCCAAATGTCCTCACTCTGCAGCAAGTACAAGAACACACACACACACACACAGGCTCCTCCCACATCTCAGTATTGACACTAATGATCTAAAACTGTAATCGATCTGTACATTAATGACTTTAAAAGCCGTGAGCTTTTATTTTGAAGGCTTTACTGCACTTCCTCTTCCACCTACTTTATTTTGTAATAAAATTTGACCTAAAATATCGACTTCCCTTTGTTTCCCTGACCTTCCTACGACAGGTCACCGTGAGGTCATTCAGTGTGAAATCACTGTAACTGTCCCTTTAGTGAAAGCTCACCCTCATTAACACAACATGAGTGACTTAGTTCAAGAAGACAGTTCAGTCGTCAGCTGATGATGATGATGATGATGATGATCCTGTTAACTGTCGACACACTCCTCTATATTTAGCTGAAGCTCCTGGCTCCTCCCCCTCCTCCTCTCTGTCGCACTGTTCCACTTCCTGTCAGCAGGACATTTGCCAGAACATTCCTCCCTCTCTCCTCTTCGCTCCTTCAGCTGCTCTGCTTCAAATCTTGTCCTCCCTCCTCCTCTCACCTTCACCTCCTTCATCCTCCTCCTCCTCAGGATGAACTTTTCTCCTCCTTCCTGTTTGAACTCCTCATGTCTGAGAGGAGGAGGAGGAGGAGGAGGAGGAGGAGGAGGAGGAGGAGGAGGAGGAGGATAAATTGTTCTAATTTCTGTACATTTTAAACCCAAAGACCTAAAAAACCCTGGATGTTTTCTGTTCAGTTTCTCTTCAGAGATTAAACGTTTTTTTTATCAGACGTCACGTTTTATTGATGGAGGTGAATTTTCATTATCATAAAGAAAATGTAGAAAAGCATTAATATTTCCAGTGAATGTCTTAAAAATGATCACACACACACACACACACACACACACCAACATACAGTCCTGGTGATTTATTCTGAAGTGCCACAAGGGGGAGCTGCAAATATTCAGTCGATTCAGGGTCAAAATGAAAATAAGTTTTCAGATATAAACCCAGTGATGACAGGAAACAGACAGAAGGCTCCGCCCATTCATGTAAACAATGTGTGGAATTATCACCAAAATATTGTTCTTTTTGTCTGGAAACTGTTTCCATGGTAACGCTGCGAATTACAAGTCACCAACGGCTGGTTTAAGAAAAGAGGACACAGTGAAGGTGACGAAAAAGAGAGGGAGGAAGGATGGAGTAAAGAGGACACAGTGAAGGTGACGAAAAAGAGAGGGAGGAAGGATGGAGTGAGAGGAGGAAAAACAGGACAAGGAGAAGAGGAGGAAGAGGAGGAAGAGGAGGAAGAGGGGGAAGAGGAGGAAGAGGGGGAAGAGGGGAAAGAGGGGGAAGAGGAGGAGGAAGAGGAGGAAGAGGAGGAAGAGGAGGGGAAGAGGAGGAAGAAGAGGAAGAGGAAACAGAAAAGGAGGAAGAGGAGGAAGAGGAGGAGGAGGAGGAAGAGGAGGAAGAAGAGGAAGAGGAAACAGAAAAGGAGGAAGAGGAGGAAGAGGAGGAAGAGGAGGAAGAGAGGGGAAAGAGGAGGAAGAAGAGGAAGAGGAAACAGAAAAGGAGGAAGAGGAGGAAGAGGAGGAGGAGGAGGAAGAGGAGGAAGAGGAGGAAGATGAGGAAGAGGAGGAAGAGGAAGAAGAGGAAGGGAAGAGGGGGAAGAGGAAACAGAAAAGGAGGAAGAGGAGGAAGAGGAGGAAGAGGAGGAAGAGGGGAAAGAGGAGGAAGATGAGGAAGAGGAGGAAGAGGAAGAAGAGGAAGGGAAGAGGGGGAAGAGGAAACAGAAAAGGAGGAAGAGGAGGAAGAGGGGAAAGAGGAGGAAGAGGAGGAAGAGGAGGAAGAGGGGAAAGAGGAGGAAGAGGAGGAAGAGGAAGAAGAGGAAGGGAAGAGGGGGAAGAGGAAACAGAAAAGGAGGAAGAGGAGAGTGCAGAAGAAGAGGAGAAAAAGACGAGTGTCCTCGTTTCTGAAAATAAAACTGACCTTCCTGCTGTTAAAGGGACAATTCACCACTTTTATGACTTGACTTGACAGACAGCTCAGTAGAGATTATAGAAAGTGATTATTAAAACCAATCGTTATCAATACTCCTGTGGATCCTAGTTGAGTGTCCCTGTGATGAATCATCACAAAATGATGTTCTATATTGTTTTAATAAATAATAATGCATTAAGATGCAAATCATATCGTCATTTAAGAATCACCATCAAATCATGACGAGCGTAGATTTACAACGCTAACTTCCACCATGTTTAACAACTGAGCTGCTCTGAGCGCTGCTCTGAGCGCCCCCTGTGTCTGCCAGTGGTACTGCAGCCTCACGTCTTTGTCATTTCCTGCACCTTTAAGAGGATTTTGAAATAAAGTTTTTAAAATCATCTTCACGACAAAAGCAGTGGTGAAGGAACCGATGAAGAGTAACATGTAACCGAGGCTTTTCATCTGGTTACAGTGTTTGAGTAGGAGGAGTTATGGTAACTATGGTAACTATGGTAACTATGGTAACTAGGATAACAACTATTTTCACTCCAGAATTCTTTACTCCTCTGTCGTCAGTTTCATCACATGTTTACAACATAGGAACTGGATTTGACTGACACAGATTAATCACAGATTAATTAATCTGTGATTCTACAAGAAACTGATGGATAAGGTTAAAGTTCACACAGAGACACATGTCCCTCTGCTTTACCTCAGCCATCATCATCATCATCATCAGACGCCTTCACAGCCTCCAACACATTTTCAGAGAGTCACAGTCAAAAGTTCACTTCAACTGTTCCTGCAGATCATTTATGAGCAAAACCCAGACACCAGACATCTGAAGACCAACAAAGAAATCTGATAAATAACTATATATATAATATAGTTATATATAATATATAATATAACAGGGTTTAATGATACAATCAAGAAAAACTGTCAGCCTTAAAGGAAAAGACAAATCTGATCCTGAAAGTTGGTTTTAAATATGTTGCTGTGACTGTTTTGGTTTTTCTTATTTGATTAAACTTTATTTTGAACACAATATAAAACGTTTATTACTGTTTCTGCTGCTCTGCATTGTTTTTAGATTAAAACCACATTTCCCATAAAGACTTTTAATGAGCCTGTAAACAACTGTCAAATGGAACATGTTTTCAAGACAGACACGTCCTTCATTTTGTGCCACAGAGAAGAAAGTGTGACAGACGCAGATTCTAGTCTTTAAAAGTTTGGAAACCACTCACTCTCCCACACCAAAGTCCATAGAGAAAATCAGTGATTTTAGCTCACAGGGACACAGGAGTTGTTGATCCACTGCTGCCTCCATCACTAAGTTCAAATGTCTTATTTTGTCACTTCAGAGTTTAAAATCCTTAATTTTGATTCATTTCAGTGACACAAAGTGACCACACGAGGCAGCAGTAGACCAGCAGCTCCTGTGTCCCTGTGAGCTAAAATCACTGGTTTTCTCTATGGACTTTGGTGTGGGAGAGTGAGTGGTTTCCTGTAAAACCTGCTTGAACACATTTATCATTTAAAGTCATATTTCTGAAAAGAGATTTACATTCAAAATGAATCAAACTTTTTCAAATGTTAGTTTGTTTGTTAGGGCAACACATAAATGACAGATTTTCAGAAACGCCAAAATGTGAAACAAGGGAGGAGAGGAGAGGAGAGGAGGAAACAAGGGAGGAGAGGAGGAAACAAGGGAGGAGAGGAGAGGAGAGGAGAGGAGAGGAGAGGAGAGGAGGAAACAAGGGAGGAGAGGAGATAAAGAGAACAGAAAAAAGAAAAAAGGGAATGAAGGACATAACACTGTAGGAAGGAGAGGTGAGTGAGTTACAGGAGGGAGGACGAGGAGGAGGAGAGAGGAAGAAGAGGAGAGAGAAGCTGCCTGGATCTGGTTACATAATGACTCTACAGGATTTCAAAGAGAGTCAGAGGAAAAAGAAAACAACAACATTAAAGAGGAAATCGAGGAGAGGGGAGGAGGAAGCAAGGGAGGAGAGGAGAGGAGAGGAGAGGAGGAAACAAGGGAGGAGAGGAGAGGAGAGGAGAGGAGAGGAGAGGAGAGGAGAGGAGGAGAGGAACTTTGGTGTTCCTGACCATCAAAAGTAAAGATTTATCTTCATCATCATCATGAGGAAAGTCAGAGATTCTGTCTTCATCATGTCCATCAGCGCACACGCGCACGCACACACGTTTGTGCTTCTATCATAGTGAGGACCCTCATAGACATAATACATTCTCTAGTCCCTTACCCTAACCTTAACCATCACAACTAGATGCCTAACCCTAACCCTAAAACCAGGTCTTAACCCTGAAAAAGCCCTTTAAAGAAGAGAGGACCAGACTAAATGTCCTCACTCTGCAGCAAGTACAAGAACACACACAAACAGCGGACTGAGCTCAGAAACGTTGCCGGGAGAACTGATCCCGACCCGGGCTTGTGTTCGCGGGTTTCCCGGTGTTCGGCTCTGGAGACTTAACGCGGGTAATCACTGTTTTTAAACCCGGGTTATCAGTGAAAAGAGCCCCGTCACTGATGTCTCTGGAACAGCTGCTGCAGCAGAAAAACTCATCTCTGCACAAACAAACAAACGCGACTCGGCTTTGATCGGTTTTGCTCGGTTTTGCTCGGTTCGGGTTGTTCCTCGGGTGGTGACTCACCTGAGGTTCGACAGAAGCGCAGCAGAGTCCTGTTCACACTGAAGGACGAAGTGAAGAGCAGAGAGACAAACTGAAGCTGAAGCAGAGAGAGCTTCACCCAACACACCCTCCTCCTCCTCCTCCTCCTCCTCCTCCTCCTCACCCCTCCTCCCTCTTCTCTCCTCCTCCTGCTTCACTCTGGTTCAGCTCGGCCCGGACTGCAGCGTATTGTGCGCTCGATTACAACACCCGACAGGACGGATACGTGTGTGTGTGTTTATGAATATACTGTATACTATATATATATAGTATACAGTATTATATATATATATATATAATCCTTTATTATGTGAAAGTGTCTCAGTACTGAAGACAGTCAAGATACAGATAATACTACTACTACTAATAATAAACATTTCACACCTATAAGACATTGACTGTTAATATTATAAGTAATAATAATAAGAAGAGTAAGAATCATTATGTTTCTTTCCATAGTTGAGGGAAATGACTTGGCATTATTGAAATCCATCTGCAGCAGCAGTTCTTAGTCTCCGCCCCTCAGAGCTGCAGTGAGACAAATATGAAGCGCTGCTCACAAACAGAGACTGAGGGGCGGAGTCGGGCGCGGGGGAGGCGGAGTGTGAGGGTGAGAGGGTGAGAGAGTGAAACAGAGTGAAAAGTTGAGATTCATCAAAGAGAAAAGAGGAAAAACAGAAACAGGTGTTTAGTCATAATTATGGACACGGAGGTCACG
>JAFBJR010001259.1:7004-39504 GCA_016785285.1 Brachirus orientalis | reverse complement strand
TGGATCAAAAAACAGCTGTGGGTTCATGGAGGTAAATGCTGCCATCTAGTGGCTAAAACACTGTAACACCACGGACTGCAGGTCGTTTGTCTTAAAGGGACAGTTTAGCTTTATCTAGTGCAGTTCTAAGAACAACAACACTGACTGTGCTGTGAAAAACTCCCACACCAAAGTCCATAGAGAAAACCAGTGATTTTAGCTCACAGGGACACAGGAGCTGCTGGTCTACTGCTGCCTCGTGTGGTCACTTTGTCACTTCGGTGTTTGAAATCCTTTGTTCAGATTGACCTCAGTGACACAAAGTGACCACACGAGGCAGCAGTAGACCAGCAGCTCCTGTGTCCCTGTGAGCTAAAATCACTGATTTTCTCTGTGGACTTTGGTGTGGGAGAGTGAGTGGTTTACAAACTTCTGTCTAACAGTGAGATAATAACATGAACATACTCTGAAGATGAAGATAGATTTTTGTTTTTCCTCGTGTCTCTGACGGCAGCCATTTAGTTTTCTCCGCTCTTTCCTGTCTCACACTGATCACATGTTGTGGTGTGTACATGTTTTGTGTTAGTGTGTTGTTAGCGTGAAGGTTTGTACTCACATGTCCTCCACCTTCTCTGCTGGACCTTGGACCTGTCCCACCACTGTTCCACCGTAGGTGTTCTTCACCCAGCCGACCAGGCCGCGACGCAGCCCCTCCCTCTCTGTGTACTGAGGGGTCAGAAAGGTCAGGGGTTCAGAGATCATGTGACATGAAGCAGCAGGTGGTGCTGGGAGTCAGAGTGTCAGAGAAACTCACCATTCTGAAGCAAACGCCTGGAAAACAACAGACACGGACCTTTTAACGACACAGCTCAGGGTGTTTCAAACTACTTCCTGCTTTACTGTGAAAATTTGCATCATGATTTTCTTCACTTCTTCTGTCTGTCATTCAGTTGTGTCATGTCATTTCCTGTCTTATTCTCTCTGCTTTATTTGTCCACTTCCTGTTTGTGACTTATTCTCCATTTCTTCCTCAAACATGTTATTCATGAGATTCATTTTAATGAGAAAAAAAGCCCAAATGCATTCATTATGAGTTCCATCACTCTAAAATGAATCTTTTATTACTGCCGTCATGTTTTCAGACAGAGATTTAACACAAATGTTTTTCAAAAATCCTTTTGGAAAATATGGAATATGGAAAAACAATCGTCTTCACCTGAGAATATAAGGATTTTATTCATTTTAATGTTTAATAATACCATGTTTTCATACAGAATATAGAGATTTTAAAGAATTATAATCAGCCTTGTTTTGTGGTTAAACTGTGACTGGTTTGTAGATTTTCTTTATGATTGTCTTTACGATTTATGATATTAAGTGTGCAGTTTTGTTTCAGTGTCACCATCAGAGTTGTTTACCAGCCTTCCTCCTCCTCATCATCAGCTCGTTTGTATTTAACTGTTCTTGGTTGATTCAGTGTGGAATCGCTGAGTCATGTTTCTGAACTCTCACTTTCTCTCTTATTTCCCTGGATTAAAGCAGCAGCTGTGACTTTTCACTCTGATTTGATTTCATGTGAAGCTGCAGTGAGGTCCTGCAGCTCAGTCGAGCGTGTTCCTAAATAAAGAAGCGGCAGATCAGTTTACAGCAGCACAGCACAGCGGAGCGGAGGAAGAGGAGGAGGAAGAGCAGGAGGAAGAGGAGGAGGAAGACTGAAACATACTCACCCTGAACGTGACCAAAGATTTCAAAGTCCACTGACACCAGTTTTCTTTCTGCTGAGTCTCTGTGAGACATCCCGAGGAGAAAAAACAGAACTGTCCCTTTAACAGAAGAGGATGATGACGACCGAGTGAAGGCTCCCTCTGTCTGTCTGCCTGTCTCTCTCTCTCTCTCTCTCTCTCTCTCTCGGCCCCTGGTCTCTGTAGTTTATTACAGTCACTCTGACACGGTGGATCAGCGGGTTCTGACCAGGAACCACACACTGGATAAAAGCTAGAAAAGAGGATTCAAACCCAAACCTTCTGTCTGCGAGGTGACAGGGTGAACCACTGAACCACGGTGTCATCTTACTGTGAAAGCATCAACCACTTTTAAAGAAATGTAGTGTTTAGATTGTCCACTAGGTGTCACTGCTGCCACCTGAGTGACTCAGCAGAAGCTCCTCACGTCTGTCTGAACATACATACATACATACATACGTCTGTCTGAACATACATACATACATACATACATACATACATACATACATACATACATACGTCTGTACATACATGTACATGTGTAGGTAACACGTGTACACAGAATCAGACCGAGCAGCTTTGCTGACTCAGCGTTCACTGAACTGTAATAACATTCTGAAAACATGACACAGCACAAACATGAACTTAGCATGACTCAGTGAAACTGATGAGTCATGCCTGTCCACGTGTTCATCACTGTGGCCCAGCTCGTCTTTGTCCTCCACAGCGCCACCACCTGGACCAGCACCTTCTGTCTCACCGACGTCAGGGATGAGGACGACTGTCGTCATGGTAACAGGGGGCGTGTTCTTCATCATCCATCAAACTGGCATGTTCATTAACCTCGGGGGTGTGGACAAAGTCAGCAATGACAGGGGCGTGGTCAACGTCAATAATCAGAGGGGCGTGGTCATAGTCACTAGTAACGGGGGGCGTGGTCATAGGCATTGATGTAATCATGGCCGTTGATGACCAGAACTTGGTTATTGACGTGTTTGTCATTATTTTGTAAAAGACACATCAGTCCAGTAAAGTTTACTGCCTCCGCTACCATTGCTAAGCTAGTTAGCTGTTAGCCAATGGCTGCTGTGGACGTAGCTAAAGGAACAAGTGTGAAGCTGCGATGAACGTTGAGGTGCAGTGCTGCCCTCTACAGTTCAGAGTTGAGTTTGTATGTGGTGGTTCAGAAGTACACTTATGATGAGGACACTTTACTTCAAAGACATCAAAGACAGAAATGTCTTCATAATTGTTTCTAATGTTTTATGTGTTTTCATCTGTAAAACGGTCATAAACATTAACAACAGTTCACTTATTAAACATGGATTCAAGTCTTTTAACAGGACAAATTCACACATCAGTACAATATTTTATGATATTTGTATATTTTTTAGCATAAAATATTTTTAACTGATTTTGTTATTGTTAAAAAAATCAATTGATGTTTCCGTCCACTAGATGGAGCCAAGTGATCACTTTGACCAGAGCTGTTGTGCGAGTGTGTTAACAGGTACACAGGCCGCGCACACACACACACACACGCACGCACACACACGCACGCACTCGCACACACACGCACGCACTCGCACACACACGCACTCTCTCCCTCCCCCCTCCCCCTCCCTCTCTCTCTGTTAACAGCTGGGACTCTTAATCGCTCCTGTGGAAATGTTTACCACACACACACGCTCACGCACACGCACACGCACACACGCACACGCACACACGCACACGCACACACGCTCACGCACACACACACACACAGGTTTGTGCAGCTATTCTTCTCAGGACTCTGCCAGGAACAGGTTAAGTTTAGGTTTGAATGTCCTAACACTTCAGTGTTTTGGGTTTTCCCTCTTGTTGCGTATTTGATTTGGCAGAGACTTTAGGTTAAATGCCCTTCCTGACCCAACCCTTTGGATTTGAACCAGCAACCCTACAGTTACAAGCCCAATACTGTTCCACTCATCCTTGAGCTGCCACACAGTTGCTCAGTGGATATTCTTCGAATCCAACGTCCATTTGTTTTCATACTGTACATCTGTACATCATCTGCTGTGTTAGTGTCCATGAGCTTCACTGTGTGTGTGAGTGTGTGTGTGTGTGTGCAAGTGTGTGTGAGTGTGTGTGTGTGTGAGGCTGCAGCAGAAAGAACACTGCGACCTAAAAACTCAGCTCACTGGGAGCAACTGAACACTGAACAGAAGGCTCATTCAAGTGTAAAAACACACACACACACACACACACACACACACACACACAGCCATGTCAGAGGAAGATGTTGGGGGCTGTTATGTACTGGTGTATGTCTGTGTGTGTGTGTGTGTGTGTTGCTGCAGGGTCTGAAGCCTCCACTGCTGTGTAACATGTCAACTCTGTTTAGTAATGTCATCCAGTGCATGGGCACACACTCATGTTTGTGCTTCTATCACAGTGAGGACCCTCATAGACATAATACAGTGTCTAGCCCCTTACCCTAACCTTAACCATCACAACTAGATGCCTAACCCTAACCCTAAAACCAGGTCTTAACCCTGAAAAAGACCTTTAAAAAAGTGAGGACCAGACAAAATGTCCTCACTTTGTAGGTTTTTATATGATTTTTGGTCCTCACTCTGCAGCAAGTACAAGAACACGCACACACACACACACACACACACACACACACACACTCCTTTATCATTTACACCATAATAAAGTGTCAGTCGACTTAATGTCTCTGTTCATCGTGTGTTGCTTTGATGTGTCTGAACTGTAGAGGGCAGCATCACACCTGCCAGTGGGGGGGAGGGGGGGGGGGTAGAGGGCAGCATCACACCTGCGGGGGGGGGGGGGGGGGGGGGGGTTCAGACTGGTCATGTGACTGAGTGAAGGCAGCAGTGACCACTTTGATGTTGTTTAATAGGATTAGAAATGAAAGGGTTGCTCCTCCCACATACACATGATGGACATGAACACATGAAGGACATGAACACATGATGGACATGAACACATGATGGACATGAACACATGATGGACATGATGACATGATGGACATGAACACATGATGGACATGAACACATGATGGACATGAACACATGATGGACATGAACACATGATGGACATGAGCACATGAACACATGATGACATGAACACATGATGGACATGAACACATGAACACATGATGGACATGAGCACATGATGTACATGAACACATGATGGACATGAGCACATGAACACATGATGGACATGAGCACATGATGGACATGAGCACATGAACACATGATGACATGAACACATGATGGACATGATGACATGAACACATGATGTACATGAACACATGATGGACATGAGCACATGAGCACATGAGCACATGAACACATGATGACATGAACACATGAACACATGATGGACATGAGCACATGATGTACATGAACACATGATGGACATGAGCACATGATGGACATGAGCACATGAACACATGATGACATGAACACATGATGACATGAACACATGATGGACATGATGACATGAACACATGATGTACATGAACACATGATGTACACGAACACATGACCAGGGAAACACGAGAAGCTAGTCACAGTAAGAATCAGTGACTCAGCACTTCTGGTCCTCACTTCTTTAAAGGGCTTTTTCAGGGTTAAGACCTGGTTTTAGGGTCAGGGTTAGGCATCTAGTTGTGATGGTTAAGGTTAGGGTAAGGTGCTGGAGAATGTATTATGTCTATGAGGGTCCTCACTATGATAGAAGCACAAACGTGTGTGTGTGTGTTTCAAAACTGACCTTAATCAAAGGACAAAGCAGCAGTTGACGTAAGTTAACACACACACACATGTTGGTGCTTCTATCATAGTGAGGACCCTCATAGACATAACACATTTTCTAGTCCCTTACCCTAACCCTAACCATCACAACTAGATGCCTAACCCTAACCCTTACACTAACCCTAACCTAAACCCAATTCTAACCCTAACCCTAAAACCAGGTCTTAACCCTGAAAAAGCCCTTTAAAGAAGTGAGGACCAGACAAAATGTCCTCACTCTGTAGGAATTATACAAATTTTGGTCCTCACTCTGCAGCAAATACAAGAACACACAGACTGGACACATCAACTTACGTGTTTTCTCTCCTAAACACTGACCTTGTCAGGACCAGTAGTCCTCATGGAGACTAAAACCTGGTCCTAATGAGGCAGAACCTCATTTCTGAGGAACTGGTTAAGTTTAGGACAGATTTAAATTGTGGTTAAGGTTATGGTTAGTCATTAACTGGTTATGGTTAAGGTGGGTGATAAATGTCAGATTTTATCATATTTTCATCCAAGAACCAAGCGACCTGTCCAGGGTGCGACCTGTCCAGGGTGCGACCTGTCCAGGGTGCGACCTGTCCAGGGTGCGACCTGTCCAGGGTGTGAACCCCCCTCTCACCCTATGTCAGCTGGAGTGTCACAGCGCCCCCTGTGACCCTCATGTGGAAGATAAAGTAGTAGAAAATGAGAGTGAGGATTTTTCACTGCTTTCACCAGCTGTAAAAACTCTGACATCCACTAGAGGGCGACTGCCCACAGCCAGCCAGTCTCCATCATAGTTTACTTCCATCACAAATCAACCTCATTTTTTTTACACATGAGTTCTTGAGCTTCCTGCTCCTACAGCCAATCAGAGGAGAGTGGGCGTGGACAAAGAGCTGAACATCTATTGGCTGTAGATGAGTGGATGTAGACGTTGAACTTTAACAGAAGCCAATCAGATTTCAGACACTGTCACAGTGACTCCGCCCCCAGGACCTGCCCCTCCCACTCATGGCTCTCCTGCTGAAACAGGTGAAACAGGTGAAATGGTCGTACGTCAGCGTCTCTGACCACAGTCTGACCCGGAGCTGCTGACCTGAGTTCAACCTCACAGTTAAAGCCTGGGGTCAAAGGTCGTGGAGATGAAGTGTGATGAGCTCTTTATTTTCCTGAACTTCAGATCATGAATCACAATCACTTCAGACTCAGAACCTTCACACTGTTTTTACTGTGGGACTGCTCGACCCAGTTCTGTGGTTCTGCTGAGTTTAAAACAAAGAGAGAGAGAGAGAGCAGGAACCATCTGCTCTCATGGTTCTGGTTCTGTCATCATGGTTCTGTTCGTCTGTTGTGTTTCTGTGTGTCTGTGGTTCTTGTTCTCTTGTGGTTCTGTCTCTTTATTCGTGGTTCTGGTTCTATTTGGTTTTTTTTCAGGGAAATTGTTGGGTTTTCAACCCAGTACTTTCAAAGGTCAGTACTTAGTTCTGACTCATGATAAATATGCCTGTGCTAAATTTCAGAACCTAAAGTTTCATTGAAGTGAAAAGAATAAATGTGAATTCTGCAGCTGATCCGACATCCATCTGTGGTTCCACCTGTGGTTCCACCTGTGGTTCCATCCGTGGTTCCATCTGTGGTTCCGTCTGTGGCTCCGTCTGTGGCTCTATCCGTGGTTCCATCCGTGGTTCCATCTGTGGTTCCGTCTGTGGTTCCGTCTGTGGCTCTGTCTGTGGTTCCGTCTGTGGTTCCGTCTATGGGTCCGTCTGTGGTTCTGTCTGTGGTTCTGTCTGTAGTTCTGTCTGTGGTTCCGTCTGTGGCTCTATCCGTGGTTCCATCCGTGGTTCCATCTGTGGTTCCATCTGTGGTTCCGTCTGTGGCTCTGTCTGTGGTTCCGTCTGTGGTTCCGTTTGTGGTTCTGTCTGTAGTTCTGTCTGTAGTTCTGTCTGTGGTTCCGTCTGTGGTTCTGTCTGTGGTTGCATCTGTGGTTCTATCCGTGGTTCCGTCTATGGTTCTGACTGGTTCCATCCATGGTTCTGTCTGTGTTTCTGTCTGTAGCTCCATCTGTGGTTCCGTCTATGGTTCCGTCTGTGGCTCTATCCGTGGTTCCATCCGTGGTTCCATCTGTGGTTCCGTCTGTGGTTCCGTCTGTGGCTCTGTCTGTGGTTCCGTCTGTGGTTCCGTCTATGGGTCCGTCTGTGGTTCTGTCTGTGGTTCTGTCTGTAGTTCTGTCTGTGGTTCCGTCTGTGGTTCTGTCTGTGGTTGCATCTGTGGTTCTATCCGTGGTTCCGTCTATGGTTCTGACTGGTTCCATCCATGGTTCTGTCTGTGTTTCTGTCTGTAGCTCCATCTGTGGTTCTATCCATGGTTCCGTCTGTGGTTCCATCCATGGTTCCGTCTATGGTTCCGTCTGTGGTTCCGTCTGTGGTTGCATCTGTGGTTCTGTTGGTGTTTTTTCCAGCAGAAAGTCTCCGCCCCCCTCTGTCTCCCTCTGGTTTCTGCCGGGCTGAACTCTGTGTGAACTCTGTGTGAACTCTGTGTGAACTCTGGATGAACTTGGTTAAACTGACCTATTAATCTGCTTTGACTGTGTAGCCATGGGACGTACGGTGGCCCAGGAGGGACACGACCAAACACCTCCGAGTCAGCACAGGCAGAACCGATCACAGGAAACAACAACACGATTAAATAAAAGAAGATTAGAACAGAAGAGCAGAAGAGACGTAATCTGTTTTGTTTTCATTTGTGTTTGTGTCTCCGAGGCAGACGTGTTCAAAGAAACATTTTCAAGATTAATAAATATTAGCTATTGATTATTAGAGATGATCGCCTCATATTAAACAACAGCATAGAAAACTGTCCAAACCTTAAATATGTCAAATATCCACTTAAAGCACCACTGCTAAACTAGGAAGTTGTGAGTAAAACCTGCTTCTGTGTTCAGAACCTCAGCTGTTTAAAACCTCAGCTGTTCAGAACATCAGCTGTTCAAAACCTGAGTTGTTTAGAACATCAGCTGTTCAAAACATCAGCTGTTAAAAACCTCAGCTGTTAAGAACCTCAGCTGTTCAAAACCTCAGCTGTTCAAAACCTCAGCTGTTCAGAACCTCAGCTGTTCAGAACCTCAGCTGTTCAAAACCTCAGCTGTTCAGAACCTCAGCTGTTCAGAACATCAGCTGTTCAGAACATCAGCTGTTCAAAACCTCAGCTGTTCAGGACCTCAGCTGTTCAAAACCTCAGCTGTTCAAAACCTCAGCTGTTCAGAAGCTCAGCTGTTCAAACATCAGCTGTTCAAAACCTCAGCTGGTCAGAACATCAGCTGTTCAAAACCTCAGCTGTTCAGAACCTCAGCTGTTCAAAACATCAGCTGTTCAAAACCTCAGCTGTTCAGAACCTCAGCTGTTCAAAACCTGAGTTGTTTAGAACCTCAGCTGTTCAGAACCTCAGCTGTTTAAAACCTCAGCTGTTTAAAACCTCAGCTGTTCAAAACCTCAGCTGTTCAAAACCTCAGCTGTTCAAAACCTCAGCTGTTAAGAACCTCAGCTGTTCAAAACCTCAGCTGTTAAGAACCTCAGCTGTTCAAAACCTCAGCTGTTCAGAACCTCAGCTGTTCAAACCCTCAGCTGTTCAGAACCTCAGCTGTTTAAAACCTCAGCTGTTTAAAACCTCAGCTGTTTAAAACCTGAGCTGTGAGGTTCTGATATTCTTTACATTTCAATACAGAAAAATCCTGATCATGAGTAAAATATGACTTTGATGCTTCACTGACCTGCAGAAGTCATGACTGTACTGTTGTGTCATGAGGTAAAGTGATTCACTTCCTGTGTGCAGCCGAGGAATGTGGTCAGACTCTGTTACACTGAGGAACACACGGGGGGAGAGAGAGAGAGAGAGAGAGAGAGACTATGGCCCTGAAGGACTGAACCAACTGAACTGAATTCTTGTACTTGCTGCAGAGTGAGGACCAAAATTCGTATAATTCCTACAAAGTGAGGACATTTTGTCAAAGTGAGGACATTTTGTCAAAGTGAGGACATTTTGTCTGGTCCTCACTTCTTTATATGCAATGCAATAAAACGGCGGCGCGCAGTGGTGCAGCGGCTTCTCGTGCTCCCGGGGTCAAGCCCCCTTTTAGTACTTTTTCTGTTGGTACCGAGGCCAACTTCACTTGTTTTGCTTGTGTGAACAAGCGTATAGTGTACAACCGAACCGAACTTTTTAAAATAAGGGATGGTTCGGCCGGGAGTACAACAGCAACACCAACAACAACAATAGCAGCCCTCGGACTCAGGGCCTTGCTGGGCAGACTGCAGCTCCTGAGGACAATGGACTGGCGTAGCGGTGTCTGCCGGACAAAGAGAAAACAGAAGCGGTGTGCACGGAACAAGAAGAGGGTAAACGTGGAGGACTACTAGTTAGACTAAAGGTCAACGCTGGAAGACCACCGATCCCGTCCTTGTTCCTCTCCAACGTCTGCTCCTTGGACAATAAGATGGACCTGCTTCGACTGAGGACTTCTCGTGAGATGAGGAACTGTACGGTGCTTTGTCTTATGGAAACCTGGCTGAACTACAACATGCCGGACTCAGCCTTCCAGATCGACGACCGGCTTTTCTTCCGCGCGGACTGTAACCAGCAGTCGGGGAAAGCCCGCGGGGGCGGATTATGTGTCTACGTGAACAAAGGTTGGTGTATGAACTGTGCTTTGCAGGACTGCTTTCAGCGCACAAACTGGCAGATCTTCAGGGAGGCAGCTACCAGTGAGGGAGAGGTAGACCTGGAGGAATATACATCGGCTGTCCTCGGCTACATCAGCAAGTGTGCAGAGGATGTCACCACCACCAGGACAATAACAGTCTATCCAAACCAGAAACCCTGGCTGAATGGGGAGGTCAGGTCTCTGCTAAAAGCCAGGGATGCTGCGTTCAGGTCAGGTGACACACTGGCACTCAGAGCGGCTAGGAGACAGCTGACTGCAGGAGTTAAGAGGGCCAAGGCCGCATATGCCCAGAGGATCAAAGGACACTTCACATCCAACGATCCACAGAGTATGTGGAGGGGCATAAGGTGCATCACAGACTATAACACCAGAGATACACAGTGCCCCAGGGACCCCTCTCTGCCCGACGCTCTCAACAGTTTCAACGCCCGCTTTGACGACCCAAAGACCTCCCCCAGCACCAGACTCACCCCACCACCAGAAGAAGAGCCCCTCAGCGTGACCCCAACAGAGGTGAGGAGAACCCTCCAGAGGATTAATCCACGCAAGGCTGCTGGTCCCGATAACATCTCCGGGCAGCTGCTGAGGAGCTTGCGCACACCAGCTGATGGAGGTCCTGACAGACATCTTCAGTACCTCCCTCCAATAGGCGGTGGTCCCTACCTGCCCGAAGACCGCCACAATCATCCCCATTCCCAAAACCTCCACAGTGACAGGCCTGAATGACTATCGGCCGGTAGCCCTCACCCCGATAGTCATGAAGTGCTTCAAGAGACTGGTGATGGCCCACATCAAAGACTGCATCGACGTCACTGTGGACCCACATCAGTATGCATACAGGAAGAACCGATCCATGGAGGATGCCATTTCTTCTGTGGTCCACACAGCCCTCACCCACTTAGAGAACAAGGACTCTTATGTTCGCCTGCTCTTTATATATTTTACATCGGCATTCAACACCATCAGAGTGTGGTCAGAATGTGGTCAGTTTCTGAACCAGAGTCCCGCAGACTCTGGTTCAGAAACACCACACTTGGACTGAGCTCCACCCTCTGCCACTGGGTCCTGGACTTTTTAACAGATAGGCTGCAGTCTGTGAGGATCCATGACGTGTCCTCCTCCTCCATCACCCTCAGCACAGGCTCCCCCCCCAGGGCTGTGTGCTGAGCCCCCTTCTGTTCACTCTGCTCACACACGACTGCTCAGCAAGACATCCGAGCTGCCTGATCGTGAAGTTTGCGGATGACACAGCTGTGGTTCGACGCGTTGCTGACAACGATGAGTCCGACTACAGGCAGGAGGTGGAACACCTGGAGGCTTGGTGCAGAGAAAACAACCTCTGCATCAACGTGAAGAAGACCAAGGAGATGATCGTGGACTTCAGAAGGGGCAGAAATCCCCCCCCCTCCCCTGCACATTGGAGGGACAGCGGTGGAAGTGGTTTCCAGCTTCAGGTACCTTGGCGTACACATCTCTGACGACCTCACCTGGAGCACCAACACTTCTTGTCTGGTTGGAAAGGCACATCAGCGCCTCTGCTTCCTCAGGAGGCTGAGGCGTGCCGGACATGCCCAGTCCTGACCTCCTTCTACAGATGCGTGGTGGAAAGTGTCATGTGCTCCTGCATCACCTTGTGGCATGGCAACTGCTCTGGGGCAGAGAAGAAGGCTCTGCAGAGGGCGGTCAAAGATGCACAGGGGACTGTAGGACGCAGCCTACCCACCACCACGGACATTTACACCTCCAGATGCAGGAGGAGACTGTTGAGTTCTGGAGGAAAAGAAAGGGAAACAAAACTAAACAAAACAGAGAGAAACAGAATGAAGAGAACACAACTTAACACTTCCGGCTTAGTGTAGTGTAGGTCAAGGTCTTAGACAGTCAGAGTAGCATTGGTAAGATCTTACAATCTCGGGCCTCAATCCCGTGATCCGAGGAATAGGGCGGAATTGGATGGTCTCCGGAGACAGCGGTGAAGGTGAATCCAGTGCAACGGCGCTCCTTCAGGCAGTTCAGAGTATCTTCAGCGAAGATAATCCCTCGTATTTCAGGGGAGTCTCCAGTCGTGCCGGAGGGAGAAAACTATTAGGAGCGGTGAGTCCTAACGGTCCCCCCTCTGATGCGACCTGAATCAGGAGCGGACTACTGAGGCGTCAACCGAGTCAGTGCCGGCCTGGCGAAGTCGCGGTGAATCAAGTGATGTGTCTCTCCTCTTTGCCGTCAGTTAATGTACACGGTGGTCCATTAACTCTGGACGCTTTCTTCCTTTCATGATTAAACTGAGTTGAGTGTCTTTCATCCAATAGACATCATTGACAAGGTAGAGTATGCAGTCCCATGAAAGTCAAGTTACAGTTCAAAGTAATACCTTCATCACCCCATCACAGAATGTTCATTCATTTTATGTCGTTTCCTTTCATACTCAACTGCAGTCTTTACTCACTCAATACTTCAACACTTGGTGTTATATTGTTATATTGTTATATTGTTATATTGTTGTTTACTGTTTCTTATCCCGTCTTGACTATATTTATTGTTTATGGTATATACTGTGTTTAAACTTGCATATTTTATCTTGTTTATTTTTATATTTAGCTAGTTTTACGAGCAGGGGAAACCAATTCCGTTCAATCCCATGTTTAACATGTGCTGAATGATAAATAAAGCTCCTCGAACCTTGAACCTTTAAAGGCCTTTTTCAGGGTTTAAGACCAGATTTTAGGGTTAGGGTTAGAATTGGGTTTAGGTTAGGGTTAGGGTTAGGAATCTAGTTGTGATGGTTAAGGTTAAGGTAAGGGGCTAGAGAATGTATTATGTCTATGAGGGTCCTCACTGTGGTAGAAGCACAAACATGGGTGTGTGTTTAGGGGGGTCAGTGTGTGTGTGTGTGTGTGTTTTGGGGGGTCAGTGTGTGTGTGTGTGTGTGTGACAGTCACCGCTGGCTTCTATAAATAGCACTAAACTCCAGATGACCTCGGTGCCGCCGGCGTCTCAGCCTGATTTAGTTTGGCGTTTACTGGTGAAGCAGCTCAGGCTGTAATAATATCACCAACATGGCTGATCTGGTCTCTGCACCTCCGTCTCCAGGGGGCGTGTCCTCACTTCTGTACCATCACTGAGCTCTGAACGTGCAATGACAGGCTGCAGGTTCTCGTCCTCGTGTCCTTGTGTCCTTGTGTCCTTGTGTCCTTGTGTCCTCGTGTCCTCACCATCACTCCCCCTGGGTGGATGTTTAAACCTGGACATGGTGAAAATAAACATGTGTTCATCAGGTTCAGAGATAACATCCGGGAGTCACAACTGTGATGTCAGAGGTCAGAGGTCAGACAGACTGTCACATCGATGAAGTGCAGTCACACATTTCCTGGTTCACAGGACAACAATCCCAGTGTGACAGTGAGACACAAACTCATACAGATGTTTGGGAATCACTGTGACTCAGTGACTGTGATGGGGCTAGGGTTATGAATGAATGAATGAGCACAGATCACCTGTCTGGACATCATCACAGATTTAACCTCAGAGTCACTCTGATCACACAACTGCACTGCTAACTGCTGCTAACTGCTGCTGGATCATTTTTAATATGAGCATCAGCTAATCTGGTGGGAATATAATCTGTAATCCTGTTGTCATCGGCAGTAACATATGTAGAGCTTTATACCCACTGTTCACTGAACACAGTTAATGACTAACCCTAACCTTAACCTAACCACAATTCAAATCTTTGTTCTAAACTTAGGACCAGGTTTTGCTCTCCATGAGGACGACTGGTCAGTGCTTATGACAAACCAAAAAATAAAACAGAAGAAAAAAGGTCAAAGGTCAAGGTCATGTCACATACTGAGAACATTAGCCACAGGAGAACAGTTAGGTTAGCATTAGTTCCAGGAGAATAGTTAAATTAGCATTAGCTTCAGGAGAACAGTTAGGTTAGCATTAGCTCCAGGAAAACAGTTAGGTTAGCATTAGCTCCAGGAGAACACTTAGGTTAGCATTAGCTCCAGGAGAACAGTTAGGTTAGCATTAGCTCCAGGAGAACAGTTAGGTTAGCATTAGCTCCAGGAGAACAGACACTGGTTTTGTTACTGAATTTACTTTTTCAAGTAAACAAGTTTAAAAACCAAGGTTTAATAGTGATTTATTTTTAAAAGTGTGTTTTATTAGATGATCAGCTGAGGTCAAACAACTGCCGCTCCTCAGTTGTTTTGTGGTTTTTGGTCTTTATCGTTTTACAAAGTGCAGTGAATTGTGGGAAAGTTTGACTGAGAAACAGTTGATTTGGAATGAAGGGATGAATCAGGAGCGTCTCATGCTGTGACTCAATCAGCCTCGAAATAAACCATCAGGTTAACCGGTACTAACGACAGGCAGGTTAACTGGTACTAACGACAGACAGGTTAACTGGTACTAACGACAGACAGGTTAACTCGTACTAACGACAGGCCGGTTAACTCGTACTAACAACAGGCCGGTTAACTCGTACTAACAACAGGCAGGTTAACTGGTACTAACAACAGACAGGTTAACTCGTACTAACGACAGACAGGTTAACTCGTACTAACGACAGGCCGGTTAACTCGTACTAACGACAGGCAGGGTTAACTGGTACTAACGACAGGCAGGTTAACTCGTACTAACGACAGGCCGGTTAACTCGTACTAACAACAGGCAGGTTAACTGGTACTAACAACAGACAGGTTAACTGGTACTAACAACAGGCCGCTTAACTAGTACTAACAACAGGCAGGTTAACTCGTACTAACGACAGACAGGTTAACTGGTACTAACGACAGGCAGGTTAACTGGTACTAACGACAGGCCGCTTACGACAGGCCGCTTAACCGGTACTAACAACAGGCAGGTTAACTCGTACTAACAACAGGCCGCTTAACTCGTACTAACAACAGACAGGTTAACTGGTACTAACGACAGGCAGGTTAATTGGTACTAACGACAGGCCGGTTAACTCGGATAAGAAACTATACTGATGAACTTTTAATCAGAGCATAGTAACAATGACAGCAGTATTATTGTTACTGATAATAATAATAATAACATCATCCAAACTGGATCTGGATCCTGCAGCCTGCAAGATGAGGACAGAGGGAGAGAGAGAATGGAAGGAAGCAGACATGGACTTGGGAAGGGAGAAAAAAAATAAGGTTAATGACACATAATTAAGTCACATTCATACCCTGAGTGTGAGAGAGTGAGTGTGAGAGAGTGAGTGTGAGTGCACCACAGGAAATCCCCCAGCAGTCTAGGTCTATAGCAGCATAACTAAGAGATGGTTCAGGTTTCCCTGAGCCAGCTCTAACTACAAGCTTTATCAAAAAGGAAGGTAGGGGACTGGACGACACCGGCTTGAGAAGGGAAACATGAAATGTGGGATGAATCTTAAGCGATGAAGGTAGTTTAAGCCTCACCGCTGAGGGGTTGATAATGCAGTCAATTTCAAAAGGGCCGATGTAACAAGGGGCCAGCTTCCGAGAGTCCACCTGGAGAGGGAGGTCCCGAGAGGAAAGCCAGACCTTCTGTCCAGGGATGTAGGTGGGGGCAGGGGAGCGGCGACGGTTGGCGATACGCTGATTCCTAGCAGCTGTACGCAGAAGAGCAGCCCGGGCCTCCCGGGCCTCCCTCCACACCCGGCGGCAGCGCCGGAGATGGTGTTGCACCGACGGGACTGCCAGCTCCTCCTCTTGTGCGGGAAATAAGGGGGGTTGGAAGCCACAGCTGGCCATAAAAGGAGTCGTACCTGTGGCAGACGAGGTGAGGGAGTTGTGGGCATACTCCACCCAGGCCAGCTGTGACGACCACGAGGATGGGTTGCGGAATGTGATGCATCTGAGTGCTGCCTCCAAGTCCTGATTAGCCCGCTCTGTCTGGCCATTAGATTGGGGGTGGTAGCCCGAAGAGAGGCTCGGGTTGGCGCCCAGTGCCTGACAGAAAGCCTTCCAGACCTGGGAGGTGAACTGTGGGCCTCGGTCTGAGACAATGTCTCGCGGGATTCCGTGGAGTCTGAAAACATGATGGATGAGAAGGTGTGCAGTTTCTAGGGCAGAAGGTAGTTTAGGGAGTGCGACAAAGTGAACAGTCTTGGAAAATCGGTCAACTATTGTGAGTATGACTTGAGGCCGATATGAGGCCGGTGACAAAGTCCACCGAGATGTGAGACCAGGGTCTGGAAGGCGTTGACAAGGGGTTCAGGAGGCCAGCGGGGGGTTGATGGGACGCCTTACTGCGGGCGCAGACAGAGCAGGCATTCACAAAGGCCCGGACATCTGTCGCCATGGAGGGCCACCAGAAACGTTGCCGGATGAAGTCCAGGGTGCGTTGAGTCCCGGGGTGACAGGTGAGCTTGGACGAGTGGGCCCACTGGAGAACCTGGGACTTAGCCTTGTCCGGGACGAATAGACGGTCAGAAGGCCCAGAACCCGGGTCCGGCTGGTCCTGTTGGGCGCGTCGAACCTGGGACTCTACCTCCCAGGTGGCAGCCCCCAGGACACATGATGGAGGAAGTATAAGGTCGGGGATGGTGTCCACCTTCTGCAGGTCAGTTTGCCGTGAAAGGGCGTCGGGTTTTACATTCCGGGAACCAGGTCTATAAGTGAGGGTGAAGGAGAAGCGGCCCAAGAAAAGGGCCCATCTGGCCTGGCGGGGGTTGAGTCGTTTTGCGGATCGGAGGTACTCTAGGTTTTTGTGGTCTGTCCAGATGATAAAGGGCTGGGAGGTCCCCTCCAACCAGTGACGCCATTCCTGGAGGGCGCAGACCACCGCTAATAACTCCCGGTTCCCCACATCGTAATTACTCTCGGCCGGGGAAAGGCGTCGGGAGAAAAAGGCACAGGGGGTGGAAGAGCAGAGAGTGCGGAAGCGACCTGGTGAATCTGTACACTGAGCTGAGAAACAGTCTGATGTAAGGCGTGGACGGATTCCATGATCTGCTTCAGGTTGTCATCATGCAGTCCTAGGAGTTTGCCCTGGGAAGCCAGTGCCTGACGAAGCGGGTCTGTGCCTGCGGGGTCCATAGTGGCCAGTTCGTCTGTCACAATAGTGAGGAGAGGCTGGACCCAGATGCAGGCAAAGTCTATAGGCGGAGGAGTTTTAACAGTTTTATTGATAAAGTCACAATCAAAGGTGCAAGGTGGTGGGGCAGCCGTCACAGCGGTGACGTCGGGAGCGGTCCAGTGGAGGGGGTCACAGTGCAGGCAGTGCAGAGGGGGAGCCACCTTACTATAATTCTTAATGAACCGTCGGTAGAAATCAGCAAAACCGAGGAAGCGTTGTAACTGCTTCCTCGTGGTGGGAATAGGCCAATCAGCGACAGCCTGAATCTTAGCCGGGTCGGCCCGAACCTGGCCCTTCTCTATGATGAAGCCTAAGAAACTGACAGAGGGAATATGAAACTCACATTTTTCGGCTTTGACAAATAGACGGTTCTCTAGGAGGCGCTGTAATACTGTGTGGACGTGGAGACGGTGCTGTTCGAGGTCCTGGGAGAAAATCAAAATATCGTCAAGGTAAACAAAAATGAATTTATTGAGCAAATCACGGAGTATGTCATTGACTAGGGCCTGGAAAACTGCGGGGGCGTTAGTGAGACCGAATGGCATAACCAGGTATTCAAAGTGTCCTATGGGGGTTTTGAATGCGGTTTTCCACTCATCTCCCTCTCTGATGCGGATTAGATGGTACGCGTTTCGAAGGTCGAGTTTGGTAAAGATGGTGGCGCGGTTGAGTGGTTCAAAGGCATGATCTATTTGGGGAAGTGGGTATTTACTTTTTATTGTAATATTATTGAGACCACGGTAGTCGATGCACGGATGGAGGGATAAATCTTTCTTTTTAACAAAGAAGAAACCTGCCCCTACAGGAGATGAGGAGGGTCGAATTAGCCCTGAAGCGAGTGAATCATTGATATTATTGAGGTTATAAAGGCGGCTGGAAGGCAACGGAGCTCCGGGGAGTAAATCGATAGCACAATCATAAGGGCGGTGAGGAGGAAGTGAGAGGGCCTTATCTTTACTGAACACTTCCCCGATATCATGGTATTCTTCGGGGACGGCGGAGAGATCGGGGGGTGCCGAGGATGCAGAGAGGGAGGTGGACTGAGAAGTGTGCGCGGATTTGAGACAGTGTGAGTGACAGTGGAGGCTCCAGCTTGAGGTGGAACCGTGAGACCAGTCAAAATGGGGATTGTGGAAACATAACCAAGGGTAACCTAAAACCAAAGGGGTGTCGGGAGAATGATAACAAAGAAACGAATAACTTCTTGGTGATTGCCAGACAGCATCAAGGTAAGGTGAACGGTTTGGTGAGTTACGTGGGAAATGAGACGACCATCTAAGGCGTTAACGTTTTGAGGTGTGGGCAGTGGCTCGAGAGGAATGCTGTGTTGATTTACTAGATTGGAGTCAATGAAATTCCCATCCGCACCAGAGTCAATAAAAGCAGAGAGGGAGATAGAGTGGTTCCCCCAGGCGAGTGTAGCAGGAATAGACATTCGAGAGGCTGTACAAGAGGTTGAATAAACAGCATGGCTCACCAGTGCCCCCCCCTTCACTGGCGAGCCGTGGCTTTTAACAGCTCGGGACAAGATACGCGATAATGACCGGATTGACCACAGTATAGACAGAGACCAGATTGTAAGCGGCGCTGATGCTCTATAGGAGTGAGACGCGACCTGCCTAACTGCATAGGCTCCTCTGAATTGGATGAGTGGGAGAGTGGAGACGCGCCACAGGGGGAAGCGGAGCGAGGTAAGCGAGGGGTGGAGGCGGAGACTTGTGGCCGGTGTTGTCTCTCACGGATGCGTTGATGGAGGCGATTATCTAACGTGATGGAAAGAGAAATTAGAGATTCCATATTTGAGGGTTCATCTCGTGCAGCTAACTCGTCTTTAATCCTGTCAGAAAGACCGTGAGTAAACGCCCCTTGTAACGCCAGATCGTCCCACCCACTCTCAGCGGCGAGAATGCGAAAAGCCAGCGCGTATTCAGCTACCGATCGGGCCCCTTGTCGGGTAGACATTAATTGGGCTGAGGCGATCTTGCCTTTCACAGGGTGATCGAACACTTTTCTTAAGTCGCCCACTTAGCGGCATCACCGGTTAGCAAACTAATCATGTAAGCGATGCGGGTTTGGTCAGAGGCGTAGGTGAGGGGTTGAGAGTTAAAAATCAAGGAACATTGGAGCAGAAACCGACCACAAGCCCCCATTTCCCCAGCATACCTGTCGGGTGTTGGAAGGGGCAGCTCCCTCGGGGGTGTACTCGGGGCGGAAGCGGCGGGAGGTGGCTGGCTGGAGGTAGCGGTGGTCGGTGGTCGGATATCTTAAAGATTTAATTTCACCTTACCAGCCCAACAGGGAAACCTGAACCATCTCTTAGTTATGCTGCTATAGACCTAGACTGCTGGGGGATTTCCTGTGGTGCACTCACACTCACTCTCTCACACTCACTCTCTCACACTCAGGGTATGAATGTGACTTAATTATGTGTCATTAACCTTTTTTCTCTCCCTTCCCAAGTCTATGTCTCTCCCTCTGTCCTCACCTTGCAGGCTGCAGGATCCAGATCCAGATTTCTTCCTGTTAAAAGGGAGTTTTTTCTCTCCACTGCCCCCTAGTGTTTGCTCATTGTGTGAACTGTTGGGTTTCTTTTCTCTCTGTAATATTGTAAAGGTTTTGGCCTTGAGATAATGTATGTTGTGATTTGGCGCTATACAAATAAAGTTGAATTGAATTGAATTAACTCGTACTAACTAGTACTGAATATTTCTATGTTACAGCAGAGACACAAAAAACTTGGAGCAGAAAAAAAAGAAAAAGTGACATTAAAGTACGTCAGTGTAAAACGATGATGACTGTAATGACATCATCATCTAATGTTGCAGTCTGTGAAGGGGCGGAGCCTGAACAGGACACGACTCATGACTCATTACCTGTGATTGTGTGTGTGTGTCATATGAGTATAAACAAACATGTCCCTGAACGCACCACTGTGACCTAAAGGTCATGTGACTCCTTTGACTCATTATTTTGTAAATATTTAGTAAATATAAAACTTTATAATCAACTCACAGTCAGGGAAGATCAGCTGTTTGTGGAAATATTATATCAACACCTTCTTTTATATTTTATTTAATTTCTTCTGTTAAAGTAAAACTTCATTTTCTCTGATGTTCTCAAATGTTTACATGATAACATGAGGCCAATTTCACTGACCAACACATTATTATTAATATTATTTATATTGTTACTATTATTATTATGTTACACTCAGAAATGTAACCGAGAATGATTGTGATTCGTGCTGCAGTACTGACTAATACCAACAGAAGGCGCTGTTGTTCCAGCTTCGGACATGTCGCCTCTGTGTGTGTGTGTTTATTGGACAACAAAGGCGCGCGCCCTCAACGCTTCCACTTCTCTCCCCCGTCACAAACGATCACGCGCTGCGTGTGCACGCGCTGTGTTTGCCGACATTAGTTCAAAGTCTTTATTGTCACAGAGAAACAAAACAAAAGAGTCTGAATCTGTGACTCTGCGCGCTTTTACGCACCAACGACGCGCGCGCGCGCGCAAATACCGAGAGAGAGAGACAGCGACACACACACACGCACGCACACACAGACACGCACAGATAAAGTGACAGGTTTGTTTAGTTGAAAACATTTTAATCTCAGATTGAAAAAGGAAAACGAGGATTTGATGATAAAAATCAACAACTTAGAAGAAGAAGATGATGAAGATGAAGCTCCTCCTCCTTAATTACTAATTTCTCTCTTTCCTTCTCCATCCATCCCTCTCTCATCCTGATCCCCCTCCCTCCCTCCCTCCCTCTCTCTCTCTCTCTCAGTCTGATAACGGAGGTGAACCTCTCTGGACCTTTTCTTCTTCTTCTTCTTCTTCTTCTTTTTTTGTTTGTTTGTTTGTTGACCGTCCAGGATGGAGGAGGTCAAAGACCCGCGGACCATCCCTCGGTCCTCCTGCTTCTCCATCAAGAGCCTCCTGCTTCCGTCCAAGTGCGACAGACCGGACTCCGCGTCTGGAGCCGCCGGAATCACCGGGAGCATCACCGGGAACATCACCGGGAACATCACCGGGATCACCGGGAATATCACCGGGAACATCACCGGGACCTTGTCTCCGTCTCCGGGATCTGACTCTGAGAAATCACTGGACTCCTGCGCTGTCGCGGTTCTGGAGCCGGAGAAACCGGAGCAAGAGGTTCACGTAGAGGAGGAAGAGGAAGAAGAAGAGGAGGAGAACGGAGGAGGTGAAGAAGGAGGCGAAGGAGAGAATAAATCAAGTGAGAACAATAATAATAATAATAATAATAATAATAATAACAAAGGCGGTAAATATGAGAAGCCTCCGTTCAGCTACAACGCGCTGATCATGATGGCGATCAGACAAAGTCCAGAGAAACGACTGACCCTGAACGGAATCTACGAGTTCATCATGAAGAACTTCCCGTTCTACCGGGACCAGAAACAGGGCTGGCAGAACTCCATCCGCCACAACCTCAGCCTCAATAAGTGCTTCGTCAAAGTCCCGCGTCACTACGACGACCCGGGAAAAGGCAACTACTGGATGTTGGACCCGAGCAGCGACGACGTCTTCATCGGCGGAACCACCGGGAAGCTGCGCCGCCGCTCCGCCACGTCCCGCGGGAAACTGGCGCTGAAGCGCGGGCTGCGCTTCGCCCCGCTCGGTTTGACGGGGATGAACGAGCGCGGGAACAACCCGCTGTACTGGCACCTCTCCCCCTTCCTCTCCCTCCACCACCATCATCATCACCACCCGACCCACTACAACGGAACTGGCGCCGGGTTTCTGGGTCAGCCGCCGGGCTACGGGCCGCTGCTGCCCGCCGTGGAGCCGCTGAGTAACGGGGAGCTGAGCCGGTCCATCCTGGGCGCCGGTTCCGCCGCCGGAGCCTTGAGTCTGAGCAACAGCTACGGGATGAGTTCGGCTCCGGTCGGACTTCTCTCCGGACAAAGTAGTGGCTATTTTGTCTCATCGGGGACTCAACACGGTTCTACAGCGGTACCGGCGCCTCCGGGTCCACCAGGGGGAGGAGGAGGGGGAGGAGGAGGTACCGGTCCTCCTCCTCCTCCTCCTCCTCCACACCTGCCGCAGGCAGCGCCAGGGTTCGGTGGTTCGGTTGGTTCCGCTCACTCCTTGCTCTCGGACTCTCTCAGAACCAGCTTCTCCAGCGGAGTGAGCGCCGCTTTTCCCGGGGTGTTGTCTCATCACAAGAGGGTGACGGTACCGAACTCTTTCCTAAACTGACCCACTGTTACCGACACCGGACCGGGACCGCTCCAGACTGAAGAGCGAAAATAAATATCCAACTTTAACAGAAGAAACGGAACCTGATTGTGACTCAAGTCTGACCCGTTTGTTTTAAAGGGAAACTTTCTTTTTATTTAAGTTCTGTATTTATTGAACAGTCTATTTAAATTCTGTCTGAGGATGACGAGGATGACGAGGATGAAGAGGGTGACATTTTCATTATTTATACAAACAACAACAATCTCTTATTGTTTTCTTTTCAATGTTGTTGTTAAATCAACAGAAATAATCGCAGCCTTAAGAGACAATCGTGTAAATAAAAATAAGACCAAGTCATATCGTTACTCAGGTTTGATACAACAATCATATGAATAATCTTCATAATGATCAGTAAATAAATCATAACGCGACAAACAAAGGTGACGTCATTTAAACCAAACACTAACTTTTATGTTTTTTACTGTTTAAAAGAAACGTTAAATAAATATGTGATTCTTGAAAAACAGGAAACTCATCGAATATTAATGTTTTTTTAAAGGAAAAAAAAATCATAAAATTATGCAAAATAAACGCTTTTCTTTGAATGTGTGTGTGTGTGTGTGTGTGTGTGTGTGTGTGTGTGTGTGTGTGTGTGTGTGTGTGTGTGTCCAGGCCTATAAGAGAGTAAAACGTGTTTCACAGAGCCGCCAAACAAACAAACAAACAAACATTTACATTTCAACAAAAGTTAAACAATTATTTCCAGTTTCTTAAATTCTTCCATAGTTTTAAATGGCGCATGAACGCGGAGAGTACGGAGGCCGAAGATGCTCAACTTTAGTCACAACAGTTACATTTACAGTATTTATTTCTCTATTTATTTCATCATTTTCATGGCGGCTTCACACGCGCGCGCGCGTTTACAATCTGACATTATACTGTGACGTTTTCAGTGAAAATACAGAATTTAAAATTTTTATTTTTAACTTTATTTTGTCACGTTCATGAAAAAAAACTCCGATTGTTTAGTTTTATTTTATTAGCAAAATAAATAAAAAAATAAAAGTTTAAAACAAAAGATATTTTCATTTCCTTTCAAATGACTGAACTCTGAAAACTAAATTATTCAATAATAATTTTAACATTTTAAAGATCAGTATTCATTCTTTTGAAATCACGTGACAAAAAGTTTGTTTTTTAATTTCACAGCTTTAAAACGAAATTTAAAAAAGAAAACGAAGAAAATGTTTTTTTTTTCTTTTATATTACAATCAGACAAAATAAAATAAAGGTTGTTTGACAATCAAAGTATTGATCACTGTGGTAGTGATCAGATGTTGCCTTTGTAAAACACACAAACAATAAATAATGACACTTGACAAAATGACGCTGAAGTACGAGCTTCAACAAAAGTATCAGAACATTCCAGACAAAAGTCAGTGGAAAAGTCTGATAACCTGCAGGTGATTGAAAATAAGAATCATTCATTAAAAACACTTGGATTTATTCATTTTTATTACAATTATCATTTTTAGCCCTTCAAAACTAATTTCACTGCAAAGAATCGGAATTTAAAATTTTAAATGATTCAAATGTGAGTTTTTGACTCAAAAAATGTTTTTTGGATATTTCAAAATTTTGCTGCTGCTTTTTTAAATTCGCCATTTTTTACAGTAAAAATAAAATCACACACACACACACACACACACACACACACACACACACACACACAGTCCAGGTTCAGAACTTTAGAAAAATCATTTTAAAAAAAGTTCCTGTCACTTTGATTTTATTTCAGTTTTGTAAAAAATTAAAGTTTGTTGTTTTTTTTTTTATTGTTTTGCACTTTTGTGTTTAGAGTCGACTGTTTTGTTGTTGTTGGTTTTTGTTGGATTAAAAATAAAGATGAAATCAACTGAATCACTTTGTGTCTCAGTCACTGAAACAAATCAGTTTGTATTTTTATTTTCAAAGATTCTCTTTTCACTTTTTTAAACTAATTATAATTTAATGAATACATTATTTATTTGCTTCGATTTGTTTTACAATGAAATGTTTTTTAAATGTTATTAATTATTAAGTGATTTTGTTTTTGTGTCATATTGTTTGTAATATAATATTTTTGTTTCAGGCCTGATGATCAGCCTCATTTAAAATGTTATATATTATTATTATTATTATTATTATTATTATTATTATCATTTTAGAGCATTGTTTAAACTGTAATCTGAGATAAACCTGTGTGAAAAGTTAAATTATTATCATAGATTTATCTAAACCTGAATTTTTTAAATTATATTTTTACAAAAGGCTTCAGAGAGTCAATAATTATTTGAAATATTTTGTGGCCAGTAAAATTATATAAACATGTTATAAATATATGCAGGAATTTTATATCTTTAATATGATGTTTGTTTTTATTGACAGAATTTATTTTCTCTTGATAATTTATGTTTCACTTTATATCATTTAAAATGTTTTTATTGAAAATAATAATTATTGATGAATCTGATCTTCATCAATGTTTAAAAAAAGACTGAGCTGTGATCTGTGTGTGTGTGTGTGTGTGTGTGTGTTTTCTGTCCTAAACACTGACCTTGTCAGGACCAGTAGTCCTCATGGAGACCAAAACCTGGTCCTAATGAGGCAGAACCTCACTTCTGAGGAACTGGTTATAGTTAGAGACAAGGACAGGTGAGGTAGAGACAGTGGACAGAGACCAGGAACCATTTAGAAACTAAGGACAAATAAAGAAAGATATAAGAACAAATGAGGAGCGACAGAAAAACAGACTGTGTCTCTGTCTCTGTCTGTCCTCCTGTCTCGACGACTTAACATGTAGACAAAGTTAAGTCGTATTTTTCCTCACCTGATATTAAAATGATGTGTCTCCTGTGACAGGACCGGGTCTGAGGACAACCTGAGGAGGCCAGCTTGGTCCACACTGAGGTGTGGACACGTGTGTCCTCAGGACCGGGTCTGAGGACAACCTGAGGAGGCCAGCTTGGTCCACACCTCAGTGTGGACACGTGTGTCCTCAGGACTGGGTCTGAGGACAACCAGCTTGGTCCACACCTCAGTGTGGACACGTGTGTCCTCAGGACTGGGTCTGAGGACATAGTCCAGTCTGAACCAGGACTCAGTGTCTCTGGTTTGTTAGATCATAAATCTGTGTCCCTGTAGCTTTAAGAGCCCCCCCCCCCCCAGTGGAATTTAGGTCAAACTGCCTCTTCTCTCACTTGTTTTAGTGGCTGTGCCGCCCTGGAGTGGGCGGGGCCTTTGTAGGGGCGGGGCCTTTAATGATGTCATCTGTGAGGTCACATCAAACATGGACTGGTCAGTGACTGTGGTTCCTGCATTAAAGGGACAGCTCAGGTTTTTTTCCAGTGTGGTTCTATTCACACTTTTGAATCATACACTTGTAGCGCTGCTCGCCTCTACTCGGCTTGGCTCACTTTGGTATCAGGCACATCTTTCCCATTACAGTCCCTCCTCAGTGTGGGCGGGGTCACAGTGCGGCTGAGGGAAAGTGCTGGGACGTCATCTTTTCTGGATCCTGGAAATGGGAGCGTCTGCAGCTCGTCCGCGGCCCAGAGTCGAGTCTGACCCAGCGTCAGCACTGACTGTGCTGTGAGCGCCCCCTGCTGCTGAGACCCAGCCTACAACACAGAGGCTCAGTCAACACGGAGGGTCTTTATCTCACTGTCAGACAGACTTTTCCAACAGGAAAGTGAAGTTTGTAAACCACTCACTCTCCCACACCAAAGTCCATAGAGAAAATCAGTGATTTTAGCTCACAGGGACACAGGAGCTGCTGGTCTACTGCTGCCTCGTGTGGTCACTTTGTGTCACTGAGGTCAATCCAAACGGAGGATTTACCTCAGTGGAACAGAACAGAATTTGCTAAATAAGACATTTGAACTTAGTGATGGAGGCAGCAGTGGATCAACAACTCCTGTGTGCTGTGATGTAAAATCACTGGTTTTCTCTATGGACTTTGGTGTGGTGTTTTGCAAAACAGATTTTACTTACGTGACAAAAGACTCAGCTAATAAAATCTGCATCAGTTTAAGTTCACCATGTCTTTAAGAACATGAGCTCACAGAGGAGCTGCTGCCTCAAACATTTCTTTGATGCTAAAGCTAAAAAGATAAAAACTAACAAACTCAACCTTCAGACTCTGATTTGAACGAAAACATGTATTATATGTTTTCGTTCATGTTTTTATGGGTTTGTTTGATTTTTGTCAAACCTGAGACACATAAAGAAAGTTTTAAAACAGAAAATTAGGTGAATGTAATTTATTTTACTGAACAAAGCAAATCTAAATTAAATAAAAAACAAATGAACAAACTTTTCTGCTTATTCACTCTTTTAAATCCTTTTAAATATATATATATATATATATATATATATATATATTTACATGTTGATTTCACTTCATCTCAGTTTCAGCTGTTTTTCACAATAAGATTTGAATTCTTTCTCTTTTATTTTGAAGAAAATGTCACTTTGATTTATTGAAAAACCTTTGTTTTGTATTTGTTTTTAGTGGAAAATAAAATCAAATGTGTTGATCAGTAATGAGAGTCAAAATCTTCAGTTATTATTGATTATAATAATAAGAGTTATAATTATTATTGTCATGAAAATCTGAAGATTCTGTTTATTTTATCTTATAATCTTGTTTTTGTATGAGATGTATTTATATTCAACACATTTATTGTATTATATTATTATATACATTTGAAATATTATATTTCTTTTAAATCCTCTGTTATATTTAACAGTTGCTGCAGGTTTAAAATGTGTTTTATGAAACTTAGTTTCACACATGAATGAAATGACAGGATGAAAACATGAACGTCTGCTGTCGTCCTTATTTTCCTCTGTGTCGTGAAAGGAAATTAAATTTGACACCAAAAACTTAAAAGCTGTGAATTTTCATCATTATTTTCAAAATAATGCTTTTATTTTGAAAGATTGCAGATTGACTAGTTTAAAGGAGCCTTGCGTAGATTTTTTAAACTGACTCTGGAAAGAGACGTTTGTCGTCGCGTCACATGAGTCGAGGTGAACTTTAACCTCTGACATCATCGAAACTGAGCTGCACTTTCTTCAGACAGAACATGAAGATGAAGAACATGAAGAAGATGAAGAAGATGAAGAAGATGAAGAGCGCTCAGCTCACTCACTGCCTCACTCACTCGCTCGCCCTCACCCGCCCCCTGGTGAAGATCGCGTGCAGGATCCAGAGGGAGGTCACTCACTCACTCACTCACTCACTCACTCACTCACTCACTCACTCACTCACTCGACCTTCCGTGTTCCGGTGGCATGGGGGGGGGCGGCGGGCGACGCGGGGGCGTGGCGGTGCACTGAGCATGCTCAGTAGCGTGGACGGTGACAACATGGATCGCTGACACTAACAGTCACGTCTCATTATCTTCATCATCTTCATCAGACAACCAACGCCACCGCCACGTCACTGCCCCGCCCAGGTGTCCCCGCGTAACTCCGCCCCTGCTCCAGCTGAGCTCCGCCCTTCACCCCTCCCCCTTTGTCTCTTTAAACAGGAAAATAAAGACGGGGAAGAAGAGAAGGAGATGCCATGACCTGCTCCTCATCCTCATCCTCATCCTCATCCTCGTAACTTCACATTACGCCATTCCTTCCTTCCTTCCTTCCTTCCTTCCTTCCTTCCTTCCTTCCTTCCTTCCTTCCTTCCTTCCTTCCTTCTTTCCTCCCTTCCTTCATGTTTTCACTCACTTTTCACCCACAGTCTTTTCCTGAGCTGCAGCAGAAACAGAGTGATGGTGGTTAAAGGTCAAAGGTCAAAGGTGATCCGAGCGGACGACTTTGTTCTTTAATGAAGAACAAACTTTTCTTCGTCTCTTCCTGCGTTTGTTGTTTTGTTCTGGTTTAATCCTCGTTTCCTCGCAGACACTTCCTCTCTGAGGTCACTTGAGGTCAGAGACTCTGGGAGCTGGTCAAGCAGGAGGTCAAAGGTCAAAGACACAGACTCACATTTTCACTGGTGATGAAACAGGGAGAATTAATGTTGTTAAAAAACATGATGTGAACTTAAACCACTTTTACAAACTGAAACATGATCATGAAGAAAAAACAACATAAACATCAGCTGTTCTGAAAACCTAAAGAGTCTCTGATGATCAGTGACTGTATAAGCAGAATGCTAGGCTACATTAGCGCGCGCATGTGTGTGTGTGTGTGTGTGTGGCTCACAGGTCACTAATGCAGGATGAACGTTAATCTGTCAGATCACAGCAGATTTAACGCTCACATTAATCTCACTGTGTACCAACATTCAGAGCTGCACTTGGCTACGCTAACACAGGAAGGCTAATGCACACTGTGTCACTAAATTCAATTCAGTTTTATGTGTTTATATGAACCACAACATACATGATCTCAAGGCCAAAACCTTGTAGCCAGTGTCAGCCTGGCTACTGTGTCAGTAGCCTGTAGCCAGGCTACTGACACAGTAGCCTGGCTACTGTGTCAGTAGCCTGGCTACAGTGTCAGCCTGGCTACTGTGCAGCGACTGTAGTGCTCGTTTTATTCATGTTTTTGTAGTTAGTTATTGTGCAATTAAATGTGATTAAATAATGGTCAGTTAGGAGAAACATTTAAGTTTTCTATATCTATGCCATAAGTGAGCACAAGATCAAGGGTGTGATTAAGGCAGTGAGTGGGTTTATTCACATGCTGAGTGAAACCAATTGACTCTAACAGTGAATTAAATGCAGAATTAAGACTTTAATCACTTTCAACATCTACATGGATGTTGAAATCACCCACAATTATGATTTTATCTGTCCTTAGCACTAACTCTGTTAAGAATTCAGAAAACTCTGACAGAAACTCTGTATAAGGTGTAAGACTGCAACTCTGCCTCCTGGTCTCACCTCTGGACTGTCGTGGTGTTGGAGTTCTAAGAAACTTTGCTATAGAAACTCTACTGCTGCCTCGTGTGGTCACTTTGTGTCACTGCTGGTCTAAAAAATAGATAAAAAATAATAAATAAAATATACAAAAAATACAAAATAGAAAAGATAATTGTGTCTAAATGAAACATTGAATCTAATAAACACAACTTTAGCAGTTAAACATGTGTAATGACTGGATGTCATCACAGTTTACATGTGTCACACACATGAACACGTGAACACGTGAACATATGTCCAGCGCTCCACATCAGTGACATGTTTGATGACGTGTGATGTGATCGTGGTAAAGACGCAGCGTGAGAAGAAGAGACGAGGAGGAAACTGTGTGAGGAGACGCAGCAAGAGAGCAGAGGAGGAGCAGGAGGAGCAGGAGGAGAAGAGGAGGAGCAGGAGGAGCAGGAGGAGAAGAGGAGGAGCAGAGGAGGAGCAGGAGGAGAAGAGGAGGAGCAGGAGGAGCAGAGGTGGAGCAGGAGGAGGAGCAGAGGAGGAGCAGGAGGAGAAGAGGAGGAGCAAGAGGAGCAGAGGTGGAGCAGGAGGAGGAGCAGAGGTTGATGACGTGTGATGTGATCGTGGTAAAGACGCAGCGTGAGAAGAAGAGACGAGGAGGAAACTGTGTGAGGAGACGCAGCAAGAGAGCAGAGGAGGAGCAGGAGGAGCAGAGGAGGAGCAGAGGAGGAGCAGGAGGAGCAGGAGGAGAAGAGGAGGAGCAGAGGAGGAGCAGGAGGAGAAGAGGAGGAGCAGGAGGAGAAAAGGAGGAGCAGAGGAGGAGCAGAGGAGGAGCAGGAGGAGAAGAGGAGGAGCAGTAGGAGCAGAGGAGGAGCAGAGGAGGAGCAGGAGGAGAAGAGGAGGAGCAGGAGGAGAAGAGGAGGAGCAGAGGAGGAGCAGAGGAGGAGCAGGAGGAGAAGAGGAGGAGCAGGAGGAGCAGAGGAGGAGCAGGAGGAGCAGAGGAGGAGCAGAGGAGAGGAACAGACTCAGTGTGGACTCAGTGTGGACTCAGTGTGGACAGTGTGGACTCAGTATGGACTCAGTGTGGACTGTGTGGACTCAGTGTGGACTGTGTGGACTGTTTGAACTCAGTGTGGACTCAGTGTGGACTGTGTGGACTCAGCGTGGACTCAGTGTGGACTCAGTGTGGACTGTGTGGACTCAGCGTGGACTCAGTGTGGACTCAGTGTGGACTGTGTGGACTCAGTGTGGACTCAGCGTGGACTCAGTGTGGACTCAGTGTGGACTCAGTGTGGACAGTGTGGACTCAGTGTGGACTCAGTGTGGACTCAGTGTGGACTCAGTGTGGACAGTGTGGACTCAGTGTGGACTCAGTGTGGACTGTGTGGACTCAGTGTGGACTCAGTGTGGACAGTGTGGACTCAGTGTGAACTCAGTGTGGACTGTGTGGACTGTTTGAACTCAGTGTGGACTCAGTGTGGACTCAGTGTGGACTCAGTGTGGACAGTGTGGACTCAGTGTGGACTGTGTGGACTCAGTGTGGACTGTGTGGACTGTGTGGACTGTGTGGACTCAGTGTGGACTCAGTGTGGACTCAGCGTGGACTCAGTGTGGACTCAGTGTGGACTCAGTGTGGACTCAGTGTGGACTGTTTGAACTCAGTGTGGACTCAGTGTGGACTGTGTGGACTTAGTGTGGACTGTGTGGACTGTTTGAACTCAGTGTGGACTCAGTGTGGACTCAGTGTGGACTCAGTGTGGACTCAGTGTGGACTGTTTGAACTCAGCGTGGACTCAGTGTGGACTGTGTGGGGACAGTGTGGACTCAGTGTGAACTCAGTGTGGACTGTGTGGACTGTTTGAACTCAGTGTGGACTCAGTGTGGACTCAGTGTGGACAGTGTGGACTCAGTGTGAACTCAGTGTGGACTGTGTGGACTGTTTGAACTCAGTGTGGACTCAGTGTGGACTCAGTGTAAACTGTGTGGACTCAGCGTCTTCTCTTTGTTTTTCTCGTCATGACATGATGTTAAGTTTGACCTTTGACACCTGTTTCCTCTGTCTCCTTCCTTTCCTCCTCCCTTTCTTCGTTATCTTCCTTTGCCTAATTGGTTCATGTGTGAGCAGGGGAGGAGGAGGTGAATTCCCTCTGGATTAGGATTAAGAGCTGGTTCAGTGAACACATGAATGAGTGAGGAGGAAGTGAAGCGACAAACGACAAATGCTTCACTTCTCAAAGAGTCTGTCTTTGTTTCACAGACACTGACAGCAAATCTGACCTTTACTCTGAAAATCTCGCCGTCCTCTGACCGTCACCTCTCTGTCGTGGGACGGCGGTTCAGCGGGACAGTGGGCGGTTCAGCAGGACAGTGGGCGGTTCAGCAGGACAGTGGGCGGTTCAGCAGGACAGTGGGCGGTTCAGCAGGACAGTGGGCGGTTCAGCAGGACAGTGGGCGGTTCAGCAGGACAGTGGGCGGTTCAGCAGGACAGTGGGCGGTTCAGCAGGACAGTGGGCGGTTCAGCAGGACAGTGGGCGGTTCAGCAGGACAGTGGGCGGTTCAGCAGGACAGTGGGCGGTTCAGCAGGACAGTGGGCGGTTCAGCAGGACAGTGGGCGGTTCAGCAGGACAGTGGGCGGTTCAGCAGGACAGTGGGCGGTTCAGCAGGACAGTGGGCGGTTCAGCAGGACAGTGGGCGGTTCAGCAGGACAGTGGGCGGTTCAGCAGGACAGTGGGCGGTTCAGCAGGACAGTGGGCGGTTCAGCAGGACAGTGGGCGGTTCAGCAGGACAGTGGGCGGTTCAGCAGGACAGTGGGCGGTTCAGCAGGACAGTGGGCGGTTCAGCAGGACAGTGGGCGGTTCAGCAGGACAGTGGGCGGTTCAGCAGGACAGTGGGCGGTTCAGCAGGACAGTGGGCGGTTCAGCAGGACAGTGGGCGGTTCAGCAGGACAGTGGGCGGTTCAGCAGGACAGTGGGCGGTTCAGCAGGACAGTGGGCGGTTCAGCAGGACAGTGGGCGGTTCAGCAGGACAGTGGGCGGTTCAGCAGGACAGTGGGCGGTTCAGCAGGACAGTGGG